>CM033629.1:33526594-34085663 GCA_019453435.1 Rhinogobius similis
CAAAAGTTTGAAGTTCAGAAGGGCACGTGCTGCTGGTGGCGCGTAAGCTTCAGCTCCGGGAGCTCGTCCTCTTCACTGGACTGCAGCTCCAGCGCGGCCTCGTCAGAGTCACTGAAGTGTGAGCGCGGGGAGAACTCTCCGTCGCTCCTTGGAGAGGCTTTACGCACAGAGTCCGAGGCCGCGCAGAGAGCCTCTTCCAGGGAAGAGAACGGCACAAAGGACGCTCCACTCATTTGCGCAGGTAACGCCCCACTTGACGCAGACGTGCCTGGTGACCCCAGCCTCACGTCTGCCTTTGGGGAGCCAGCGCTGGAACCTTCCGCGCATGCGCTCGGAGCGGGTCCTTGTAGAAGATCGGCCAGAGCGTTGATGTAGATCTGCGCCATCTGAAGAGTCTCGTATTTGGACAGTTTCTTGTCGTTGTCAAACGCTGGGATGACGCTGCGCAGCTCGTCAAATGCGTGGTTCAAACCGTGCATGCGCCTCCTCTCACGCGCGTTCGCGGCCACGCGCCTCTGTTTCTGAACACCGTTGGCAGGTTTACTGGAGGGAGCTCTGTGTCTGCTGGAGCCGTCCTCAGAGCCGCTGAGAGCGCCTTTGAGGCGGCACAAGTCCCGAACTTTGAGCGAGGATGGGGCCGGACTCTTGGCAGTTTGTCTGAAGCTGGGAGGGCTGTGGAGTCCGGAGGAGCCAGGGGAGACGCTCTCTACAAGAGGACAGAGCAGTGTTAGAGCAGGTACGTGCAGCAAAGTTTTGAAAGAGCATATTCTGAAACAGGATCGTGCACTGAATGGAGCGGCGCTTACCGTAAGAGCCAGAGCTGGGGCAGGGAGAGTGGCGCAGGTACTCCGGGGAGGAGCAGGTGCCAGCAGGCTGCGCAGGGGCCAGCCAGGCGCGTGGGTCTCCGCTGCTGTCCACGAGCGTGAGGGTGGCCTCCCCGGTGCCTGTCCCGTCCAGCAGAGCAGTGCTGTGGCGCTCTTTGGTCCAGTCTTCCATCACAGGGAGCACGTCCATGATGCAGACGCTACAGGTGTTCTCTGTCTCTTTAGGGAAACACAAACAGTGGACTGTCCACGCGCTTATGTTGCGAGGGTCGCGTGCAGGACTCCTTCTCTGGTGTCTCTAGACGCAGCGTCTCCTTAAAAAGCGGCACGCGCCTGGAGGCCCCCCTCCTCGCGCAGGTCGCGTGTGGACGTCCAATGAGGAGTGGCGCTGACTCGAGAGAGGTGACTATGGCCCTCCTCCTCCGAGCCGCTGTTTACGAGGACATCAGTTTATGAGCCTTTAACGCAGGGGACGTAAGGAGACCCTCCTGCAGGACGCACGTGCACATATAGGTGAGACGTGTGGACAGCACGAGACCATAGGTCAGAAGGGTCCGACGTGAAGTGAAAGTTTGTCAATGACTGTGCACGGCTGCTGGACTATCGCAGGTCCATACTAGATGTTATATTTATCAGATTGTTTTGTTTTTATGAACATCCTCCCAAACGTCTGAGATAAACATTCAAGACAAAAGTTGCGAATGCCACCCAAGTCAAAAGTCATAAAACTTGCTGTGATGTCAAAGCTTAACAAGTGAAGACATTCCTTGGAGTATTATGTGGCTGCATGATTCAAATGTTTCATTGTCATACACTTAATACATACTAAATAAACTTGTGCGGAGAACCGAGTGACAAAGTGCAACAGTTTGGACTTTGCGCACTCTCCGCACAGACTGGACAGCTGAATGAAGCCGCGGCTCTCGCTCATCCCCTGCTTGACTCGAGCGCGTATCCAGTTCCCTCGTCTTTTGTGGCGGCGCAGCGGCTTTTGATCCAGCTCTCGGAACGCCCTGTCAGGAGAAAGGCCTTCTCAGAGAGGAAACACGAGCAGGAGCCTCACGCGCGTCACGGAGAGAGCGGAGCGCGCTGCAGCTCGAGCCGCCGCAATTATGGACTATTCTACTTCATAATGACTGATTATTATTTTTATTTTGAATTGATGATATTTGATATTTAAAGCTATCGATCTTAATGCTGATGTATCCGCTCTATGTGTTATTTTAGTTGTGAGTTTGTGGTGTGAACACATTTTACGCACAAGTTTTTTGTCTGAAAGTGAATGCGTTTTGAAGTAAAACATGTCATATTTATATATTTTTTTTAAGTATATGTCATCCAAAACAAACAAAAACAAAACAAACCCAGATCAAAGTAAACACAATCAAAAAGGCAATTTTCCCGTTGTATTCCTGTCTGGATAAACAGATTTTACTTCAAAAATGTGTCACCGTCATCAGCTGTCGTTTCCGGAAAGATAAAGCGCATGAACTTCAACATTTCTACACTCAAAAAACATAACTCATAATAGGTTATGATGGTCTAATGATTCTGTAACTTTATATAAAAAAACAAAACAAATAACGTATTCTAACATTTTGTAAAGCCATTTTATGTTGCGATTCCATTTAATACAAATCTAATACAATACATACAAACACAAATGATACAATCCCTACACAAAAACGTTGAGAAGACACGTAATAGACCTTGCATTTACAGTGGTCCGGGTCAGCGCAGGTCACTTTGGGGTCACCTGTATCCGCTGATCAAAGCCGGCTCATTAGTGACCAACCATCGTCCCAAATTGACCGAAGAGAACAATGCGCCGGTGATTACCAGGTGGAAACGAGCAATTCCGCCGCTTTCCACGCTGCGCGCTCATTAACGCCGGTGCATGCAGTAATTACACAGCCTGCGAAGTCAGCCAGCAGCCCGTGCCCTATGCGTAAAGTGCACACGATGATAAGAATTCTGAAGCTTTGCGTGCGTATGGGATGCGTCTGTACGTTTGAACCAACTTTTACGCACCGGTTTTTTGTCATTATTTTCTCAACTGAGACACAAGCAGAACAAATTTGACAAAACAGGAGTATTTGATTTAACTATACCAAAAATACCGTAGAAGTCACTTTAAACACAATCACAATAAGAGACAATTGAAAATGAACCAAGTAAATACAGTTTGTGAGAGTTGTTAACTTTTACGCATCGAAATGGTTGCAAAAAAAAAAAAAAAAAGAGACTACAAATTGTCAACTGAAAGTAGACAATAATAAAGGGTTGTTTGTTTAATTTATTCAGACAGGCTTTGGAAGTTGCTTGAAAAGTTCTGGTTAACAAACTTTGGTTGCCATTTACGCGTCAGTATCAAGTGTTTTGGGGCTGCCCTGTAGATGGACTGAGACTAATGAGCCACAGCAAATTGTCTTCAGGGCAGAAAACTCCAACAATGGAATTGATTGATGGATACCTGTGGAATGTACCTTAGGCTGCAGCAAAAAAATTAAAAAAGAAAGAAATGTAAAGGGGGGGAAACAGCAATAATAACAAGGAAAAAAGTGACTAACACGAACTGGACTGGACTGAAATAACATTTACAAAAAGGCAAACATATTTTTACATGCCTGAAAACTGACAAACAGAACAATTGGAGACGTTTCAAACTTATTCTTTCTTATTCTTATTTTGTCTTTTCACTCTCTGCGTGTCGTTGTTTTCTTTTATCACTCTAGGCCTAAATAAAACAAATAAAGTTCTAGGTGACACATGATTGTAGCCTTAACGCTTAAAAAAAGTTGGGTCAGTGTTCATAAATCACTTTGTAGTCTCGTTTAAACGCGCCAGAAATCAACTTTGCCTTGACTTTGACTCGTAATGGATGAGAGTGTGGAAACGACATGATTTGGGGAGATAAAGTGCCGTGACTCCATTGTGTTTTTATTCATGTATTCCTCGTCGGCCAGTCTCGGGGGCTGAGGTCTGGCGCCGATCGTTCGCCCCCTCGTCCCACCTACAAGCCCCGCTCCAACAGGCGAGCCGGGCTCCTGAAGCTACCGACAGGTTGGACATTGTACCCGGCGATTATTAAAGTGTCGCGCGCACAATGGACACTCTATGTTCCATTGGTCACGCCGGAGGGGGGGCTCCAGCGCGCACACAGGGGAGGGGCGAGAGCGCGGAGTCTGCGTGCTGCCGCTTCTCAGTCCCGTCTCCCTGGCAACGCAGCGAGAGCGCGACAGGAGAGGGACGAAGAACCTGAGTTTGGACCGTAGACTTTTATGGAAGCAGGAAGTTGCGATCGCAGACTTGAGCTCTCGGGGTTGCGTCAAATCCAACTCTCTTACGCACGAATGGATGGTGAAGGCAATCCCCGTGTTATTTATCTGTGGTGGAAAGTAAAAAAAAATATATATAAATAAATCTATACCGTACTGAAGTATTTTTATTGTACTTATTTTTGAACAGTGGCTCATTTTTACTTTAAAGTGCGTATGACGGGTTTTTATGATTTTCTAATTGTGACTTTATTCAGTGTATTAATACCACTTGTAAATATAAATTGTAGTTTTACACCAAACAGGTCACTATTTGTGGAGAAAAGTCGAAACATCTGTTGAAAATTACAGGAAGTAAACACAGTGATGACATCACACTAGGGAGACAAAGGTCATGCATCATTTACACAAAATAAGATACCTTTTTGACATTTTAAACATTGATTCAACAAAATAAAGATGTTCACATGTGTTTCTCTTTGTCAAATGAACAAAATCTGTGACATTATCTGAGTTTTGGCCATAGTTGCTATGGTAATTTCCTAGTGTGATGTCATACTTTGAAGTAAAATTAAAAACCTAAAAAAATAGCTAAACTGGGGTAAAATTTGTGAAGATTCTAGCAGAAATTGAAATATATTTATCTGAACTGCATTTTAGTGAATTGAGTAGTTCAACCTGTCATAGGCCCTTTAACATCTCTACATTTGAGGCTAGGTGTCTGCTCATTTTCAGCCTGAGCTCCTGTCAACACTGTCACTTTAAGGCAGACATGTCCAAACTAAGGCCCGGGGGCCAAAAGCGGCCCGCAAACCAATTTTTCTTGGCCCTCAAGTTTCCTGGTGAATTGGCCCACATTGTCCTAAGACATATTTTTACAGCAAATTTCAGATTTTCTACTATTATAACCTAAATAGCTAACATTTTGGTGTGAGACAGACCTGACATTAAGGCACTGAGACTGAATTTAGGTGTGGCGGCACTTTAAAAATCAGATTAATGCAACTTTTTTGAACGTTTCACGATTTATTTGTGGCCCTCCCCTTGGTCTACATTTCAGTATGTTTGGACACCCCTGCTTTAAGGGGTGACATTAAGTGCAGGCTCATGTAAAAACACCATGTATGTTTATGATCATCAAGCCTTCTTCAAAGATTGAGGTCCATTATGTTCTCTCTTCAGCAGAGTGAGACCACAGCCCTGAGCTCTGGACTTTGAGGTGACAGTCCATCTGCAGAAAAGAAAGGACTCTGGGGAGAAAGCGACACCATTACAGGTTATTTAAAAATATATACGTTTACAGTTTTATTTAAAAGAAAATGGGTCACTGTTGCTTATATCTATCTTCAATAAAACGTGAGCATTTCATCAAATGTCTCATTATTTTTTTTCTTTTTAAGATTCTAATTCCACACATAAAACTGTGATCAGCCCAGATGTAAGCCCAGTGTAAAGTACAATGACCAGCTCTTTGTTAGCGTAGTATAAATCTGCATACACAATCCTCAACAAAACATCAGCAATCATAAAGTTGTTTGTTGCTGGAAAATCTGCGAGGGAAGCTACATGATCACAGACATACTGTACCGTACCATTTTACACCAATGTTATTTATACACTTTGAAACTTTACAGCCGACCAAAGTGCTGTACACAGAACAAAAGCATGGTCCCATGATTAACGAAGCTTGCATTTTGTCTTAGAAACAGCAAAGTGAAGCTGATCTGCTGATCTAGTGTGAGGAGCATCAGGTCAAACAGGTAGGAGGGAGTGGGCTGTTTAAACATTTAAATGTACATGAAATCATTTTAAATTCAACTTTAAAACACACTGGAAGCCAAAGGAGGGAAGCTAAAATTGGTGAGATTTGAGAAATAGGTTGGGTTCCAGTTAAGTGTCGAGCTGTGTCCAGTTGCTTTATGCTGACCAGCTTGAATGTGTACATACTGTATTTCGTACTAGTATAAGTTTGTGGATTGAAGTGAAGTTCCAAGTCCAAGTGAAGTCTTGGCTTAATCATTTTCTGATGCTGCGGTGACACAACTGAATTATATATATTAAAAAAAACAAAACACTTCTATCAGATTTAACCCAATCATCATTACAATTGCACAAGAGTGTTTTATATTGTTAACAACTATCATGGATTTTAATAAAGTACTGCACAGGCCCAGCTGTTGTTTCCTCTGCAGTGCAGCTTTGCAGACCGTGCAGCCACAGTGTCAGGCATTAGTACTTGTCAAATCATGTTATGGTTGCTAGGTAGCCTCATCTGTCCATGTCCAACCAGGAAGTGACAATATAAACTCCACCAATATGCACTTTAATGATGCTATAATGCACTGTATAATGTATAAATAAATAAAGTAAGTACAAGGGCACAAACTTTTTACACCAAGTATCACCAAAAATAAATTTGTCTTTCTGACCAAATCTAATAAGAAGAAGCTTGTATACCACAGTTTGTGCTTTACTAATGGGCAACAAAGTGTGATCAGGTTACAGTTTTCACAATCAGTGGTGGAAAGTAAAAGCAAATGACAGTACTTAAGTAAAAGTACATTTGACAGTGGATACTCACTACATTTGAGAGCAGATATCTGTACTTTCTACTCCGCTAAATTGTGTAACTGGACTGAAAAGTAAAAGTTTTTATTCTTATGGTTTTATTTCTTCTGAAATGGCTGAGGGGTTTATTTTTTAATCACGTTTATGGAAACATTCTTCCTACATTTTAGAGTTTCCCGGCTTTGAGCAAACAAACATGATTCTAAATAAATGAGGAAAATTGCTTCGGATGACCAATAATCAGTGCAGTTCTTTATCAGGATCACAATTTGATGTTTTAATAGTTCTCAAAATCTATGTGAATTCAAGTCATTTTTAAAAGTTGCACTTTAATACATTTTCTCAAAGTGCATGTGATAGGTTTTCAGGTTCTCTAGTTATGACTTAGTTTGGTGGTAAATATTTATCATAGTTTTACACATGTGAAGTTGCAGTTTGTTAATACATTTTGATAAATAAAAGTTAAAAAATACAGGAAGTAGTGTGGAGTTCTAAAATGGAATCCCTCTGTGATGTCATCAATATGCGACTTTTCATTGAAAATACAGTGAAAATATACATGAAATAACACATTTTCTGACCGTTTAAACCTTCATTCAACAAAATAAAGGTGTAATCAAGTTTATTATCAATTCCCAACTATTTTAAAATGTAAATGGATTTTGGCCCTTCATTTAACAGTTGTGGAATTACCTCTAAGTCACATCTGCTGCTCGTGTTCATATGGGAAGTAACATCGTAAAAAAAAGTCAACTGGGGGCAAAATAGGTAAAATGTTTAGTCACATCGGAAATATAGATATAAGTCGAACATGTAGTCTAATATGCACTAGATTTTTAAGGCAAGACACTGCAGGGGAATTTACAGATGTCAATTTGAAACTTCTCCTGTAGTTTGAATTAGTTCACGTGAATAATAATAATTTAAAAAAATGTATGTCAACTTTTCATCATGTAATGCTTTCATGTAGCAATAAGGCATTTACGTGCATTTTACATTTCTTGCTTCATTTTGTTGACATATTAGTTAGAAAATAATAATAATATGACAGAGGGGATTTTGGATCTTATTTAGTATTTGAGAAACTAGATCTGACTGAAAATGGCCTAAAAATGTATTAATTTTCAGGACTTAAGGCTGAGAATTCGACATCAACAAATTCTCCAGTGCATTCTGTCAAAGTACCAGATTGTAAAGTTTGGTGGGGAGCTACTTTAAGTGGATTGCAATGTACAGTGTTAGAGAAAGTAGACGAAGTGGATTAAACAAAGTAATAAAACATCTTTACGAGCAGATTGGACAAGTTTGTTGTTTCCACAGACGAAACTGACCAAAAAAAAAAAAGTTTCAAGCAGCGTCTCACCGCAATGAGATACTTTTACTTGAGTTATCTTTTGCCCAGGCTTACTTAAGTCAGTGTTTTTTTGAGCTGTAGCACACATTTTGGGTTTGAAAGCTACCCCGGCACGCCACCTACCACTAAAACATTACCAAATCAAACCGTTTAGTTAAAAATATTGTATATAATGAGGCAAATAATGTCTGTGGCACTGTCTAGTTCTTTAAATTTGGTAATAGTGATGGTTTTGCATTCTTTTATGGCGCAAATGTCGCTCAGGGCACTCCAAAAAGGTAAATTTGTTCATTAAAGTGCCCCTGACAGGTCGGACGACTCATTTGACAAAAATGTAGTTAAGATAAATATATTTCAAATTTGATTAAAATACTTCACAAATTTCCTCAGTTTACCAATTTTTTAGTTTTTTTGTTTTACTTCCTGGTTGTAAATGATGACATCACACTAGGAAATTACCATAGCAACCACACTTTACACAGGGCCAAAGCTCATTCAGTGTCAGATTTTTCAAATTTTAAAAATAAAAATACATGCAAACACCTTTATTTTGTGGAATCAACTTTAAAGGAACAAAAATAGTGATTTATTTTGTGTAAATTATGCATCACCCTTGTCCCCCCAGTGTGATGTCATCAGTCTGTTTACTTCAACTTTTCTCCACAAACGGCGGCTTGATTGGTGTGAAACTAAAATGTATGTGTACAACTGGTGCACCAAATGATGTCAAAATTAGAAAATCATGAAAATCTGTCATACGCACTTTAAATCGGCATTTGTGAATCTTAACTCAAATTGGACATTTTTCAAGGCACGCCTGGCAAACTCTCAAGGCTCACTGGTTGAAATTCAAGGACTTAAGTAACATCTTTAACCACTTCCATCACATGCACTAATAACTCCTGTGAATGCCACTCGTTGCAGGTGGAGAAACTGAGCGTGCGCCCTCGTGTGGCCCGTCCGCAGACCTGCACGGTGGCTGTGAGTGTGTGTGTTTGTGTGTGAACTTGACAGCGGTGCGTCACAGCGGTGCGTCTCTCCAGCTGTTAGCAGCAGCAGTCCTCGGCTCTTTTGAAGTGACGGCCCATTTGAGGAGAGGCGTACAAAAGCCCCGCTCATGCATGAACTCGGGGCCTACAGCGGCACAGCGAGTGTTTACTTTGCCCCCGGAATATTGACATGCATGAGGAGGACGGGAGCGGAGCTGGTGGCGGGGAGGGAGAGTCGGAGTGTTGAATGCAAAACGTCAGCCTCGTGGAATAATTGGCATATTTCAATCGAGTTTAAAGGTTTTCGGGAAAATCGGAAAACTGGTTCTTTGTGTAGGACAATCTGTTTAGCTGGAATAACAAACACAATGCAGTTTTAATCTGCAAAAGAGAAAAATCACATCGACAATTTAGGAAATCTTGACTTTTTGCAATAATGGGTTTCATCGTCTATTTATTTGCTTAATGCAAACTTTTTTGAAAATAGAGCTGCAACAATTAATGAACGAAGTGTGACTAGATGACTAAGCTATAAAATAATAAATAAAAATGAAAATAATCATAGTCGTATTTTGACAATAGTATAATCGTTATCTGGACAATAAGACCTATTATAATAGAGACAGCAGCATTATTCAATCAAAATGTTTAAAAAAACCAAAAAACCTTTTGGATTTTCACCAATAATACACTTTATCAACTAATTTAAGGTTGAATTATGATGACTGAAAGATGAATATTTATGAATACTGTGTTTAAAAAGTCTCAGTGTTCAATAGAAATGATTGTTTGTAGTTGACAAAACGAATTGTTGCAGCACGAACATGTCTCAAAATGTCACTTTTTAAAGTTTTCCTAAAAAAACTAAAGATAAAAAGGCATAATAGGCCAACTGAACATTTCAAAATAGTCCTAATTCTTATAATTGACTAAAACTGCCATATAAAAGAAGACATTTTAAGACAGAACTTTAAGCGCTATGTTACGCAGATGACGATGCAAGTCTTCCGATTGGATGAGTTTGGAGCCAAATTTGCAGCAATGTTGATGCTGATCTCAAACTGAGCCCAAACATTACGAGAAGGTGTAACTTTTCTGGTGAAGGTTTTGTCACTTGTTTGTCTCCATGACGATGGTATTGTGGTTACAGGTCAGATCTATGGACAGGTGACTTCATTCATTGTGAGAATGCGTGTTTTTGCGACTAACTTGCCAGTCAATTTAGAAGATGCAAGACGGATGAGTTTAATGCCATACTGTAGTCGACTAGTCAGCGATTACTATATCAATTAGTCGACTAGTCATTACGTTATCATTAGATCCTGTCAGTACATTGGGATGTTTTTTTTTATCCAAATAAAGGTGGAATGGAGACTGGAGGCTGAGAGAATAAAAGTGTATTATTGGTTGTAGACATGGGACGATTGTTGAAACTGTCTCACGATTATCATGGCCAAAATAAAAGCTGCAACTTAAAAAAAACAACAACATATTATTACAGTGATCTAGAAGAGAACATCAAACAGAAGCGGCTTTTGTCTCACATTATTTGGTGAATTGTTAGTTATCTTTGTTGTCGGTAATCACGATTATACAAAATGACTGTCTGTCCTTTTTATCATGATAAAAACATTCCTAATTGATTCATGAAGATAATTATAATTCCACTGTCTTTGATATAAAACTGTAGAGTCTCAAGTTGTAAAAAAAAAATCTGACAATCACCTTTCACTGCACAAGGCACTAAAAAAACATCTTGGAGATCTTTGACCTGTTTTAGAATTTACGTTGTTTGTGACTGTCGTTTATGCGAAAGGGACAGACATTAAGAATTCGCACTGGCTAAAATGTTTCATTAGCTCATGAAATAGACTTGTCCTTATTAAAAAAGAAACTAAATAAACTAGCTTTTGTGTGTATGAGTCCGTGTTGTCCAGTTAACGATTGCAGATATCCAAATGCAGTTACGATTACATAACATTTGACTGCAATTATTCCGATGAATCATTGCAGCTCTTGTAATGTTACGCTTTGGAACCTTCGGGCAAAATATAACAGAGGTAACCAGAAAAGTCGCAATTATGCTATGAGGCTGACGATAAGTAAAAACAGGTGTAGCATCCCAGTGTAGAAAACTTGTTTATTAGACAAATTATACACAGAAAGCTTGCCACTTGTAACAGAGGCCCCAGTTTGTTCAGGTTTTGAATAATATGCAACACATACAACAAAATAGGCCTATATTAAATACTGTACATCATCAATCTGAAAATTATCAAGTGAATCCTGGAGTCCTATGTATGAAAAAAAAAAAGAAGAAGAAAATGTTAACAGATAGCACAAGATAGCAAGTTTGTGCATGCTTTCTTTTAATCAACTTGCCACTTAATAATGTTATTTAGCCAGCAAATAATAAAACCAAGAGCGAATGGCGCGGGAGAAGCTGTTGTGTTGACCATTACGGGGGGCGGGGCTAAAGGTCAAAGCAGTCACGTGACCGCCCAACGCAACACTAAAGCTCGTCATGATATACTCTTTTTCTGTTAAACAAAATAGCATCGACAGTTATGTAAAATATACACTTTATAACTCTTATTTATACTTAATAAAACTTTTAAAGTGTCCTATATTTTCATTCAAAAGCCGCACTGTAGCCTTATAGAGATAAAGAATGCTCTCTACGCACGACATGTAACGCGTCTTTAGTTCTTAAAGATAAACCGAAAACTAACCAACTATAACATTATCAATTATTAATACAGTGTTAGTGAAAAAAAAAAAGAAAAAAAAAAAGGTTTGGTTCTGTTTGACCACCCCTGTTGTCCACGATGTTATATCACATGGGTTTCAGAGTGGAGATTGGGGCAGATGCCATTGAAATTAACAATTCGAAACAAATGATTCTATCTTTTGAACGATCAAAAGTCCTCAAAATGTCAAATGACTGAAACCCATGACTTGTACTGTCCCCTACCCAATCCCAAAATGCACCTTACTGGTCATTTTTAATAATTGGCACTTTCAAAAAACAAGTTATAGAAACCTTAACATTACAGGAATGAAACAGTAGGAGAATTCTCAGTGGGAAAGGCAGCCAGAGCTCACACGGCTGCTAACTTGATGTTCTCTCGAGGTTTCGGGATTGGATTGACAGCGGGAGGGTGCAGATTCGACCTAAGGTGACAAACGAAAGACATATAAGGCCTGTTTGAAGATGTTGTTCAAGATGGCTTCTCCTCTCTACCTTCCACGCCTATTCGTGACCGACCGACCTTTCAGTTTTCCGTCCAGGCCGCTTACTGACAAGAAACCGCTAAAGAAAAATGCATGGCGCAATGATACAAAACAGACAAAGCACTCGTTTAAGGAGTTTTCCAAAGTTCGCGGCAAGAAAAAAGAACATTTAAGACGGCTCCGAACAATGTCATTTTTTTTTCCCCTGACCAAAACACATTCCACGTATTTGAACTCAAATATTCTTTAAAAAATCAATAAACGACATAGAATAAGCAGAAGGTTCTTGATCTTTTAGACTTTTTTTTTCTTCTTAAAGTTGTTTTTTTATAATCCCTTTCAACGATTCCCCAGTAGAGACCTGGAAAAGCCGAGAGTAAGCACAGTACGCATGAGAAAAAGTCCTCTCTAGAATACAATCAAACTTACAGGTCTTTGCACTGATACATGGTACAGTGCACTGGTGGAGCTGACCAGTTTTTGTAATGTGCATCAAAAGGAGAAAAACAGTTTAGGCCTTTCCGCCAAAATGGCAAGACAACGTTTGGACAGTGTCTCTTGGTCGGACTGTTATGGCGTTAATCGAGGTGCGGCTCAAAGTTAGTCTATGAGCCGAGCCGCCATTTCGGAGAAGTTCTTGAATTCGTAGGCCTGTAAGACGTTGCGTGGCGCACCGTTAAAAATGCTCCTTTGGATTGTTCGCGTAGAGGCCGTTGAGCAGAGGCATCCCTGGAGTTTAACAAACGACCCTCGTGCTGGATTTTAAGGTCTTTGAACACGCGGCAGTCCTCAAGTCATTAAAAAAAAAAAAAAAAAAAGGAAAGGTAAAGAAAACAAAACTAAAGAGTCACACACATCCCCCAAAAGAATCACGGACGACCACAACAACGACATCGACAAAGCAAAGATCGAAACCTGCTTAATCTGCAAAAACATACACATCTGCAAGGGTTAAAATGGCTTAAATTCTAAATATCAATCTTGTGCAGTGGATAAGGACTTTGACGAAATGCTGAAAGTCTCTACGCGCTCTTCCCATTTCATGCTACAACTGTCCTGTCGAATAAAGCCTTCAGAACAGAAAAAGTCGTGGAAGAAATGGAATACTATACTTGTTTTAAAGGTGCACGATGGGCCTGTCACCTACTTTTCTCTGTGAAGATGACATTGCTTTGCCTAGAATGTTCCAGAGTATGGGAATAAACTTCTTCAGGGGGAACCACAAGTCCAAATTACAGGTCAGATCAGTGAAGATGAGCTCGCAGTAAGAATGCATGTTTTCAAGTTATTTTTGAGCAATTAAAACTGTAATTGAATAAATGTGAAATAGATAAGTTTAATGCAGATTAAATAGTGTTGTATCTCGATTCGATACTATCTTCGATTCTCAATACCGATTTCGATACCACACTAATAATGAAAAACGCTATTTTTTAGTTCAAGGTTTTAGACAATATACCTACATTCTTAACAAAAAATAACAGTACTTCCTTTATTTAACATTGAGGCATTATTATAGATTTGATTAAGCCCAAAAACATTCTAAAACTGTTAACAATATAGGTCACATTTTGTCCTATTATTATGATTCTTTAGTATCGATACTTGCTCAAATGAGTATCTTGTTTCGACTTATTGTAGTATCGATTTGTATCTGATTTTCTATACTTATGACAACTCTATTCCAGACAACGCAATAACATCTCCATGGAGACGAGGACTATCAGAAAAATGACACAGTGCACCTCAAAGTATTTGTGACTGATGTGATTTCTTTTCTCTATATTCACTAGTACTTTTCGATTGGTGTCATATAGGAACAAACCAGACATTATGAACTGGCAGGCTTTTTACACTAGATGCCCTTCCAGTTTCCCATTACTTTGACCGGAATGAGATTTGAACTTAGGAGATAGTTCTCTGTTCAACCTCTTTTCTGTATTTCTTTAAATAGCATTTTCAGACTACAGTGGCAGATAATTTACTTTCAAAACAGTCCTGACGTCTTAAATCATAGAAAATACTCTAGATGAGGGTTCTCAAGCTTTTTATATCATATCACCTAAGGAAATATTTGACCGTCCGAGTGCCACTTTCTTTAAAGGGGACATATCATGCAAAATCTACTTTTTTGGCCCTTAGATACCTTTTATTGTGTACTGTGGGTGTCTGGTAGTGGCTAAAAGTTGAAATTAATCACTTAAGTAGCTGCAGAGATATATTTATATAAATTTTGCAACATATTTCTCAGTTTGTTCGAATATCCGCATTATCTGTTACGTATTTTTATCTATCACGTCACAGCGGAACTACTAAACAAGGTCAAGAGCTTCCGGCAGAGACCGCCATCTTTATTTTCCTCGTAGCGATTTTGTAGTCCAAGCGCAAAGATGTCAAAGGTGCGAGTGGACAAGTTAAAATGCTCTGTTCTTGGTTGTGTTACCAGCACAACTCATTACACCGACCGCCTGCATCCGAACAACTGAGATCGGCTGGTTACGTTTTATTTTTCGTGATAATGTACCACCGACAGTGGGGAAAGTTCAGTTTGTGTGCGCTAAGCACTTCAAAGAGGAGTGCTTCAGTAACCTCCGCCAGTACAACGAGGGATTTGCTCAAAGATTGCATTTGATCGAAGGGTCAGTTCCTTCGGTCTATGGAGATGACGATATAGCGGAGCGGTAAGTCAAGAAACGCTCAAACACTGTTTATTAGACCTATTTTTATCCAGTCATTCTTCACCTGTGTTCTGGCCATTTGTGAGGGATTAGCATTACACCTGGAGCTGCCCATCTTTTACTCGGCTGTTTTCCAGCTGCTTAGGGCACATGTCTTTATATATACATATAATACATTTATTTTTGAGGTTTTCATAAGGCAGAACTCACGATCAGACTGCTCGTAGCTGACGTTAGCATGTCGCTAGCATTAGCGCGCAGCAAGCGTAGCCCGCAGCACCTTAACTACGCTGACTGACTTGACAGTAGCCTTTTTCCCCGGACTGTTGTTGTAGTGAGATGGTAAAGTGAGGGCCCATTAGACAACCTGTTAACATCTTTCACACACAGTTAAGCTAACGGAGCGCGTAGCGAATTACATAGTAGTAAACAAACCATTGAGATGCAGCCATTTGAAGTCTTTGCTGCGGAGGATCGTCGTCTTCGATTTCCTCTTGGTCTGTCAGACTCTGGCTCGTACATGTAAGGCTGGATGTTGATGTCTTCGCTTGTTTCAATTTTTCGATTGTCATTACGTTTTTTTCTAACTTTGGAGAAGTTTTGGATCCGACAGACGGACTGTGTTTGGGACTACAACAATGGCTGAACGGGGCGGAGCATGCATGCAATGCGCATGGGAGGGGGTGGGGTGCGAACTAACTCATTTGCATTTAAAGAGACAGTGCCAAAACAAGGCGCTCCAAGCGCTCCTTACAAAAGGGGTAAAGAGAGGCATGTTAAAGGAAAATTAGGAGGAATTCAGACTGTAGATTGCAGGTATAGTTTATTTAGACCCCAGGTAAATGTTTTAAATGTTCAAAAGGTGAAAATAAAAGCATGATATGTCCACTTTAAACCAGGTCTAAAACAGAGCTATACCCGGACTAAACTACAACAAATCCAGATCTAACACAGGCCTACACAACTGCTATAGTAGTTCCAAACAAAGACTAATCTAAAGAAGGACATAAATTATTAAATGGACTCTAAATTAAGAAAACAAAACAGGAGATTAATCCGACTACCATCTGAAGGAGCTTGCGTTCAGGTTTTTGAGACACTTATGTTTCAAACTACCCACAAACAAGATTGATATTCTGAATTCAAGTCGTTTTCACTCATGTAGACAGTACATTTTCACAATGCAGAACCACCTCAACCATCTCCCCTGCCTAATCTCAAAATAGACTTGTTATAGATTTGTTATGTACACAGACTACACCTCAAACCTCCCATCCCTCCTGCCGAATTCCACCTCTTTAAATGGAGGTGCCCCTATCCGGATCGTTGCCGTATCCAAAGTTGGGTCCGGGACCGGTCGGCTGGTAGGGAATGGACGACATTGTTTTGATGGGACTCCTGAAGAACCCACCGTTTGGCGCCCTCTGCCTGAACGGCCCAGTCCGGTGATCCTGCAGTCCGCCTCCGCCACCCCCGCCGCCACTGCCCCCGAAACCCGCGGAGAACCCGGCAGCGGCTTTGGCGGAGAGGCTGCGGCTCAGGGTCTGGATCTGTTCGGGGATGAAGGTGGTGGTGGTGATGTGGGTGTTGCGGAAGTCGCTGATCTGCTCCAGGGCTTGGCGAGCAGCGGGGAGGGCGTCCATGTCGAGGGGGGTTAGGTCGACGGAAGAGGTGGAGAACTGCTTGTGGGGGCTGTCGTCCTCGGTGCACAGGCTGTTAACGCGCCGGTGTAGGTGCTCCAGGTCGATCTCCTTATCGTCCTGCAAGAGGGCGAGAGAGGGAGGGAGGGGGGGAGGAAGAAATTGGGGCAAGGGTAGGAGTGGGAAGGTTGATGTCGGGTATGCGGTGGACGGATATGACGAAGACGGATGTTTACATGGTCGAAATAGTCAAAAATGGGTGGATAATAAATGGTAGATAAGGGAGACAAATGTTGATTTGATGTTCCAAAAAGAGATTTGGTAAGTAGGCAGAAAGGTAGAGTGGGTAGATTGCAATCCAAAACAAAAAGAGTCAGTGGATCCAAGCCGAAAATATGATTTAAGAATAGTTATGTCAAAAGGCAATGGAACGTCAAGAAGGATAGGATTGTAGGTTGGTTGATATTCAAACATGTGATGATAAATAACATAGTGGTAGTTGATTAAAAGCAATTTGTCATGAAAAAGATTAAGTTTGGAAGGTAAGAGGTAGATTGGAAAGTCAATCCAATCCAACGAAAACAACAAATAATTTGTGGTTGGATTCAATTAAACGATGGCAAAGGAGCAGAGGTGGTTCAAAATGGTGATGGAATAGCAAAAGTCAGATTTGGAGGAGGCACAACCAACAAAAAAAGATTACACGATTGGAAAGCATGGGAAATCAGTGAGCGCCGAGCCAAAATATAGTAAATAAACGGTAATGCAAGTGGTATTTGGTGATGGAAGGTAAGGAAAAGGGTGAAGGGTTGGGGGGGAGATGGGAGAGGAATAAAAACACTATGAGCAGTGATCAGAGATATACTTATTGTACACAATACTTACAAGGTTTTTAATTAAGGGAGCAGCTTAAGTGGACTATAGGAGCATAACGTGCAAGTGTCAAACATCTTATCAACTATTTCATAATAACTTACTTTTAAGATGCACTATGAAACTTTAGAGGAGGGTCCACCACCTACGTGTCCATTTGGAGACTGGAATGTTCCACAGTATGGCATTAAACGTCTCTATCTGAGCAGAGACAATGGCACTCACAATAAAAAATGTCTTTATTAATGATAAAAACAGCAGTGCGTTATGGACATTAGCATTTTTTTTTCTAAATTTCTATAATAAAAGTGAATGGGAAATTTACTTCCAGAACAACTTCAAAATGGCTGAAACTGCCGAGCGCCACTGAATAACTCCACGCAAGATACATTTAATGCCGTACTGCGGAACATTCTGGGGAAAGCAATATCAGCAGGCGATGGGGCACACACCAGAAAAGTTACACAGTGCACCTTTGAATCAAACACTTACAATTTAATCCATGCGGCCACTATGATTCACAATGAGATCAACATCCCGTTTTCATGTGAATTTTCTCTGGCCATATTCTTACTTAATCAGAATAATATAACATTCAAAGTACTTAATCTATAAAAAGGAAACTTAAAAAACGAATTAAGCTACTAAACATTTAATATCTTAGCTTAAATTACAGTATGGGTGATAGTCAGTTGAAGGTGGTCCATGCTAAACAGTACAAACGAGGGTGCAGAGAGGTAGTTTTATTTGTGATGTAGGAGGTATTAAAGGGACAAGGCTGTGGACGATCTGTGCACAGACACACTCGCGGGGCAGTGCGCTCTGAGGAACAGGTTCGGTGTGCAAATCAAGACGGGAGAATGTGATCACTTTGGGTGTGGGGAAAGGCCGGGACACAGAGGGATCTTTGAAGGACATTGGGGTTGTCAAACTGTTGCTACTAACCGTGTCCATTGATTTTTGCAGGTACCTCTGGCCCTAGTAGTGTGTGCAGTTGAGTGGACTGTGTCGCCCCCCGGTGGTCATCTAAAGGAGTGACAAACTGGGGAGGAGAGGAGGACGGGAGGGCGGATACTGGCTGTTCTGCTACTTCTACCAGACGCATGCCATGTTGAGAGAAATGAGGTGAGGGGAGATGGCCAGTGCGCTGCGGAGCCCTAAAGGAGGAGCGGGACGGACGGACGGACTGGCTGCCTTTAAGTCATATGAGCCTCATGTTCGATCCAGTAATCTACTCTCAAACAAAAAAATATACCAAATTCCAACCGACATCTGCAATTTCAAAATACGTATAGCCCTGATATCTTGTGAAAGCTTTGGAAAATAAAGCACACTTATGTCAATGAATATAATCTATTTTTTCCTTAACTGTACAGTACAATGCTTGGTTTGCCTTGAAACAGAGAGACGGTGCCCTCTTGTGGCATGAAGGCAGCATTGCACAAAAAGGTGCATTAGATTCTAGTGCAGTGAACACACAAGTTTGGCGCCTACTGTACTTGTTTTTAGGGCTGCAACGATTAACTAATTATGACGATAAAAAATAATCTTAATTATATTTTGATAATTGTAATTGTTATCTGGACCACACGGACTCTAAAATACATACGAAAAGGCTACCACTTCTCAATAACTTCACCTTAATTATCCATCAGCAAGAGAAAAGACTTAATTAAGGGGTTAGGGTAATAATTAAGTAGTTATTTAGTCTGAATCATTATTAATGAACCATTTGACTTTGTTTACACTTTAGGATATTAAAAGTGTAGTTACAATAAAGTGTTACTGGGAAAAGTATTTTTTTATAACAAAGACAGTGACAGTATTAAATGTTAATCAGAAATCCAGTTTAGTAACTTTCCTTTTCATAAATATTCTCTATCTGGAAGACTTCAGACAGCTTATGTCTACCTTTTTTGGTGGAGAAAGTATTTAAAAAGTTTCAACTCTAAACTAATCGTTTGACTCGTCGGCAGTCAAAAACGTAATCACCGACTAGTCACCTCCCAAAATGATCGTCAGTTGCAGCCCTAGCTCTATTTTCTCAGGAACTACTAACCAAAGCGTGCGTGTGTGTGTTTTCCCGTAATCTTCTACTGAATGTATAACCTGGGGGTGGGGGGCGAGGTGGTGAAGGTGCTCATTCTCATTTTGGGCGCGATCTCGGGGGGGTTGGCGGGCTCGTAGGAGTGCTGGACGATGAGGGCGCAGGGTATGTCGCAGCAGGCCGGGGGCTGGTAGCGGGAGCTGGGGACGGGCCCGGCGCCGGCGCTGTTGCCCGTGCCCATCCCCGAGCTCTGATTCTGGATGGTGGGAGCGCCGTGCAGGCCCAGGGGGTGCTCGTTGGGCGTGTGGGCGCACGGCTCGCTCTGCCGCACCGACGGGCCATCTGCCTGGTTCTACAGCGAGGGTTTTGGGTTCGGTAGAAAGATAAAGAAGGTGGTTTTATGGAAGGGCATGCATGTTTTTTTTGAAAGCAACCAGCCAGTAAAATAATCAAGCAATATCATGGATGTTTTATGAGAGATGGGGTAAAGAATTGGGGGGTTTTGAATTGGGGGAGACAGACAGGTGGGGTGAGTGAGAAGAAAGACATGGAAGTCAGTCGGCAGCACACACAGTTCTCAAGCATCAGCAGCTGCGTTGTGCCTTCAGAGACACAAACAATAAAGTACCTGGAAAAGGGGAGATGTTTTAATGGCATTTTCTACTTTTCTCCCTCAAAACAGAGTACTTATCTACGAAAACAAAACAAAGTCGCTATAAGCCACAGTGACACAAATTGGGAAGTAGGGTTAGCGCGAGGAGACAGTTTTTTATCGATACGCTAGGTTGCTAGGTTGCGTTCACGTGATACTATAACAGTCTAGTTTAAAATTGAAAAAAGTCTGTGGTGGTTATGGTTCATTTCAGATGTTTTGTCCCAGTTTCTGATTAATATTGCTGCTTTTCTGGGCCTGCATGAAACAAAAATGGCACAAAGTTGGTTTAACGTCTGTTCTGTTAGCCTTTTTTTCCCCATAATAGCTTCAGAAAGTTGTGCCGTTATTCAACCCGAAAGAATGATTGTTGTCAGTTGAAAGGAATTTAAGACATGAGATTAATATGGCAAATTTGTGGAGCCAATTTCTAACAAATACTGATAAGGTTCAACTTTTGAGAAGGAAAGTTTGTACAGTTCTTTCAAAAACAGTGAATTTCCCGCAGAGTCATCGTGAAATTCAAGTTCGTGAACACAACCTACACAATATGCATGTTCTTCTCGCGCTAAATCTACTCAATATAAGACCAAACCACATGTGTTACAAATATGGAAAAGTTCTGACCAGAAATGTTTACGTTGACGTTTTTTGTCGTCATGGCAGAACTCTCTCATATTGACTACTGAAAACATCCATATAGAGCAGTACAGTTGGTCTGATGATGTCATTGATGAGATGTATATTTGCATAAACAAATGTGCTCGTTACCTCCATAAACCCAGGATAAAAAGAGGAGCTTGTCATGATCAATACATTTGCAAGTATATCTTTCTTTTTGGTGCTTTTAGTGGTTCCGGATTTGTTCAGTTTGTTTGACATGTTTAATCCATCTCCAAACATAGCAAACAATTATAATGTGTAATCCTGCATAATTATCTCATCTAAAAATGCCAAGTGACAAAAAACAAACAAAAAAAACTGTATTTTCTCATATTGACCAACAAAGGTAGTGTGTCATTTTAATAGGCTACTGCTAATGTTTCTTGCCATTAAATTGGTGATTTTGTAATAAATACATATTAATAAATGCTAAACGGCTGCATTTCCTGCTATAAAAGCTTTGCAGGTTAGAATTAGCGCTAAAACAGATTCTCCATTTCAAGTCAATCCGTGCGCTAATGACTAACATCTGTTTATGCTACTATATACTACTATAAAATTGACTTAAAAAAAATGTTTCAATTGGCTGATGAGACAGCTGAGAGTGTTATGCATCTAATTATAAAGAGTTTTATTCTCAGAAAACCAGGAAGCATATGCTAGTTGTTGTTGGCTTTACTGTGACAGTAAGGTCCCTAAATGTTATGCCTTTTACTGCAGGGTGGAACTACCTTTCAACGATCAAAAGTTTTTCTTTAAACTATTAGATTTTTCCAAAACCTAACCCTAACCTAATTGTGGAATAATATATAGTAAAAATAAAATGAACATTTGCTAAGAAAATGTGATAAAATCAAAAGCTCCGTCCCCGGAACAAAATGCAAAACCTTTAGAAAGTCCAGTGATGGCAAAACTCACTTTGCTTTTAAAAGTTGGGAAATTGGTTGGTAATAATAAATTCAACAGTGTGATTGCAAAGCTTTGTGTTTCTAAATTAAAGTAAATTTATGTTTTAAAAAAATGAAATAATACATAATGAAGTAAGTAAAACAAACATGTATTTATAATTATACCACATACTTATATTTTAGAGTTTCAGTCCACATACAGTTAAATTTATTTTCTTTTAAAAATATACAAAATGTAAAATATGTATTGATCCATGGTTTTAAATATTCTAATAAAATAACATTAAATTAAACATTGCAAATGCGGGCCACTCATTCATTCATATTTAGATATTTTTATATACCATTTAGGGCTATGGCTTGATCTTTCTGTGATAGTCAGCATTCTAATTCTTTAGGTGTGCTGTACTGCAGGTTAAGTCATCGAAACAACACTGCATAACGGTGTGATCCTCATTACGTTTTTGAACACAGTCATGTTGTTCTAATGGTGAAGTGAATGCATCATGTAAGGCACAATGGTTCATTCCACAACATTAACATGCAAGCTTATGTATACTCCAAACAGTTAACAGAACAGAGGCCTACTCACAGCGACGAGGGATGGAACAAAACCAGAAAGACAACAGCCATGATCAAGGAATTTTGGAATATTCATAAAAAAGGGTAAGCTTCTGGGCCTAAAACGTTGGTTCCACTTTAGCTCTACACCTTTTTAGCCCTAATAAAGCGTGAACAAAGACTTAATTCACAATGAACAGATAGTTTATTATGAATGATTCAGGCTTAGTAACTATTTAATTAAGAGGTTAGACTTATGGTATTAATTAAATAGTTTCTAAGCCTTAATAAACCATTTGTAGTTATTAAACCTTAATCATACTTAGTAAACTATTTGTTCATCATGTGTTTGTTCATACTTTATTAAGCCTATTAAAAGTATAGTTATTATAAAGTGTTACGAAAAAGCTCATATGGATAGTTTTTATAAAAGCACGAAGAACTACATATACCATGATGCTTTGCTCCTTTTCAATGTAGCTAATAATCTTTTGATCAATAAAAATGAGTTTTACTGGAGAGAATTTGGAATAGAAGTTGCATGTGTTGAACTTTCCAATCGCAATAAACAAAAATACAATCGTGCGAGATAAATTTGAATATTGTTACATCCCAAAAGACGACAAACGTTTACTTACTCCGGTGCAGCAACCACATGTGAATATGAAGGCACATTTGTACAGAATATGTGTTATTACGCCTTGGACAAACAGCAGGGGGCGGACTGTAGCGGTTATGGGGATGGAGTGTGCGTTGGTGCGCGTCATAGTCGGCCTACACTCCCAGCGTTCACCATGATGGATGAAGCCAGGTATGATTTATGCCCGTCTTTAGCCGCGTGCTTGAAGTGCATCCCATTTTAAAGTTGGAGGTGCGTGCGGTTAAGCGGGATGATGACTTATTTCCTGATTGCTGCGGGTGAAAGGAACAGGACCAGAACAACGGATGCGGTTAACAAAGCATGTCTCCAGCAAAAGCAACACGGGTTCGTCCGATGAAAATGATGATGCTGATGGTACAGCGTGTATAAGCGTCGTTAGCTGGTGATGAGAGTGGCGTTTCAGTGCTCGGGCAAGAAAATGGCATTTGTCTGATACATTCGTACTTCATATTTCAAAACATTGGGCGGTAATGGCACAGCGGTTCCAGCGTTCGAACAAAACGTAAAAGGTTGGTGGTCGGAGAGGTTGTAAACGCAGATTGGCAGTCGTGTAATCATCAGTCAGCCCCAGGGCAGAAATGGCTAGAGAAAAAGTCTATTACCAAAGAGTAGCAGTGAAAAGTAAAAAGCTCTGAGTATCTTTAAAGGACGTACATAAAGCAAAGCACTATTGTTACTATCTTGTTAAAACGATATGCTACCTAATCGTTGAGCAGATCTCGTCTTGTTTGGTAAATTCGCTGTTGTTGTTTCTTGTATCAGAGAATCGGTAAGAGATGATGTAATGCACAGCAGCTGCTAAGCTAAGGCTTTCTCAGGCAATGCTAACTTTTATAAAAACGTAAAATATAAATAAATAACCCATTATTAAAATGTAAAGGGATCCATTGCTTATATTTATTGATTTTTGTTTTTTGTTTTTTTGTTTTTGTCCATGCGAATTGACACACATTTATCTTTCATAGCCAGGTATCAACACCGAAGTGTCGCAGGGGAAATATTCATGTCATTTGTGAAGTCTTTAATATGTTGTGCGTGACATCCACCTGCAGCTCACTGTTAAAGGTTTGATCTTTAAGGATTTATTCATTTTAGTGACTCTGCAAAAATCCCACAGAGATAGAATTGTAGTACTCATACAATGAGCTAGCCATTTAGCTAGCCAAACAACAAGGCCAAATGAAATTCTGTGCACAGAACCTATTACCGTGACATGTTTCGATTGTATTTTAAGAACTGTTCTTAAGTTAACCACACCTAGAAGAGCTCTTGAAGAAGAAATAATCAACTTTAGCGATAGAGCTCCCCCTGCAGCTCCCGTGTGAAAATAGACTGTCAGAGAACAGACCCCATAACTTTTTTTCCCCTCAGTTTTTCGAGATTCTCAGGACAGCTGTTTTCGACGGCAAAAGTTGCAAGGCTGGTTTTCCGCCCAGAGGCAGCAGGGGACAACAAAGGACAGTTCAAACGCCCTGAAAATACATATTTAACAGGGAGGTTTAAGGGATAAATGTTACTTGGTCCTCCTTTAAAACACACCAGCCATCGCCTGACGAAGATGGAAGTTACAATCGAAACATGTCAAGGTAATTACATAATCTTATACTTATTGTCTGGTATACTGCAGAAGAAACAACAAAACCAGGCTCACTACAGCTTTTTAAAACCTTCTTGAGCTATGGTGAATTGTACAGACACTTAGGCATTTATTTACTGGACGTCTGTAGTTCTAGCTTTGCTCCTATTATTCAGCAAGACTTAGCTCTATATGTGTGCGATAAGTAATGATAAAACAGATTATTGGTGCAGAATGGCAGCCATGTTTGTGTCAGTATGCCCCAGGGCAGTCTTAACGCAGGCTTTTTTGAGGCACTAAGCAGTAGCATATTACTCCACCTTTCTGAGTAACTTCTCATTGCACTTTCCAATATATATGTCCAAATTTAAACATATATCTTCTTGTGTTTAGTTGCAATTCGAATTAAACTGACTGGATTTCAACGACTGTATAGTATTGTATTGGTTAAACTGAATGTAACAACAAATATATCTATTTTTATACTATATAAAACACATCCGACACTTATTTTTTGTTGAGTAACACAATAATACAATAAAAAGTGAGTTTAACAATAGACACACGTTTTTTGTTTTTTTTTATCTAAAGCCGCAATCCAACAGGCCAGCCATAATCAGAACCATAAGAAAAAGTAATCATCTTGGTTTTTATTACTGTAGACCTTTGTAACTGCCGTAAAAATTTCAATACCCACAAAGTAATATTATAAAACAGGTTTATAGACCTTGGCGACACTAAACCAGACACATTCGAACATTAAGCCTTACAAAACAGATCCCAACGCCTCAAACCGTGTTCGTCGTCACCGTGACAGCGAGGGGCCCATGGAGTCGTTCATTTCAAGTGACAGATAGCGCGGCGTGGAGTGGAGTTAATTACAGGCTTTCTGCTTTGCTTCCCTTTATTCATTTAACTCGGCGGAACTCAGAAGACGTTAAACACAGCAGACGGACTCCATTGGCCATGACTAAGACCAAATTGTGCGCAGAGGCAGAGTTTTCCCCACTCGATAAATTGTAACATCTGCAATTTGTCTAATTAGCAGCTCTGAGTTGGACTTGTGTTTTGTCTTGCGTTCTCTGGTGGGTTTTGGCACGGCGCAGAGGGCCAGCTGGACACGCTCAGCTCTATTATCAGATCGAACTTGCCACGGCTGCCGAGTTCTGGTTATGGAAGATATAACTGCTATTTGTTTTGCTGTTGATGCATCACCAACATGAAATATTCAGTGTTTTTGTATTGATTAGCTTTGGATCTTACCACAACTACAATCTAAAATGTATTGAAGAAAAAAGATTCAGCATTTTTCATATTATTAACCTTTAAACATGCTCATGAGTGCCTTAAAAAAATTGTTATTCATTCTATGACTTGTGTTATCTGTGTGTTATTTGTAACTATGAAATGACCCTTACTGAGTGCATCCAGCCAGCAGATGGCGCTGGATTTAGTGAAGTTAGCGCTAAAAAGAAGTTATGATGCGGATTTGCTGCAGCAGTTATCGTGTTTAGATGGCAGAAATGCCCAGAACGAGTTTAGCGATGATTTAAGGACTAAAAACAGCAGGATATTCTCGGATAAGTGACGTAGATGATCTGAAAATACATCCCGGATTGAGGGAGTTCAGCAGGAAGTGTGTTTGATGCTCAGAATGGGTAGGATTTTCTGATAAACGTTCTTCAAAACAGCGTGAATGCAGCTGAATACTACTTCAGGTATGTTTTTGATGACAGAACATTGTTAGAACATAGTTTAAAGCTCAAGCACGTCACTGTAACAGAATATATGTCCTTTAAGTTGTGTTAATTACATCATATTTTTACTTTAAAGTAGAACTATGTAACTTCAGAAACTGAGCTCTTTTGAAAATACACTGCCAGTAAAAAGACTTCCTTTTTATTGAAATAAGGATGTAAAATCACACACAAAGCCAAGGTTTCTCTTCGAGCCGTCGTCAGGAAACGTTTTAAAGCTGGTTTTCCACGCAATGACAGCAGGGGGCGATGGCAGGGGCTTCAAACGCTCCGAAAATACATTTGCAACCACCGCACGGACTTACAGTGACGTTTAATAAGGTCAGAATGTTACTTAGTTCTGCTTTAAATCTTGTTTATAATAAAGCTGCTGTGCTTCACCGCTCCCACAGTTAGTGACATGAATTTTGCAGGAGGAGAGAGAACCAAACACTATGACATCATCAAATACTGTAAAATGCACTTTAACGTGGGTTTATGTTACATGTTCAAAGCCAGTGTTAGTGTCGTTACTGTTCATTTTAGCTTTGGTGCTGATAACATTTTAAAAGGTTTATGCATTATATTTTAATTCATTCAAGGAAAGTATTGCAATTTGTAATAAAATATAACCATACTCAGAAAACTTGCAGATCGTATATCGCAAAATATTGAAATCGTAATATATATTGTGTCGGGCCATTTGTACCGTGACTATATCGTATTGTGAGTAAACATATTTTTAATAATGTACCCAATTACAAGTACCGCGGGTTGCGTTTTGACCCGTGGGTTGGGCTGGGGTGGGCCAAGTTATGATCATTTCACAGCGGGGCGGGTTGGGACAGGTTACAAAATGCTGACCGCCGTTTCTTTACGTTTTAGCACGTCTATGTACAGTTACTCATTAGGCCCCTTTCTCTGTGAATAAGAGTCAGATTGATGTAAAACACGCAGCTTAAATACAGCAAATACGTCTGCGCTATCTCAACCCTCCCCTCGATCCACGATCTTTCTTTTTTCTTTCTTTATTCGTTTATTAGGACAGTGTACAGTTACATTAAGCACAATGGCAGAGATGCTTGTACCAGATTCTAGCTTCACAGCTAATTTCCATCTGTAGTCCTCAGGGGGAGGGGTCAACAAGAATTATTTACATATTTACAACAATTAAAAAGCCACAACCCTTGTTGCTTCCACATACAGCATCTATCCAATCTCACCAACTCATACAACATATTCATACACTCGTTAAACACATTCTCTATACAGTCAACATTTACATTTCAGTCATACTTAATTGTGCGTACATGTTTGCTTTTCTAAAAACCATGCTTTCACCTCTGTATTAAAGGCTGGAAGACTATTTAAGCTCAATAACTCAGATGGGAGCGAGTTCCATTGTTTAACACCCCTAAATGAAAACGCAGATTGAGCGAAAGCAGTTCTGCATTTAGGGATGTTACACAATCCTCGTGTGGTACCTCGGGTTACTCTTGAAGCTGGATCTGCCGACAGCTGGATGAATTCTTTGAGTGATGGAGGGGCCAGGTTATGGACTATCTTGAAGATTAATTGGACATAGGAGAAGGAGACAATATTATCAAAGTTTAACATATTATTTTTATCAAGTATGTTACAGTGATGGTATTGAAAGTGTTTTTTGTCCAGTATTTTCATGCTTTGTTTATAAATCGACTCTAGTGGTTTGAGATTGGTTTTGTTTGCTTGGGACCAGCTGGTTATGCAGTAAGAAAGGTGTGATAGTATCATGGTGTTGTGAAAGCTTTTGGCGGCTTCAGCTGAGAGGGAGTTTCTGATATTTTTAAAAGTGGCCAAATTAAACTTAAGGGTTTTTGTTATTCTTTTAATATGTTTTTTAAAGTCTAGTGAGGGGTCAAGCGTGAGTCCGAGGTATTTATACTCTGTTACTGTTTTGATTGGTTCCCCTTTAACTGTTACAGTGTAGTGTCCTTGTTCTGTCCTTTTGTTTGTTTTTCTGTTTTTCTGTGCGGGCCTATTCACCTGACTTCCTCCACGTCTGCTCCACGTCCTCCAAGAACGGTTAGGCTATTGCTCAAGTGCAGAACGTACATGTTGTCACCAGTTTTTTTTTTCAGACCGAATCATAACCGTCGCACAAAACGCATTTTATTACGCAGCATTTTGAGACGAAGTTTTAGACATAATATACTATCTTTTAATCTATAATAATTGTTTGATTGTTTGATTACATACATAGACAGATATAGGCCCTTTTTAATTCTTTGGCGTTATGTTATTTGAATAAAGAGACACTGGAGAAAGTGGGAGTGTCAGATGCACCGCCTGTGTTTGACGTACACCTCCAGCTCATGGATACTTCTCACACACTGCTCTAACTCGCTGCTGGTTTTAGTTTTATCAGACGCTGTGTATTTACGACGTTCGCTTCATAACACAATGCAGCGAAGCACAACTTTACTTGGAGAGCAAATTAGCACCAAACAAACACAGTTATGCTTGTCCCAGTTTGACCTTCTCTCTGAGCTGCTCCTGAAGCTCCTGCGCTCACATCCCTCGTGTCCTCTGTCCATTTAAGTGTTGAGGAAAGTTGTGAAGTCCGTGGAGAAATGCAGAAGCTGTGTGTCGGCACCAGAGGGACTGTGTAGGCGCTAATGCTGCAGTGCATTATGGTTGTAAATGGCAGTAGTTTTATCGGCGGCCCAATACTATTAAAACATTAGAAATCATCTCGAGGGTCAACAGGTGGTCACCCTAAGCCGGGACGGGTCAGAGAACTCCACCGGGGTTGCATCACTAACGGGTACAGCTGCCAAATTGTACTTCAGTAAAATTAAAACGTACACAGGAAAAACACTACACAGAGTTCCTAGTTGCGTTTCAAAACTAGTTCAGTAGCATTCTGGATACATATTTCAACACTAAACTTGAATATTTTAATAATGAAACTGAATTAGGTCGTTTTAAACCACAATTCTGGCCAATCAGAAGAAATTATGCAGCGGTAGAGGCGGGTTCAAACTGGATTGGGACTTGAGCTCAGAACTCACATGACTTTTAAATTATACTCAATTCCAAGTAGGATTTCATATATAAAATCTACTCAAAAATATAATTAATCTAAAAATGCACTCAATTACAGTAACATGAATATTTGTAATTACTTTCTGTTCAAGTTGATCAGTCAATATTGGACACTTTTACAATAATCCGGAACCAAATGCTGTCTCAAAAACAAAATTGGCTGCTTATGAGTATAAAATAAAGTGAAATAAACATAAAACCAGAGCTGTAATGGATGTGAAACTGTAGCTTCATCATTACCACTTCTCACAACACAACTAAACACAACTAAAGAGGGTCAACAACAACTTCTCCTTCTTAATTAACGGTATAATTCTGTACTTTTAATTGTGGACTATTTGTAAGTGATGATAGTTTTACTCTGAACAATGCATACAGTTAGGGCTGGGCGATATAGTGATAAAAATGGAATCGTGAGTCTCTTAATGCAGCTGTCTGTTCAAACACACTTTTTCTCCTGTTGTTTAGCCTCTGAAGCCTCTGAGCAGATGACTTTATTTACCTTTTATACGCCAGGGCCGCACAATTAAACCAAATCGACCCAATTTTAACGGACGCAATTAGCAAATCGCAAAGGCTGCAGTTTCTGAAGTGCAATGAGTTCTTCCACAAACAACAAAATGTCTTCTTTTAATCTGAATAATAACTGCTAACACTGGAGTCTAGATTTGTACAAACATGTTCGGAAACAAGCGACAAAAGTGCAACCAAAAGTAATTAAAATATGCTCAAAAACAACAAAAATACACCTACAAACACCAAAGACCTGACTATAAGTAACAAAGACGCATTTTAATATGACATACAAGACTAGACGTGACAAAAACGCGACAAAATTGTGTTTAAAATCCAAATTTGATAGAATCCTATTATTAAAACATGAATTGCAAATCTAATCCAATCGCACTGGTCCGAAAAATCCCAATTCGATCTTTTTCCTAAACGGCGGAGCTCTATTTAAGGCAAAAGAAAAACACAAAGTGAACACGAATCGTCATAAAATCGAAATCATGATCTGGCCCCAAGAAAATGGTGATAATATTTTGTTGCCCAGCCCTACATTCAGGACATATTGTTTATCAAGCTCCCACAAAAGCACCTTGCATAATGAAATATCAACTTGATTTAAATAATACAATCTAAATTATTAGCATCATAACTTAACTGAACGGAAGAATGTGATGTAATACATTTCTATAGATCACGATTTCCTTTTCTGAGCGGTTAGGGTTGAGTTAATACAATAATTAGTCCAATATGTTGAGTGACAAAGTTCCCTGCTGCTCTTCTTTGGTTCAGCGCTCACGTGTTGTTTGAAGAACACGCCCCCTACAGGGAGAACAGCCGGTCGGAGGAGAACATTGTCCATGCATAGCTGAACTTTTGGCTTTTCGTTGTTTGGGGTCATCTATCAAACATGGCCACGGCTGAGCGAGCTGCACGCGCCCGGCAGGTGACATCTGAATGACCAGTGATTGCTTTGGACTTCACTTTGCAGCGATGAACTAAAGCCTTTGTTGTGAAAACGTGTGAAAATGTGTGTCTGTTGTGTGAGTCTATGTGGATATTTGACAGAGAAAATAAGATGAATCTGTAATAATTGTAGAGTAAATTTAGGTTTTACCAAAAATATTATATTCTAAAAAAAATGTGTTAGTTGTTTGTTAATTCTTCAGCAGAATCATGTTTTACTAGGCACTTTTAGGGTGTGGTCAGTCAATGCTGTACACGCTACAAATTGAGTTCAATATGTGGTCCTCTGTGAAGAAAAGTTTGGATTCCTCAGGTAGAGGAAGACATTTTTATTAAGGTTTGTGTTAAAAGGCTCCAATTAAAATCTGTAGGGCCTATGGTGCAAAAAAAGAACAATGAAAAGCTTTAACTTGTGTTAATGAGCCCAAAAAATGTATATACAACTGAGAGTAAAACAAATCTTTATATTTTTATTGCAACCTATAGTCTCCAGAAAAATATGTTGGATTTATGTAGCTTTTGTTGTCAAAATATGTTCATTAAGTATGTTTGCGGAACATTTACACATTTTACGTTTTTTAAATCAGGGTTAGAGTCTGCGTTGGGGTTAGGGTTTGTCACTGATAAACTGTAACACGTGTACCTTTTTGACTGACATTCTCATACATCATTTGCAAAATGTCAAATCATATATTTTCCGTTGATGTACTCATGCAGCCTGATTTCCAAAAACGTAAAATGTGTACATTTTCACAGACGTACTTATTGTATTTTGACAAAACAAAACGTACAATAGCTACATACATGGAATTACAAAGGCGTAAATTGTGTACGTGTTTTTCTGGAGACAGGGCGGTTTTACTTATATCGCACAGGCCTAGGTTTTTATTATTATTATTTTATTTTTTTTACATTTTCTTGTGTTGTACCAATCTCCTATTTGTGTTTTGCATTTGTTTGTTACCTGGCTAAAGATTGCAGTGTCATTTAGTTACGCCGACATATTTACCTTGGTTCAGCACAGATTACTGTTCATTAAAGTGCATTGTCCCTTGTCAATAACCCGAATCCATGCTGCTGTTGGATCAGTGGCAATCTCAATTCTCAACTCAAATAGAAAAATAAGGCGAAGAGAAAATTATAATAATCGTTTCATTGCTTTCTTCTGTGTAATCAAAAGCTATAGGAACTCGAACGCACTCATTACAGCCTCGTTGAACCTCGCGTCACAAACACTTTCCTCATTCACATATGGCATTTAGACGAAGACAAACAGTGTTTAGATCCCCGCTGTTTGCTATTGAGAGCTGTTCCCAGTGAGGGGCTGATTCCGCTGGCTGCACTTCGGGTTAATGAAGACGGCGGGGGGAGAGAAAAGAGGGTGAGGGAGGCGTGCGTTATCGGAGGAGCTGACTGTGCTTAAGTCTCCGCTGCGTTCGGTCCCTTCATGGCGGCACAGCGGAGGACGGGACTACTGGTCTGAGTGACAGATTAAAGCTGGAGGCGGCGGCGGCTCGTGGTGCGGGGCCACGGGGGGATTGCGTTTGAACAAGGAAGGACGCGGTTAATAACGACGACGATCGATAAAGTTGAATGGGAGTCAAGTTTGGGGGCTATCTAGCCAAATAGTACATCAAAAACAAAGCAAAAAAAAACAAAAAACGTTATACATAGAGAGTTGTGGAAATTTGTAAGATGTTTTCCATACTTTTACTACTACTTGAGTAATATATTCTATAGTATAATATTGCGGTTAACTGATCATCACTCTAGAACAGTGTTACTCAAACTGTGGTACATGTATGACTGGTGGTACGCAGACTTCTTCTGGTGCTATGGACTTCAGATATTCGTCAGATATTGTGATGCATCATGCATATTTTGTTCATATAATGTATCATACTTTGCAACAGTGTAGTTCCTCATTCTCTGATTCAAATAATGCTCATCATGCCGTTTCATCATAAACAAATAACAGCCGCCTAAAGCACAGCAAAACTGTTTAAATCATGTGTCAAATACATACGATGGAACATAATCTGTCACTGTGTACCTTCTCATTGTCTCCAGAACTTGTGCAAATAATCTTAAAAGTGCTGACGTTATGCCATTACATCAGACCCAAATAACAGACATTTAAAACATTCAAACTGTGGAGGAGAACTCAGAATCAAGACCTCCAGCACAACACGCTGTACTGTTCTGCCTGTTTGCCGCTGTATGCACCGAAGAAAGACCTTGAGACGATCCTCGCCGCCTCTGCACAGTCTTTTGTAGAATAAACCTCGACAGTACGTGGACACCTCTTCAACTGTAATGTTTACTTCATTTAGTACATTTTAGTCCCATTTTTGCTCTTCCTTTAGTAAATTTCCGACTTAAGACCTGGTTTAGCACTAATTTCGACCTCAAATAGTCCTGTTATAGACCTAATTTAGATTTGATGGTACTTAGAAAGCCAGATCTTTTGTTTGGTGGTACTTGGTGTAAGACGTTTGAGAATCACTGCTCTAGAACGTTGATCCCAAGTAAATACACTCTTTCTGTGACACTGAGGAGGATTTAGTTCATGCTCAGATCTGTCTTTGTTCAGAATTTAAGAGTACTTAAGATGCTTCAGGCTTTCAATAAACGGAAAATACCATTTCTTACATCTCGACACGTTCACGTTCATATCTTAAATGCAACGGTATTGACGGCCATAGCTCAAATGTTATGCTTTAAACATTTCATGAACTCACAAAATGCTCACATTAAAGCTAATTCGTTAAGTGAGAGCGGAAGCATATTTTCCGTGAGCTGAAGAATGTTGTTTTTATTTCCATTTCAGATTCATCACGAGTAGAAGTTTCGGTGTCTCTTCCCAAGTGAGTAAATATACAAAGTGTGACCAAAGTATTGTGTTGATTGTATTATGTTGACAATTTTGAATGAGCTCTGTCAGATATTATTTCTCATTTTTGTGTCAATCCTTTGAAAAGATCACATTTTGTTTTCATTGAGGAATGTTCTGTTCTTCCAATTTCAGTCAATTCAAGTAATAAATCAAACGTTATCTCCAGACAGTTACTCTTACAAATACTCTTAAGCCGGCTGCACACTAGAGGATTTCAAAATTTTCTGCGATTTTAAGGCGGAACACAAAAGTTTGGAGACCACACACCAGGACATTTTGCAGCTAATATTTGTCTCACGCTCGCACGAAGGAGAGACAAACTATGCACTTGCCGATTTTGGGAAAGACTGGTTATGAGCGGAGGGGATTGCAAGTGTCACGCGATCGAAACATGGAGTGATGAAAACGAACGCTATTTAGAGAGAAAACGAAACCAAAAGAGGAAACGTGTGTGGATTAAACCTGCTCATGAAGGACATAGGAGGGGGCTATTGACCTTATTCTGCCCCGCCCACTTTTGCCGTTTTTGCTGTTTTGTTGTAAAACGCACTGCCGTTTGACGAGAACTCCGTTAAAGCTAATGACGAACGAGGGAAAAGTCTTGCCGCTAAAATGTTACATAAAGTAGGTTGATTTGTGTACAATGTTTAATGAAGGAGAGCAACAACAAGTCAACAACGCACCGATTTCCTGGGTGGTCTGAAAACGGCTTTTTAGTCCATGTAGAACTTATTTTCTGTTGAGCTCGTCTGCTCCATATAAACTAATATAACAGAAACAAATTCCGGAATAAGGTGAATAGGTAAGGAGCCTGTCACAGTCATTGTAGCGTTGATGAATAAAGAAAGAAACGGCACAGATTCCGTTTAATTTGTGGTACTTCTTAAGTTTAGGAGTTGTCACAAGGCCTACAGTAGTGTCTGACTGCTCTGATTTGGTGCGGTTAAGTTGTTGGAACCTGAATTGACGTTTTTGAGCTGCAACCTGACAAAAAGACGCAACCGAATCACAATGACCCACAGACACGAGACACAAACAATCGTGGAGTCAAGAGGCAAATCAGGCTTAAAATATGGGGAAACAAAATATCTTGTGTGCAGGAGGCTTTACTTACAGTAGTAGTTCCGCCCCCAAAAAAGAAAAAGTCTAAACATTAGCCTACGTGACATTGTTCTTAGCATTGTGTTAACCAGGCAGAAGTATTTAAATTGTCAATAAAAGTGTTCTTGCATGAATACAAATGTTCTTGCCTTAAATGTCATTGCTATTATTAATGCTACGGCCAAGAAAAGTCACGAATACATACAACTAGTGAACCCCATCACCAAAACACAATCACATAAGGCTATTATGTTCTTTTTTCTTTTGCGTTTGGCTACTTTCCACAATGATGCAGAATACTTAATACTTGCATTAAAATGTAATTTGCCATGTACTCCTTTACACGGTCCAATCAGAGTAATCTATTCCGGATACTTGGAATACTTTCACATTGTGTTGTATTATATTATAGAGTAAAAACTTTCTAATAGGACTTGCTTGCTGTATGTTGCACGGCATGATCTGTGTTTGAAGACTACATTGTTTGATCAAATACTGTACAATGTATTCCTTTAATTTGAGTAAAGTAACTGCATTCTTAACAGCACCAAATAAGAGAGAAACGGCTCCAGAATACAGTTAAAGTGAGACACTGCAGGTGAATAGCAAAATATCTTAAATTTACATATATCACTTTGAAACTTCTCCTGTAGTTTTTCTATATAAATGAAAGAAAAACATTTATTACAAGTCTTTTATGAAGTAATAAGGTAATTTATGTGGAAAAACAGCCCAAATTACACATACTTGGGACATGTGAATGTGAAAAATGGACAGCAGGTTAACATTTCTTGGTTCACTTTGTACATATATTAGTTATAAAAATCTTTACAGAGGGGATTTTGGATTTCTTATTTAGTTTTTGAGTAAACTAAATCGAACTAAAATTTGTCCCGTAAAATTCTAATTTCGCTTCACTTTTTTTTTACTTAAAACTTTAATAAATATAGTTTTAGAATTAGATATCAAAAAATCCTTCAGTATGTTTTGTCGAAATCTTGTTAAGTACAAAATTGTACAGTTTGGTGTGTGTAGGAGCTGACCAAACGGAGTTTTGCCTTAAAAGTGCATATTTTCTAGTTTTGACTTTATATGGTTCGAATCCCACTCCAGACATGGAGTAGTTGAGTGGTCTGATCCTCTGACCCGCAGGTTGGTGGTGCGATTTCAGCTCCTTCAGATGAATAATGCCGTTGTGTCCTTGGGCAGGACACTTAACCCACCTTGCCCCCAGTGTCTGCGTACACTGGTGTGTGTACACTGGTGTGTGAATGTGTGAGTGGATGGACTGGTTCCTTGATGTAAAGCGCTTTGAGTGCCTTAAAAAAGGTAGAAAAGCGCTATATAAATGTGACCATTTACCATTTACCATTTTAAAATCTGTAGTAAATATATATGGTAGTTTTATATCAATCAGGAGAAAGTTTGTGAAGAAAAGTTTAAAAATATGTTGAAATTTACAGGAAGTAGAGCAGGGTTCCAAAACACAACGACATCACACTAGGGAGACACAATCGGGACATTTACAACCAAAAAACAAAATGTTCTGATCTTAATTCAACAAAACAAAGCTGTTCCCATTTATTTTTATTTGTCAAATAATAATAATAAAAAAAAAAAAAAAAAAAAAATTGTCAAATAATAAGTGCACGGTGGCAGAGTGGTTAGAGCTTCTGCCTCTCAATAAGGAGATTGTGGGTTCGAATCCCGCACCACCCCAACATCGTGGTTTCGAATTCTGAACCACCCTAACATCACACGATCTCTCTGGGTGGAGTCTGCATGTCCTCCCCGTGTTACCGTGGGTTCTCTCCGGGTTCTCCGGCTCCTCCCACCGTCCAAAGACATGACTGTGTAGGTTAATTGGAAAACTCTAAATTGTCCATAGTGTATGAATGTGAGAGTGAATGGTTGTCTGTCCTTGTCTGTCTCTCTGTGTCAGCCCTGCGACGAGTTGGCCACTGTCCAGGGTGTACCCCGCCTAAGGCCCAAAGTCACTGGGATAGGCTCCAGTCACCCGCGACCCCTAACGGGAATAAGCGGTAGAAAATGAATGAATGAATGAATGAATGTCAAATAATAATTTCTGTGACATTAGAGGAGTTTGACCCAGTGTAAAACATGGTTGCTAAGTAACAGTTACAGAATGTCCTAGTGTGATGTCATGATTTACAACCAGGAAGTAGAAATTTCAGCATAAAAACATTATTAATTCTTAAATATAGAATAAATATAGAATCTTAAATACGTTTTTTTATAAAATGAGTACTTCAACCTGCCATAGGCCCTTTAAAGGTGTATTCTGAACATGCATTTCTGGTCCATGTATTTAATTATTCTCCGCGACTATAAACAACACCCATCAGCACTCTGAAGTCTAACATGTTGCGTGGCCCTCTCCGGCACTAAAGCAGTCTTTCTTAAGTTAAAGCCACATGCACGGAGAGCGCACTAATTGGCAGTTAAATATATCCCCGGCTGTACCTGCGGCGCTCAGGTGAATCCACGCACGCTCGGCTCGTAAATCTGCCGGAGACCGCGGGAGTGCAAATAAAAGTGAACAATTACACAAATCAATGAGCAAACAGCCCGGAGGAGGCGTGATTCATACGGGCAGCACTCTGAAACGGTTGATCAGGGGGATGCTAAGTACGCCGGCGGAATTAGCACTCGGCAAACAAAGCTCCTGGAACGGCGAGCGCGCTTTATCAAACCAGCTAATAACACATTTGACATTGTTTATCTACTGATGAGAGTTAAATCCTCTTATCGTCTTCTCGCCGGCCAGCGCTTAATGAAATACGCCGGACGTTTCAGGTAGCGCTAATGTGGAGTTTGTCAACATTCCAATAAGAGGAAGAATTAAAGGTAAATATTGTCAATGTCATCAGATTAAAATGGCTTATTTGGAATTGGCAAGGAAAATATGGTGGTTTTGTACATCGCTCATGCTTATAGGAAATGCCAGCGCTGCACTCTTTATGCCAGGAAAGGAAGTAAGTCGGTATTGAATGTTGGAAATAGTCTGTGATTGCAACTCTTTATAAGAACATGAAATAATAATGTTTTGTTTTGTTTAAATCAAGGGTGTCTAAACTTTTTCCATTGAGAGCCACACATTGAGAAATAGACCAAGTGAAACAATCAGAAAAAGTTGCATTTATCTGATGTTTTAAGTGCCATCACACCTAAATTCACTCTTAGTGTCTTATTATCAGGTCTGTCTCGTACCAAAATGTTAGCTTTTTAGGTTATAATTGTGGAAATTTTGAAATTTGATCTAAAAGTACTTCTGTGAACATTGTGAGCAAATTCACCAGGAAGAAGAAAAAATTGGTCCGAGGGCTACATTTGGGCCCCGGGCCATAGTTTGGACATGACTGGTTTACATATTCATGATACACTGTTTGTATTTTAGGTTTTATGCACATATTCATTTTTAATAAGGGAAGAACTGATCCAAAACAGATTTTTTTGCTCCAAGGTGAGAAACTACAGGTGAATAGGAAAAAAATCTTAAATTTGAAGATATCAATTTGAAACTTCTTCTGTAGCTTGCTCACATAAATGTAGTTTTTGAAAAAAGTTTTTCATCCTGTAATGTTTTTATTTAGAAATAAGCCATTTTATGTGGTTGAAATGTCTTCATTTTTTTCATATCAGTTCAAGTAGAGGTTGAAAGAAAATTCTGACAGCCAAGGTCAGTTGTTAATAATTGAGAAAAGGGATGTCACGATGTATGATTTTAGAGTCACAATTGTTGTGAGGGTAAAAACAACGATTTTGCGATTATCCGCGATTATCTGTGTAATAAAAAGAAACAAAGCAAATTCTATTTTTTTGTCTTTTCAAAATATTTTATTAACACTTCAATTTTTAAATTTTAAATTTAACTTATTCAAAATATTGAATTACATTTTTGATATAACAAGAGAGACACTTTTTAATCATTGAATTTGAATATGAATTGAATATTTGTACTCGGTTTAGTTAAATGATTTAAAACAATTCATGTTCATTATTATGAACTCAATATAGATTAAAATACTGACCACTGCGACCAGTCAACAACAAAAGTCAACAAATGTGTGTGTTTTCTTGACAATGAAATAAAAAAGTACACAGATATAGTTATATTTCTGTCTGGTGTGCCTCGTGTGTATCGGGTCACACACTTTGTTTATCTAGCTGTTCATGAGCCGCACATAAACCTTTACTTTTTGATCACACTTCAGTTGCGCGTACATAGCACGTTATTCTTTTGCAGTGAGTCTCGTGATGCTTTCTGGACCACTTTATTTGACATTAGGACACTTTTTTTTTCCTTTACTTGGGCAATCTGTGATGGATGATTGTCCTGAAGATGTTAGATCGTGCTAGATGTGTTAGTGTCTTATAGCTGCAACTTTCTGACGACAAGTTTTGCAAACTGGACATCCGTCGGCTTTTACAACACCCTCTTCATCTTTAGAACACCCAAAATGATCCCAGACTGCAGAATGTATTTGTATTTTTGGACTGCTGCCGTTCCTTCTGCCATCTTTGGACTGTGGTGAGTTTATCACGCTGTGCTCTGGCTGCAATCACCGACACACACACAACCACACGAGTCCGAGTCTCAATGTACTTTGTGCAAGACCTATCTGTGGTATACTGTGCCTTCGAAAACTCCCATGAAGAACCTACCGTGGCTGCAAATAATCACCATTATTGGAAAAGTGGTTAATCTTGACAATCCTACGGTAACCGAGGAGTTGAAATGCATTTTAAGGTGAGTCACTACAGGTGAATAGGAAATTATCTTTACCGTAATTTAAAGATGTGAATTTGAAACTTGGGGTGGGCGGTGGCAGAGCGGCTAGAGCTCCTGCCTCCCAATGAGGAGATCATGGGTTTGAACCCAGACCATCTGAACATCACACGCTCTCTCTGGGTGGAGTCTGCATGTCCTCCCCGTGTTACCGTGGGTTCTCTCCGGGTTCTCTGGCTCCTCCCACCGTCCAAAGACATGATTGTGTAGGTTAACTGGCAACTCTAAATTGCCCATAGTGTATGAATGTGAGAGTGAATGGTTGTCTGTCCTTGTCTGTGTCTCTGTGTCAGCCCTGGGGCGAGTTGGCCACTGTCCAGGATGTACCCCGCCTAAGGCCCAAAGTCACTGGGATAGGCTCCAGTCACCTGCGACCCCTAACGGGAATAAGTGGTAGAAAATGAATGTATGAATAATTTGAAATTTCTCCTGTAGTTTACTCACGTAAATGTAAGAAAAAATATATTAGACATTTTTCGTCATGTTTTCGTGTAGAAATAAGGCATTTTATGTGAAAAAAAATGCACATATTTGGGACATATAAAACTCAGAAATGGACAGAATCACTTTCTTGGTTCATTTTGTACATATTAGTTACAAAAATGTACAGAGGGGATTTTATATATCTTATTTAGTTTTTAAATAAACTAGATTGGACTGAAAATTGTCCTAAAAATTCAAATGTCGCCTCATTTTTTAAATTTAAAACTTCAATAAATCCATTTCAGAATTAGATATCAAACAATCCTTCTGTACGTTTCATCAAAATCTTGGTGAGTCCAGGATTGTAAAATTTGATGTGTGTGAGATCTACTTTATGTGGTGATGTTTATGTCCCGAGGGGAGAAAAATGTGTTTTAAGAAAACGGCCATTGAAGTTACAATGTCCCAGAGAAATCTATGGATGACGTGGATTAAATTAAATAATAAAATACTTTTAGGAGCAGATTGCACAAGTTTGTTGTTTCCACATGAAACCCTTTGTGTTGATAGAGCAAACTGACCAAAAAAACAAAAATTGAAAAAAATGAGTTTTGCCTGTAGTGTCTCGCCTTAAGACAAAACTAATTGGCCTCTACAGTGGATTGACATTACGATATTTACCCTATCGGTATAGCATCAAATAAAAAATCCGCGGTGTCGCCCATCCCTAGAACACATTGCAAAAACTAACCGCGATAACCTCCTACTTCTTCAAAAGACACCTCCTTAAGACTGCATTCATTAGATATAATTGTAGTAGCTTTAAACGAGCATGGCACAAGATATTAGAGCGATCTCATTTTAATCTTTTTTTTCTTTACTCCACTCCGCTCTTCAATTAGCCCGTGTTTTCACTCCACTAAACCAGAATGTATGCCGAATCCATTACAACCCACGGCCCAAACGCGCTAATTGAAACTCATTTAGCTTTATATCTCCACAGGCTAGGAGTCAGGCGCCGGGTTAACTCACTATTTTACATACTCTTAACCTCAACCTTAAATCCGAAGCGCGGCAACGTCACCGGGGGAAATGTACAAACCCCCACTTCCATTTATATTTTTTTTGGGTGGAATTTATTTTCGTCGGAGATCAATCTACTCGCAGAATGAAACTGTTACAAGTGCATTGGCTCCAAAAAATATTATTTCACAGTTAATTTCCCGCAGCTCCTCAGTGGCTCTGTTTTGCATATCAGATTTGTCACACTTTGCACCAATTTCACAGTTCTGATTAGTTATTTACTTCAGAACCTGCAGCGTGCGCCGGAGAAGAGGCAAAGGTGGCTGGGATTCGTGTTGGGCTGCACTGGCGCTGATAAGATAGCTTTTAGAAGTCAGAGGGCTGCGGCAGTGGCTGAGTTGATGATAATAAAAAAAAATTTAAAAGCGCATCTCCCAAATGTTGGTATCTAAATCACAGGCGGAACGGGGCGGGCATAGAATATCAATGTTCCGAATGAGGCGTTTTGTGTGCGTTTTGTATTCCGGACCGGTTCGCAGCGTGTTCGGGGCGATTTGTGAGTGTCAGGAATAAGCAGAGGTGGTTAGTACATTTACTTCAATAAGATAACGCACTATTACTTGAGTAAAAGTTGTGGTTTAGGGGGACTTTTTATTATTTTTTTGGTTGAAAATACTCCACGGCACGCCACCAGCTAAAACAATATCAAATCACAAAAAAAGTGCTCAGGTTAAGGTTTGTTTGTTGAGAAATTTGTCTTGGAAGCAGGGTCCGTAGCACAGACGTAACATTATTATTATTATGAAACGTTATTTACGTTGCAAATATTACCATTGTGTCTGGCACTTTACAAATGGCAATGGTGGCTGTTTATCTTTCTTTTTTTGTGAAGAAGCTGCCCAGAACGCTCTAAAATGGTAACCTATTCATTTAAATCCATGAATCTGACGATCGATTGATGGAATTAAGGTGCAGGAGTCCAAATGTATACACAAGCAAGGAGGGTAAAGTGTCTTGCCCAAGGACACAACAACCGGATGCACCAGTCAGCGCAGGGATGAAACTACTACATTGTAAGTAAGGTTTAAAGTGCCTCTCACAGGTTGGACTTATCATTTAACTAAGATACAGTTAAGATAATGTATATTTAAAATTCTGCACAATTTTAGCCCAGTTTAGCCATTTTTGTAGTTTTTAAATTTTACTTCCTGGTTGTAAATGATGACCATCCTGTACAGTGCACCAAAACTCCATTTATTTTGTTGAATCAATGTTTAAAAGGTCAAAAAAGTAGTTTCTTTTGTGTAAATTATGCATAACCTTTGTCCCACCAGTGTGATGTCATCCGTTTGTTTACTTCCTGTTATTTTCAACATATTTTCCCACTTTTCTCCACAAACCGTTATCTGATTGGTGTAAAACTACAATTCATATTTGCAAGAGGTACAAATACACTGAATAAAGTCAACATTAGAAACCATAAAAACCTGTCACACGCCCTTTAAGGGTTTGACACTGTTATCCAGACACTCTGTGTTTGTAAGACTGAAAATATGAAGGATGTTCAGCTAACACCTTTTAGGCCGACATCTGAGTGGCAGTAATGCAGTTTGTATGTTTATATTATAGGTTTTCCAAATAGCAGTGCAACGGCTGCCCAACTGTTTCTTAAAAAGTCAGAATGAAGCATAACGAGTCCTCTTTTAGGACTAAACACTATTCCAAAAAGATTGAGCCAGTTTTCTTTAGCCTTATACTTGTATTTCGTCTGTCAGATCTGCGTTTGTCAGTTTGCTTGTTGTCATACCTCGACTCGTTCCCCCCGCCTGTCCGCAATCACTTTAATAAGAGTCACGTGGCGCTGCGGGGACCTGGTCTCGCCGACTGATTTACGGCGTCTTTGGCTCAGTCGCGCGGTCTTCCCTCTGGGAGACGAAGGACGCCCGCGGCCGCCAAGGTACGACAACAAACAAACACCGGCCTGACTGAAGAAATAAAGTATCTAAGGCTAAACGCTGCCCTCCGCTTGCATCTGTAATAAGGCGGCGGCAGTTGTGATTGCCTGTGACGATATCCCCGCCGAGGTGATCAACCGCACACGGGCTGATTGGGTATTTCACGGTGCGCTGCGGCTAATTTACAAGAAGCTGAATCTGTTCTGGAGGTGAAGTCTCGTCTGAAATAGCCAGCTTTAATTTGGCACCGGCATGTTTTTAAATATATCACAGCCGTACTGCCTTTCAGTAATCAGTCACTTTTATTTGTGTGGCTTTTTAGAGAAATTGTGCTTCCCAGAGTGCTGACATTGACTGTGTTTACGCGCACGCAAAGGAAAACTGGTTCGGTTTAAAGGGCGTATGACAGGTTTTTAAGATTTTCTAGTTTTGACTTTATTTGGTGGAATAAAACCTGTTGTAAATATGTATGATAGTTTTACACCAATCGAGTGAAGAAAAGTTGAAAAATATGTTGAAATTTACAGGAAGTCGAGCAGAGTTCCAAAACATGATGACATCACACTAAGGAGACACACTAGGGACAATTTACAACACATTTTTCCGATCCTTTAAACATGAATTCAACAAAATATAGATGTTCTAATATACTTTTATTTGTCAAATAATAATATCTGTGACATTAGAGGAGTAACAGTAAAAGGATTTCCTAGTGTGATGTCATGATTTACAACCAGGAAGTAAAAATTTAAACCTAAAAAATTGCTAAACTGGGATAAAAATTGTTAATTCTTCAGCACAATCTTGAATACAATTGTCTTAACTGTGTTTTGGTAAAATGTGTACTCAAACCTAGTTGCTTTAAACAGTTTTTTCAAAATGCATGTAAGCCTGGAAACAATGATTGAAGAGTACCTTAAAGTGCATATGACAGGTTTTCATTATTTTCTAATTTTTACTTTATTTGGTGTATTAATACCTGTTGTAAATATACATTATAGTTTTACACCTATCAAGTTGCCGTTTGGGGAGAAAAGTAGAAAAATCTCTAGAAAGTTACAGGAAGTCAACAAAATGATGACATCACACTAGGGAGACAAAGGTTATGGATAATTTATACAAAAGAAACAGCTTTTTTGGCCCTTTAAACATTGATTTAACAAAAATAAAAGAGTTCACGTGTATTTTTGTATGTTAGATCAATTTAAAAAATCTCTGACATTAGATGAATTAGGCCCTGTGTTGTTGCTAGGTGATTTCCTAGTGTGATGACATTAGAGGAGTAACAGTAAAAGGATTTCCTAGTGTGATGTCATCATTTACTACCAGGAAGTAAAACAAAAAAATTGCCAGGATAAATAACCAGGATAAAATCTATAAAGTATTTTAGCAAACGTTGTAATATATGTATCTTGCCGCGTTTTAGTGAAATGCGTAGTCCAACCGGTCTTAGGCACTTTAACCTTAACATCTGGAGAATGTCTGTCTGTGTCGACGTGTACTCGCTCATATTAGATCAGCAGAGATGAGAAACTATGGCCCCCGTCAAGCATGTTTTGTTTTGATCCGCGGCTTTTAAATCAAAGTAAAAACTATCAGAGCTTCAGCGTGTTTGTCTGCTCTGCGGAGAGCAAGTAACTTGATAGCAATGCACTCCCTCAAGTCTGAAAATCAAATGCTCCGTGTAAATGAGGTGTCGCTTATCTATCTTTGCCAAAAGTGTGGTAAAACGATAGCTGTTTTTTATTACGTTTCGGCATTGGACCACAGTGAAAGAAAGAAAAAATAATCCTTTTTTTCTCTCTCTCTTACATGAGCAATTATTAGGGGCACTTGTTTGATTGTATATGAGTGATATTTTTAAAGTAACAGTAGGCAACTCTTGGAAACTGGATTAACTTGATGACACCAAAGCATTTCCGTCACTTCTACCAAAAAAACAAAAAACAAGAAAACATTAAGTTGACATTAGCAGAGTGCAAGTAAAGACTAGAAAGATTCAAAACCAGGGGCAAAGGTTCATAGATTAATGCAGCGTCCGTAGTGTCGCTGCGAGATAAGGATGCAAACGTTGCCAAGTGTTGCCACGGTGACGGTTATGTGAGGCTGTGGAAAAATGCTGCTACCTGGAAAGCTGTTATGAGAGGCATACACATTCAGACTGGCATAGTGTGAAATCAGGAAACAGAATACACAATATCATTAGGACCAACTCTCTAATTAGCGATTTATGTTAAGTTTCTAGTAATATATTGTATGTGCTGGTTTTATGTTATTTTGTTGAGTAGCCAACATTTTTATTATGTTAACAGTTCATTATATGACGTTTTATGAAAGGAAACAAAGGACCGTGCCCTTTCTCGGACAATTGTCTTTTAAGTCAGGGGTTCCCTAGCTTTTCTGGCCGGGACCCCCATAATATCCATGTAACTGACTCAAAGTGAAATGCAAAATAATTTTAAGTGTCAAAGCATGTTAAGCCAGTACGAAATGACACTTACTGAGTGCATCCGGCCAGCAGATGGTGCTGAAAACACGCTATGACGTGGATTTGCTGATGGCGGAAATGCTCAGAACGAGTTTAGCGATGATTTCAAGAGGCAAAACAGCGGAACATTCTCGGATAAGATGATCCGAAATTATGTGCGGAAACCCAGGAAGTTCAGCAGGAAGTGTGTTTGACGCTCGGAGGGGAGAAGATTTTCTAATAAACGTTCCTCAAAACAGCGTGAACGCAACTGAATGCTACTTCAGGTGTGTTTTTGATGGCGGAACATTGTTAGAACATGGTTTACAGCTCAAAAAAGTCACTGTAGCAGAATATGTGTCCTTTTAGATTGGAGAACATATATTAATTTTACATTTTAACTTGTCTTTATGGTAAATTTCTGTTGCGAATACTGCCCACCAAAGCATGTGGCCCCCTATTGGAGTGGCCCTGAACATTTGCTTAGCTTGTTTATGCTTTAGCCCTGTGAAGCGCAGTGTATTATTCAGGGCAGAGTAACAATTGCACCAAATAAAGCGACCGGAGAACAAGCATACACGGACGCACGGCCAAACCGACGCATTCTATACATCGCGAACACTCCAGGAGCGGAGCGCACAATTAGCCGACAGAAAACATCAGCTAATTAGGCCTAAACCATTAGAACAGTGGAAACAATACCCTCTCCGCTACGTTTAATTAGCCGTTTAATTTACTTTAGCAAATTTGCTTTTGGCAGCGTAATATCTACACGGCTTTATCAGTCTGATGATCCGATGGCCATTTTCATTAAGCTCGACAATTAGGCGTAATAGGACAGCACTTGTGGTAGTTTCACCTATCAAGGATGCAGCCGATATGAAAGGAATATTAAAAGTATTTCGTAACGCTGCCCTGACTTAACACCGGCGCGGACAAAAGCTACTGAGCACAAAGAGAGGTTATATCATGAAGCCTTAACATTGTACTTTCTTACTCGCGCTGAAATGTTTTAAGAAAGATTTGTGTTTACTAAAATGATATGAGAAAGTAGCTAAAAACATTTTCTCTGTTTCATTTCTATAAAGAACAGGAACTACATCGCAGATTGAACGTTTTGTCGTATGTTGTTGGTTGTGAGAACGCGCAGAGATACAGCAGTCAAACCAGTGCGTAAAATTCAAATAAAAGCCAGGAATCCCTAACTAATACTGTCACGATACCAATAATTCAAAGGATAATACTTGATTCTCAAAACCGATTTCGATAGCACGCTAATAATGAAAAATTCTCGTTTTTCATTCAAGGTTTTAGACAATAAAGCTGCATTCTTATTATAGTTTTTATGAAGCACAAAATCATTCTAAAACTGCTTATGAAACGTCACATTTTCAATACTTCTAACAACTTATAAAACTGTAACTTTTAGCAAACCTTTTTTACTTCAGCCGCCTAATATTGCTTAAAAGTAGTAAACTCTTACTTGAAAGTTTGAGATTTCTACAATCAACAATAGCTTTATGTTGAAATGACAAATGACATTGAGATTTGAATGATACTGTTTTACAGATTGGAAATATGTGCGCACAACACATTTAACATTTGTATTTTTGTAATGACTTCTATTCTTTCTAAATTGTGATATCCATGACATTTAGATCAACATTGTATTACGGTTTAGGTATGCTGTAGAATATATTATTCTCTGTATTTGACCGGGCATTCAACACAATAAAGGTGTTATCAGGTATTATTTGTCAAATCATAACTATTGTATATTTTATATGGATTTTGGCCCTTTTCAAAATGGTTGCTAGGTAACAGTAGAACTAGCACCTCTACCTATATTTTGCTGTCCATGTTCAACCAGGATGTAACATTATAAACATTACAAAAACTGTCAAACTGGGGATAAATAGACAAAATGTTTAGTAAAATCTTAAATATAATCTTTTTTTTTTTTTGTACTTAAAGAAGCATTATGTAATTTTTAGGCATGGAATTGCGTTGCCTGGAATGTTCCACAGTATGGTAATAAACATATCAGGCTAGTATTTATGGTCTTGAATACCTTGACAACCTTGTTGTTTATGAGGTCGCCGATCCACAGATCTGACCTGTAACATGGCCTTGCACTAGTGACTTCACCTGCTTATCTGCATGGATACAGACACGTTTAATATAAAATACTATGGAAGCTTCCAGTCAAAGAAAATAATATCCCCATCGAGAGAAGTAGGTGGCAAACCTCCAGAATGAAAGTTATGTAGTCCAACTTTATTTTATTTATTTATTTATCTTTATTTAAGCAGGTAAGAACCCATTGAGATCGAAGCCTCTTTTTCTACGTGACCTGGGACAAAGTGAAAAATAAGCCGAAGTGTTTTCAATCGTTACATTTAATATTGGACTCACCATTTACCATTTTTTGCCTTTAACGCGACAATTTTGTAACATAACTGATACATGAGTCGAGTCTTTAGTGTGCAGTTTTTCGGACACTCCACCTCTTTCGGGCAAAAGTGCAGCAGATTTGTCAGCATCACAACTTTGTCCCGCCGCAGCCCTGCCTCCTCTAATCTGTGTTCGTCATACATCTTGACTTTGAGAAAATTACCTTCCTTATCGGCGCTCCAAAGGGCTTAGTGCTTTTAACAGCTAATGCTACATTTTTCTGCTCTAAGCTACGGACCACTTCACACCCACAACCCCTCCATCTGATGCACTTAAAGTCGCTCTGCTGAGGGTTTCACCACCTTCTCAGACAAAACTTTCTGCGGATAAAGTCTTGTCTGAGACGGTGCTCGGCTTTTTTTTTTTTTTTTTTTTAGCTTGTTTCTGCATGTCTGTTTTTGTCTTATTGTATTTTATATTGTGTCTGTACAGCACTTTGGGCCATTGTGGTTGTTTTTAAATGTGCTTTATAAATAAATTTGACTTGACTTGACTTGACTTAAATCAGGACTCGTTCGGAGCGTGCACTGATTTCGCCGAGGTACTTTACTCTATGTTTTTCATATTGCGTCGCAGAACACACGGCTCGTTTTGTCGAGGAGGTTGATCTTTGTCATTAAAGCCATTAATAATAATATCTGAAAAACTAATGAGATTAAACAGTACCGACCTTTGCATTTTAAAGAGATTAGATTGTGCAGATTGTACCCAAATTGCTAAAAATGACTTGATCTTGATAAAACAGTGGAAACTCTAATTAGTGTGAAGCTGTTGTACATGATATCAGGCTTATTCACTCGTGTTCATGTAATAATTTAGTAATTTAATTACCCGTGGTGATTTTACTAAACAGTTGATTATGCAAACGCTGCTTTAAAAGGCATTTGTGATTTGGTTTTTCACTTCAAGCTACAACCCCAACCCTAACCATTTGCTTAATTAACAGATCGATTGCTAAAAGAATCGTCAATTCACACTCTAAATAAAGATTGTGAATCGTTTTGAGACGATGGTCAGATCTTTCCTCAAATGAAGCCCAAACTGAAGCAGAAACACAATTGAAGCTTCATTAATGATAGCCAAAACAGCCCTGGATTTTCATAGTTTGTTTGAAGGCTAACGCTAACACCGCCCTTGAAATTGATACTAAAATAGACATTCATTTTACAAACACTGGAAATTCATGCAATTTCCCTTGTGAATCAGTAAAAAATTTGACTTTTATAATGTTTCAGTGCTAAAAGAATCGTTTACAATTGTCCGTTTTATTCATTCGCACTTCTGTCAATGATAGTAACACTCAATTCTGCCACTAGCGCCCTGGGGCAGACTGACGGATGCATGGCTGCCAATCTGTGCATTTACGACCGCCGCAACCACCTCAACCACGCGACCCGGTAAAACAAAACCGGAGCGTCTTGCCCAAGGACATAATGAGACGTGTACTGGCCAAGAAAGCAGAGGATGGAGACTGAAGACTTTCTTGCAGTGATCAAAGTAATTATGTCAGGTCAAAAGGTCAAAAATGGAAAACGGAAAGAATGTAATCATAATAACTTTAGAAAACTGCCAAATTAAACGCATTTTGAAACCCAAGGACATTTTAATTAGACGATGAGCATTGTTGGTGTGAGAAAAGTAATGGTTTCAATGCATGCTAGAGTTATTTAGCTCTGATCGCCATGGTAACATTACGCAAGAGGCACAAACTCAAGACCAAGGGTGAAAACAATCAACCGGCAAAGCCTACTCTTCAAAAATGCAATTATTACTGCGCTTAATTAGCAACTTCTAGCGTTCAGTTTTTCATCGACACTAAGATACTTTTTTGTTTGTGAAAATGTTGGATGGTGTGTTGAGTTGTTGTTGTTGTTGTTGTGTTTGGTCCTGGTTTGAGCCCGATTTAGTCTGGATTCAGACTTGGTTCAGCGGCGTTCTAGTCCTGAGTTAGTCCTAATCTAGTCCGGCGATAGTGACAATTCTGATGTGATGCGCAGCCTTAGCCCTGGTTCTGTCTATTTTCTCACAGTCCTGGTTTAGTCCTCTTTAAATTCTTGTTGAACATTGTTCGTTTTAGTCCTGGTTTGGTTCTGATTCAGGTACGAATCGTTTGAGTTTAGGTGCTGTTCAGTTAAACCGTGTTTTAGTCACTTTCTAGACCGGGTTTAGCCCTATTTTACTGATGATTTAATCTTGTTTAAGTTATGGTTTAATACGTTTTAGTCCTGGTTTTAGTCTTTGTTGAATTAGATTTGTTTTAGTTCTGCTTTAGTCCTGATTAAGTCATGGTACATTCTATGTTTCGATTATTTTGATTTAGTCCTTATTTGTGATGCATAAGTGTAATTTAAGTTCAGCGTAAATCCTTTTGCCAAAACTTTCCATGCTTTTGTCCTTTGTCCTTGTTAATTTCATCTCGTTCTTGTAAATCCAGTCCCACACCGTTAACAAAACACAAGCTAACCACCGTATTTCATATTTCCCAACCCTCTCGCTCCTCCAGCCCAAACCCTCCGCTCGTACCTCCTTGGACGGGACGCGGGAGCCCTTGCGCCGGGACCACCAGCTCTCCACCATGGCGATGAGGCAGGACAGCAGCACCCCGGCGGCCAGCACGCAGAAGACCCCCGCGAAGCTGTGGATGTCCAGGGCGTTGCCGTTGCGTCGGGTCTGCACCGAGCTGTACAGGTCGCAGGGGCTTTCGCGAGGCCACCACTTCAGCTTCAGGACGTCCATGTCCCCGTTCTGCTGTAGCTCCAGGATTCTGAGGGACGAGACAAGAGAGATTTACTGAGTTTGTGCAGAAGCAGTTGAAGCATCACCTCAGAAATAAAAACAAAACATACTGGTTTATATAATATTGGGGTACCACTTTATAATAACATGCACAAACAAGACTTATTTCACAATGAACATAAAGTTTATTATAAATGATTTAGGCTACTTAAAGTGTGTATGACAGGTTTCTATGATTTTCAAATTTTGACTTTATTTAGTGTATTAATATCTGTTGTAAATAGAAATTATAGTTTTACACCAATCAGGTCGCTGTTTGTGGAGAAAAGTTGAAAAACCTGTTGAAAAATACAGGAAGTAAACAGAATGATGACATCACACTGGGGAGGCAAAGGTTATGCATCATTTACACAAAATAAACTACTTTTATGACCCTTTAAACAACATTCAATTCAAACAATTCAACAAAATAAAGGTGTTTACATTTATTTTTATTTGTCAAATCAAAAGAATTTGACATTAGATGAGTTTTGGCCCAGTTTACAGTGTTGTTGCTGCGGTAATTTCCTCGCGTGATGTCATCATTTACAACCAGGAAGTAAAATTAAAAAGCTAAAAATTGCTAAAAGGAATTTTAGCTAATTTTGAAATATGTTTATCTGAATTACATTTTGGTTAAATGGGTAGCCCAGCCTGTCATGGGCACTTTAATTAAGGTTAGGGTTGGGTTAGAGTATTAGTTGAGTAGTTCCTAAGTCTGAATCATTCTTAATAAACTCCATGTTCACTATGAATGAAGTCTTTGTTCATGCTTTATTAAGGCGTGAAAAAGATTAGTTATTATAAAGTTAAACCAATATTAGCTTTGATTTGTGTTCTTCTCAAAGCACTGCGCCATTATTTATTCATCGTCATGGCTTCGGGGCAGACTGACCGAGATTTGGCTTACCCTCTCACACATAAGATTCACACAGACAGAGAGAGTGAATTGTCTTGCTCAAGGACACTACAGTCTGTGCTGGTCTCAACTGGGATTGAACCGTAAACCTTCAGATAGCAAAGTGGCCACAACCTATTGGTCCCATATTTGCAGTTAGCTGGAATTAACAAAACAGGGCCAAAACTAAACCAGGTCTTGAATCTAACCCGTCTGGACTTCACAAGTTCTGAACAAGGACTAATAGAGAGCTTACTTTACCCAAGGGTCCAAACTGGGAATATCTGTGGACTAAACCAAGACCAACAAGTCCAGAGGTGGAAAGTAACAAAGAACAAAAGTAATAAAAGTGATTTACTGAAGAAAATCTAACCCTAACCCTAACATTTGTACAACATTTGTATGTATTTGTACTTTACTTTAGTACTTTTACAGTGGATAAATAGTAAACTGTCACATTTATATAGCGCTTTTCTACATTTCAAGGCTTTACATCAAGGAACCATTCACCCATTCACAAAGCAGTATTCACCTGACGGAGCTGAAATCGCACCACAAACCTGTTGGCCAGTGGATCTGACTGCTCAACCAAGGATTTTTATATCAGGAGCGGGATTTGAACGCTGACCTTCCGATCAGAAGATGACCTCTCTGCCAACTGAGCAACTGCCGCCCCTTATGGTTACTTTCTACTTTTATTTTTACATTTGAGAGCAGGTAATTGTACTATCTACAACACTTCATTTTTGGACTAGAACATTATTTTTAGCATGTTTATGGTGACAGACTGCTTAAAGGTTTTGAGCTCTTCAATGTGTTGAACTGAAACATTGAGAAATTGATTGACTTTGCATCAAGATCACCACATTTCACTATTTACTTACTAACCCTAACCCAAACACTTACTAAAAGTCTGTGTGAATTACTTTTACTTTTAAATCTAAAAGTAACATTTTTAAGCCCGTCTTTCAATATTTGTACATTGATTTGTATACATTACTTTTACTTGAATACATTTTTCGCTCCTGTATCTGTACCTTCTACGAAACTGAGCACAGCAAACTTGTTACGACGATATTACTCGACTTTTAATTTTTAAGAAATCATCACTTTATTTTGCTTCTCGGGGAGTCAAGTAGCAATTTATTAATCAGCCACTTAAACGCAGCACACAAAAATTAGGCCTAAATATTGACTCTGAAGTAGCAAAGTCATTTCTGAAGTCAGGTTTGAAACACACCCTCTCATTAAGACAGATGAGCCGACCAAGGAGCGGCACAAAAACAGCTCCAGAATTAATTCACTTACAAACGCTCGCACGTCAACCCTAACATGCTACACTAAAACATTCACGATCCAAAGATAAAGGTGCTGTATCAGAAACATATGCACTTGAACGCCCCACTGCAACATCCACTGCAGTCGCACTACCGCTGCCGTCCATCCGAGGGCAGTGTTGTATAACCCAAAGCCCCGGCAGCTCCCTGACAACCATATTGGGCTGTCAAACTCATTATGGCGAGCATTAATATGTTTTGCGGCGCGGCGCGGGTACACTGCCACAATGTCATTACGCGGGCCGGCTTTAGCGCGGGATTGATGACTTCACAGAGGATAGCGCTGAGGTTGATGGGGTCCCTCTGTTAGCCTTCAGCGTATTATTTAAAGCGGCTCGTTCATTTTGGACGGGCGCGCACACACACACGGGCAGACGGCTCGGAGACAACCGCGAGGAGGAGGGCTGGGTTTGAGGTGGGAGAACAAAGAAACCGTGGCAGCTAAAAAAGGGGATTTGGAAAACGTGGGACAAGATGGTTAAGAGAGGGAGACTGGAAGAGTACTGTAACTTCGAAATGCAATGAGTGGAACTACAGGAAAGGAAAATCATTATATTCATTTGAGCAGGTAACATACTGGAGGTAAAAAAGGCTTTCTCTTTGTTTTGGGATCAAGTTTGACATCTTAGTGTTAAGTAATAAGCGCCAAAATGGGAAGAGAAATGAAAATACCTCTCAACAACAGATGAACTCTGACCAAAACTATGCAATATGTGGTATTTTGATGCAATGGACACGGAAAGCATACATAGCAACATAAACAATAATTCTATGTGCAAAAGAGAAAATGTTTGATTCTTCTTGCATTGTTAAACTACTGTGAACGACTTCCTAAAGAATACTGTAGGATATTTTTTTTAGAAGGCTCTAACATGCCAGTATTTCCCAACCAGGGATACGGTGGCACTTACCAGGGGATACTGGAACATTTTCCGCTTTTAAAGAACCAATATTATGCTTTTTTTTTTGCATTGTTATTGTCCTTTAAACATGCTTTTTTGTAACTCTGCTTTGTCATCTCGATCACGTATTAGACTTTTTTTTTATGACTTCATATCAGTCAGGTACTGTAATTCCCAACTCAATTCCGACAGGAAGTAGCTCCATCTGCTGACTGCAGAGGGAATTACATAGGCGAGATGTGCAAACCTAGCTTGCCGAAACAATCGTAAATCGGGTAAATAGTCACATTTATGACGCGATTTTGCGCTTGTCCGTTCAAACGCAGATTCGCCAGTATATGGAGACACTGGGCGCTGGGCAGGTTAAGTGTCTTGCCCAAGGACACAGCGGCAGAAGCGGGATTTGAACTACAGACGAGCACAGCCACCCGATAAGCACAATTTGATGGAAGTGGAAATGTTCAAAATGAGTCTGGTGAGGATTTATGGGCTTAAATCAGCACAGAAAATCTCAGGGCTCTACTTTTTGGAGCGTGAATGAAGCGGAGTACAATTCCAGGTATGATGTGGGAACAATGTTGTAATATGGTTAAAAGCAAGAAAGTCACTTTTGCATAATCTGTGTCCTTTAAGAGAATGTGAAATGGAATACTGTTTGAACAAAAGCAGCCGTTTATAGCAGAGCGCTTTTTGGAGTGGAGCTATAGGTGCTCTCCCGTGGTTACCCGTTGCTCATGACAGGTTTGGTCAAGTGGTGCCTTTAAGTGTACCTTAAGTAGGCAAGAAGAAGGAACAGAGTGCATTTGAGAGGTGATTGTTGAGAGGCAAAAGTAGCAGGCTGTGCTTGGCTGACGAGGTTGAATGTAGATTTTGTTTTTCACCACTGCACTTCATAACTATATGCATGTATTCGGGCCTCAAAACTCCTGCCACGGACACAATAAATGGATACTTTTGGAACATGCTCAAAAAAAAAAAAAAGATGAAACAAACTGAACATTAGAAAAAAGATCAGAGTTTATTTGAAAATGGTCAAATTTGATAAACGCTGGACTAAATGAGACGATTATGTTGGACAAGGTGTGCCATGTTTTCATTGAATGTATTATTATTATTTTGCCTTTGTTTATTTCGTCCTTTCTCTCTGTCCTGTTAAGTGTTTTTTTTTATTTTTTATATAAATTTAAAAACTGAACAAAACATGTACATTTTTTTTTTTTTTAACTCGTCACATTCATCATATCACCCAACAGATGTTCTCAATTATGCGAGCTCACTGGAGGCAACCGCCCTGCAATTCCACTGACATGAATGACAATGCCCTCCTCTCCTTTTCCACCACCGACACGCCGAAATCAATACGAATATGCAAACGAGCCCGCAAAACTGTTTACATAATTAATTCCAATTTCCACACGGTGCAAAAAACACCACCCGTTCCAATGTAAATCAAGATAACGGCCGCCGCAATTCATGATATGGCTTCGCGAAGTATAGGCTCCGGAAATGTGAGAAAAATGGTTAATGCCCGTTTTGTTTGCGAAGAACGAGCGAAGAATTGCAAGTACCTGAGCGAGGACCGTTTCGGAATTTTAATGCAAAACGGCTAAAAATAAATGATGTCCGCGGAACTCGCTGGATGACATTTTGGGTTAACATCAGAGCGAGGAGTCAAAATGATGCAATGTTGAAAAACTGAACTGCGAAAGATCAGCGCTGGCAAACTGTGGGGGAATATGCTTGGGAAGGGTAGAAGTAGCAGCAGCGAGAGTGAAAAGTGTTGACTGTTTGGACGCAAATACCGGTGTTGTAATGCCGCGGCTTCTGTTATGTAAAGTAAACATTATGCAATTCAGACCTGCGAAAGTCGAAGGGAAGATATATAAGGGGTATGAGCGCTAGGAGTACAGGACTGCACACAATAGTCGCTGAAACAAATGATGTGCAGTGACTTTTTTTCCTTTACGTAACAACCAACTACTGTTAAAATATATATATTAAAGGAGACGTATGATTATTTATTTTTATTTTTTTCTCACGTTCTTGGTATTAAACTATAACATAATGACATATTCATTTTACATTTTATTCATTGTAAACTGCAATATTGATCTAAAACGGCTTCATAACAGGAACAGGTTCATTAACGTCCTGTTCAAAACTGCAGGACTGATAAGCCCCACCTCTTCATAGTGACAATTCACCATAGTGGCATATTTTCGTTGACATGGTTTAATTATGGTGTAAAAGTGACAGCGCGGCATTTTAGAGCTTTACATTTATCACTCAAAGTCTTAAAGGTACAAGATGTGGGCGGGGATAGGGGGTAAGTGAAAGGGGAATTTTCAGAGCAGACGAGGCTCAGTTGCAGGACAATACAGGGTTACTCAAACAAGCAAGAATCAATCAAAATGCAACTTTGAGTAAACTATTGATGAGGAAAGCTTATTTAAAGTTAATTTAGCATAATATGTGTATCGTGACCTTGAATTTTGGTCAATTTGTACCACTCTAACCTTCAAAAAACTGCATGAAATCGTTCATTAGAGCAAGTAATTTAAAGATTACATTTTTGTATTATGTATGTGTGTTACAATGCATTATCTTTTTTTTTGTTTTATTGCTAAAACTTATAATTTAATGCTCGTTGTTGAATCCTTATCTTGCTTATATGAATCGTACTACTGTTGATGTACTTTGCAAAACCGAAATGTCCCCTTTGTGAGACAAATAAAGGTTCTCTTATCTTCTAAAAGTACACTGTGTAACTTATCTCCATGGAAATTGTATTACTTTGTCTAGAATGTTCAACTATGGTATGAAATTTACTACACCCTACAAGAAAAGTTCCATGTAGTGTACCTTTAAAGCCATGACTGCGTTGTATTGTCTTTGTCTTGAACATTTGAGCATTTTATAACATGAAATTAAGGATAATCTGACCAAATGTGCCTTTTTTTTTTCTTCATTCTGACAAAGAGGCTAAAAGAAGCAACATTTGGCTAAATTATATTATTGTAAATAGAGACTTGTAATCAAATTTGAGCCAGAAAAAGCTAAAGTAATACCACTGACGGACATGTTGATGGACTATACTTGCAGATTAAATAGTTTTTTCCTTAAAAACACTAAATGTACATGTTTCTTGTGTCATTTTGAGTTATAACACGGTTTCTTTGCCCATGCATGCTTGGAAGTGTGTTTATAATCCAGATAACAGACGAAATCTATAGTTACACTTGTTCAATCATTCAATCATGTCAATAATAAATTAGTTTCACTTTTTTGACGCAAGACTGTCAATCTGCACCATCTGCCCTCCAGCCACCACCAAACACTCATTCAACACATAGGAAGAAGTGTCTTGCCCAAGGACACGACGCCAACATGCACTTCAGACCAATCCAACCGCTGAACTTCAAAGTTGACGGTCAAACGCTTTAATCTCGGAGCCACAGCCGCTTTGTAAAGTATGAAGCACAAAAGATCATAAGAGTTCAGTACGGTAAAAGAAAATGGAATACATGATACGTAGTTATATAAATATTTGTTTTTCAGTTTAATTATGATTCAGTGCAATGAAACTTGCAAATAGACCGTGACTCATCATGCAACGTTCTCAAACTATTTATAGAGGATAGACGGAAGAAGAACTTTTTCGGAGTCAAAGGTGATCTTTTTGCTTGTTTTTTTTTCTTTTTTCTTTAATTTTCATAGTGCACCAACATTTGTGAAGATTGCATCGACTTTGCTTAACTTTTTTAATTATAATTGCTTGTCCTCATGAGACTTGGATTTAACCCATCCATCATCCATTATAATGCATTTAAGCCTCTCTAATGCCTAATACGAGAGACCTGTCTAAGGGTGCACTTATGGACAACGCATGTGTATCAAGGTCGATGGGAAAAATGTATTCCAACAATCCTGAGTGCAACTTAATAGTCAATATGTTATAAATATAGAGTAAACCTGTACGTGACCCGGGTTGACCGAATCGATACTATTGTTGGCTTGCACTCGTGGAAGAAGTACTCTGTTGACCTACTTAAGTAAAAATACAGATCCAGGAGCATAAAAACACTCTTAAAGTAAGAGTATTCTGCTACAGTGACTTTTTTGAGTTTTTAACCATGTTCTAACAATGTTCTGTCATCAAAAACATACCTAGAGTTCCATCATAGAAAAGGTTTCAGGGGTTGTCATTTGGACGCTGTTTGAAGAGCGAGGCGTTTTGACTTCTATCCAATGACTATCGACAATGACTTTCGGATAGAAGTCGAAACATCTCGATCTTCAAACAGCGCATGGATGACAACCCCTGAAACCTTTTCTACGATGGAACACGCCTGCACGAATGAGGGATTACATCAACATACCTTTTGTTGCATTCAGCTGCATTTACTCTGTTTTGAGGAATGTTCATTAGAAAATCCTCCCGCTTCTGAGCGTCAAAAGCTCTTCCTGCTGAACTCCCTCGATCAGTGACGATTTTTGAATCATGTATGTCACTTATCCGAGAATCTTCCGCCGTTTTTAGCCCTTAAATCATCGCCAGACTCGTTCTGAGCATTTCTTCCGTCTAAACACGATAACCGCTGCTGCTAGCTTGATAATGGCGTGTCGCACATAGATAATATAGCTAAATTGTGTAGGCGCCTTGTCGTCATCTACTGGCTGGATGCATTAAGTAAGTGTCGTTCCAGACCGCTGAGAAAAACTTTAATTATTTCATAATAAACTTTATTTCTATTTTTTTTATTTATTTTCAAAACATGAGATAGCAATTTAAAGGTACTCAAGAGCATTTTAGGAGTAGAAACAACACCAAAATGCATAATATTTTTCCATTAGGTAAAGTACAGATGCCTAAAAATGTTACTAAAGTGCAATACTTTTAATTATGTTCTTTCCACAACTGCAAACCATTCAATTTACTATGAGTGTGGTGACCCTTCCACAGATCTGACCTGTGACTTGTCCCGTGTCATCTCCATTCATGCGAAGACGTTTTACCCCATGGAACATCCAAGGCAAAAGACCAACACCAACAGTTGTGCCAGGAAAGTTCCACGCCCCTTTATTAAGAAAGCAGCCATTTGTACATTGATCGATCTTAAACCCGTTCTTTTGTCTTTCCTCCGTGTCATCCCTCATATTCCCCTGACCTTTTCATGTGTCGCCGTGACAACAAAGGCATCACTCCGGGTCTGCAGTCTGTCGTAGCATCTCCGCAAGACGGATTAGGCGCGCGCTAATGAGACCGAACCCTGCACCCATCGCACCTATCCCCGCCGCGGGCTCCCGGTTTTGTCAAAGGTTTCATCATTTTGTGCGGCGCTAAAGAAGCAACATCTGAAGGCTTACATGTCTGTGGTGATGTCTTTTTATGTTCATCAAACGAGACGCTCCGTCGTGTGCAACGTCGTCGTTATTGGCCACCGATGCCACAAACCGTAAATAACTCAAATTAATATCTATCACTTATGACCGGAAGTTTGTTTTCTTCCGTTTGTCGGTGTGTAATATGTTTATTTGCTAGTTTCTCAAGGGATTCAAGCTAAAATGTCTGTCAAAAAGGAAAGAAAATAAGAAGTTTGATTAAGTAAAGACGATTTTATAGTGTCGAGTCAGACGTAATAGACATATTCAGGGCTTTTGAAGAGAAAAAAACAAAACAAAAATGTTCAAATCTTCCTGATGATGACTGATGGTTTTGTCATAAAAAGCTAATATGACAACCATCAGAAATATCTTCAAAAATACATAATATTAGACAAAGTTTGGTATGAAGTTATGAGATGTCACATTGTTGTATCATTATTTTACATTTTGGACATTTTCAAACGCAATATAGATCTAAAATGACTTACTAAAAGCGACATTTTGTATTTGGCGTTTGAGTGTGATAAGCTTTTACAATTAAATTATTTTGTGCATGTTGTTATTGTTTTTATCTGTTATTGTCTGTTTGTTGAGCTATGGATGTTTTAAATGTGCTTTATAAATACATTTGATTTGATTTTTATTTGAAAACTGCTGCGCTAGCTTTCCGTAAGCGTCAAAATGGCTGTATGGTGCTGCTGAGTCCTATCACGGATTAAAAAGTGAATAAATCAGAACAGAAATTAAGCACAAAACAGCGGGCGTGTATCGGGAGTCGATGAAAGCAGGGATTTTTGGACCAATGGCGTCTTGTCCGAACACGAAAACAACAGGTTTAAAAGCTCTTCAGTGTCAAGTTGGCCGAGTAGCTAAAAGCGTCAGAATGAATCTCGATTATGGACGGCTTTTCTGTGATAGCATTTGCATGTTCTTCCTGCATCTTGGTGCTAGATCATTGGTCATTTCTACATCATTATTTGTGTAAAAACGGCCAAAATTACAATAATTTGGGACATTTCAATCTATAAAATGGACAGAACCTGTATCAACACTTTTTGGTTCATTTTGTACATATATTACAAAAACATTTACAGCAAAAATTTACAGAGGGGATTTTGGAGATCTTTTTTTATTATTTTGAGTAAACTGAGTGAAAATTATCCGTAAAAAATCCAATTTTTCCTTCTTTCTTTTACTTAAACTTCAATAAATCAGGCTTGGAATCAGATAGCAACAAATCCTTCACTACTTTCCGTCAAAATCTTCTTCAGTCCAAGATTGTAAATTTTGGTGCAAAGTATTTTTCTTTTCGTACAAGTATTTTTCATAACTATTTGAGATACCTGAAATGGTTAACTGTTCGTTTTTAGCAGTTTCATAATCTGAGTTGATGTTCCAACTTTGAGCAAAAACAAAAGAAAGAAACCGTTAGAACCAGATCAGCATCTTGACTCTTCAAGTTCTCAAAATGATCAGTTACTGTATCAGATCACAGACGATGACACCCACCCACTGACCCATCACTCTGAGCTTCCATCAGGGCAGAGGCACAGACTTCCTCGTGCCAAGAAAAACTTGCACAGAAACTCTTTTGTGCCGTTTGCCGTCAGGGAGCTGCATCAGTCTTAGCCTCTCCAACGTCGCTCAGTCGGTGCCCATTTCTGCTTAAATTATAAACTATTTTTCTAATTTATTGAAATGTTTTCATCTGTATGCCGGTATCGTGATCATTGCATATGACAGACAAGAAAGTTATTATACAATTCTATTCTATTCTAAAGCTGTCTGAAATAGTTTTTTAAAGGTGTACATCAATACTATGCACAATTTTTTGCTCTTGGATAAGTGCTTTTTCATTAAAGTGCGTACGACAGGTTTTGACGATTTTCTAATGTTGATTTTATTTGGTGTATGTATGTGTCTATTGTACATAAAAATTCTACTTTTACGCCAATCAAGTAGAAGTTTGAGGAGAAAAACATGAAACATTTGTTGAAAATTACAGGAAGTAAAAACAAATTGACAAATTGATCACACTCGGGAGACTCAGATTACGTCCATCAAAAGGTTATGCATAATTTACCCGTTTTTTCATCAATTAAACACAAATTCAACAGAATAAAGGTGTTCACTTATATTATATCGTCATTTGAGTTTTAGCCCAGTGTACAAAATAATTTCCAAGTGTGATGTCATCATTTACAAACCAGGAAGTGATATTACAAAGCAAAAAAACAGCTAAATTGGGATAAATTTTTTTACATTTATTAGCAAAACTTGAAATGTATTTATCTTACGCGTATTTTAGTAACAGGAGTAGTCCAACCTGTCATAGGCCCTTTAACACAACCTCTTCCACCTCTGGTAACAACATCCAGAAATGCACCCGAACGCTTTGACAGAAACGGAACTAAACTCACATTTTCAAATCATTTTTCCGCTGCAAAGTTTGGAATTAAGCCGATTTTGCAAGAGTGGAAACAAATGCAAAGACCAAACTGGCTTAAAGGGCCTCTGACAGGTTGGACGACTCATTTGACAAAAATGCAGTTAAGATAAATATGTTTCAAATTGTGTTAAAAAACTTCACAAATTTCAGTGCGGTTTAGCAATTTTTTAGGTTTTCTGTCTTACTTCCTGGTTGTAAATGATGACATAACGGTAGGAAATTACCATAGCAACCATCCTGTACAGTGGGCCAAAACTCCTCAGATGTCACAGATTTGTTTATTTTACAAATAAAAATACATGTTAACACCTTTGTTTTGTTGAATTCATGTTTAAAGGTTCAAAAAAAGTAATTTATTTTGTGTAAATTTTGCGTAACTTTTGTCTCCCCAGCGTGATGTCATCAGTTTGTTTACTTCCTGTAATTTTGAACAGATTTTTCTACTTTTCTCCACAAACGGCTGCTTGATTGGTGTAAAACTATAATTTATATTTACAACAGGTGTTAATACACTGAATAAAGTCAAAATTAGAAAATCGGGAAAACCTGCCATACGCACTTTAACATCTGGGTTCCACGACGACATTAAAGAACGGGTTAAAGCGGAAGAAACAGCTTAACCTTAAAATAACTCAAAATTAACATTCCGAGTTCAGAGGTTCTGGTTTGAAGGACCGACGGCGAGCGACGGTTACCGCTCTTTCGCGTCCCGGCGCAATTACAACGGACACAAGTAAAAGGCCTCGGCGACAAATGTTACAAAGGCTGTTTACTGGTGACCTTTGGGGGAAAACAAACTGTGCGGAATCTAATTAACATTTCAGCCCTGGCAGAGAAACGGGACGCGGCCCGAGCAAACTTAATAAATCACAGCCGACGCGGCACTTGATCTGAGACGAGCCTCCTCTGCGCCGGGTCAGGGCCGGGATCTGAGCGCGGACGATGAAGCGCATAACTGCTTTTCAAATATTAATGCGGATGGACGGCGTGGTGGAAAGTAAACTCGGATTGGAGTGGCTAAAATGCGGGAGTAATGACTTGGGATGCTTGTTTTCATTTTTTTGTTTAAGGTGAGAAACTACAGGTGAATAGGGAAAAAAAAGTCGTACATTTAAAGATAAAGATATATTTAAAGATTTGAAACTTCTCCAGTAGCTTTCTCACATAAATGTAAGGGGAAAAACTATTTAACTATATAAGTTTTTCATCATGTCATGTGGAAATAAGGCATTTTATGTGTAAAAATGGGACATATAAAACTGAAAAATGGACAGAACCAGGTTTAAATGTCTTGGTTCATTCTGTACACATATTAGTTACAAAAAACAAAAACAAAAAATACAGAGGGGGTTTTGTTTTTAAGTAAACTAGATTGGACTGAAAATGTGCCTAAAAATTCAAATTTATTGACTTTTTTTTAACTTAAAACGTCAATAAATCCGTTTTAGAATTAGATATCAAAAAATCCTTCTCCCCCAATCTATGTGAACGTGAAAAATCTGTGTAAGAGGGTTTTATAAGTACACCATTGAAAGAAGTTGATGGAATTGTATTCTGACACTTACGCCATAAAGTCTAATTCTACTTGAGTTATAATTTGTTTGAAGTAACAATACTCTAAAATTTGGTTTCTTCTGGTTCTTCCCACCCTGAGTGTATTTATTTATTTTATTGACCTTTATTGACAGTAGAAATCTCTTTTTTTTCCCACTTTTCCTCTTCCTGGCAGCCAAAAGCAACATTCAACAAACAACAGAACCTTGGGACAATCAACACAACATGATAACAAATCAACCAATAAAAATCAGTAAAGAAGAAGTACAATCTCATATGAAACAATTACAATGAAGATTGTTCCCCCAAGATATTTAACAGTATTCTTTTTAGACCAGACCGTTAATACCATTTTCAGTTTGACTTTATTCAGTGTATTAATACCTCTTGTAAATATAAATTATAGTTTTACATCACTCAAATAGCGGATTGTGGGTAAAAATGTAAAAATATGTTGGAAAAAAAAACAGGAAGTAAACAAATTGATGACATCACTCCAAGAAGCCAAAGACTTTGCATAAGTTACACAAAATAATCAACTTTTTTGACCCTTTAAACATTGATTCAACAAAATAAAGGTCTTCACATGTATCTTTTCTTTGTCACATAGAAAAATCGGCGGAGTTTTGGTCCAGTGTACAGGATGGTTTGTTGGTAATTTCCTAGTGTCATTTCATTTATTCGTTTATTAGGACAATGTACAATTACATTAAGCACAATGGCAGAGATGCTTGTACCAGACTCTAGCTTCAAAGCTAATTTCCATCTGTAGTCCTCAGGGGGAGGGGTCAACAAGAATTATTTACATATTTACAACAATTAAAAAGCCACAACCCTTGTTGCTTCCACATGCAGCATCTATCCAAACTCACCAACTCATACAACATATTCATACACTCATTCTCACAACTTTAATCACCATTTAGCAAAAACTGGTGCAACTATAAACACATTCTCTATATAGTCAACGTTTACATTTCAATCATTCATTCATTCATTTTCTACCACTTATTCCTGTTAGGGGTCGCCGGTGTCTGGAGCCTATCCCAGTGACTTTGGGCCTTAGGCGGGGTACACCCTGGACAGTGGCCAACTCGTCGCAGCTGACACAGAGAGACAGACAAGGACAGACAACCATTCACTCTCACATTCACACACTAGGGGCAATTTAGAGTTGTCAATTAACCTACACAGTCATGTCTTTGGACGGTGGGAGGAAGCCGGAGAACCCGGAGAGAACCCACGGTAACATGGGGAGGACATGCAGACTCCACCCAGAGAGATAATGTGATGTTAGGGCGGTTCGGAATTCGAAACCACGATGTTGGGGTGGTCTGGGATTCGAACCCACGATCTCCTTATTGAGAGGCAGAAGCTCTAGCCGCTCTGCCACCGTGCACCGTTTACCTTTCAATCATTCTTAATTGTGCGTACATGTTTGCTTTTCTAAAAACCATGCTTTCACCTCTGTATTAAAGGCTGAAAGACTATTTAAGCTCAACAACTCAGATGGGAGCGAGTTCCATTGTTTAACACCCCTAAATGAAAACGCAGATTGAGCAAAAGCAGTTCTGCATTTAGGGATGTTACACAATCCTCGTGTGGTACCTCGGGTTACTCTTGAAGCCGGATCTGCCGACAGCTGGATGAATTCTTTGAGTGATGGAGGGGCCAAGTTATGGACTATCTTGAAGATCAATTGGACATAGGAGAAGGAGACAATATTATCAAAGTTTACCATATTATATATATCAAGTATGTTACAGTGATGTCATCATTTGCAACCAAGAGGTACAATTAAAAACCTAAAAAAAAACACTACATTTGGGTAAAATTAGATTTTAGCTGATTTTGAAATATATTTGTCTTAGCTGCATTTTAGTTAAATGAGTAGTCCAACCTGTCAGAGGCGCTTTAATAATTATTACTTTGCTCGGTGTAAAGAAACCTGTGGTGAATATTTATCATAATTTTACATTCTTCAAGTAGCAGTTTGTGAAGAAAAAGAGAAAAATAGCAGTTAAAAATGACAGCAGTTCTAAAACAGAATCCCTCTGCTCTGTCTATGTCATCAATAAGCGACGTTTCATTTAAAAATGCACGTACAATTTACAAACAACTGACACATTTTTCTGACAGTTTAACGATCATTTGACAAAAATAAAGGTATATGGTATTATTATTTGTTATTTAGCCCGTGTATATGCTATGGTTGCTAGGTAACAGTTGTGGAATTACCTCTATATCACGTCTTCTGCTCATGTCAACCAGGAAGTACGAATATAAATTGTTAAACTGGGGAAAAATATGCTCAATTTTTCCATGCGCAGTCAAACCTGTGCACATTAAAGGATTATTACCAAGACGAAATATACTAGTGGGGCAATTGTTTGGAGCGCAGAAGAGAACGGACTAAACGTTAAATGTGCTTTTGATCAGAGAACAACATTATTTATGGTTAAACTCTCAAAAACATTAGCTTAGCATAGAATGGGACCTTTATAAACAACTGCATCTCTAGCAAATTCAAACAACCTTTTTCTTTATTATCGGCATTCACATTTTTCTTCTTACTGGCAATTAGCTTTATCGATTACCGGGTGTTTTGATCAAAAGCTTTCTAAAGTCCCTCACACAAGAACCAATGAGGCAAAAAATACATCATTCTTTATCCTGTGTGCCGGGGATAGGGGGTAGGTGACACGGGGATATTCTGAGCATTCCAGCCTCGGTCACAGGACAATACGCAAACGTGCATGACTCAATCAAAATACAACTAGAACTAAAGTAATGATGAGGAAACATAAAGTTAAAAGTGTATTAATGTTCATCTTGCATAATATGTGTGTTTTAAAGGGGCCATATTATGCTAAATCAATCAATACGCTTTTTAAATTGTTATGACAGTCCCTCATCAATAGCATAGCGTATTCTCTTTCATTCACACTTCTTTCGGCGATCCTGTTTATGAGACCCTCTCGCTCGGAGGCGCAGTATGCACTCGGTTTCAATTTGCCCAAAATTGCTACGTCAAAGGCAGAGGTTTCAACTGCATGCTTGTCTGTCTTGTTTCCAGTCTCGTTGCTTATATGGCTAGCTTTTGTGTACAGTATGTCCTTGATGTGACGTGTTTTTTTTTCAACACAGGCATTATTTTAAGTTGTAAATCATGAGATGCCAAAGCAACAGTACTCAAAAAGAATGATTTAGGTCCAATAACGATACAAAAACTGTATGACATTAAAGGACCGTTAAAGGAAAAATATTCTGCATTTTTCATATCGCTTTAAACGTGCTCTTGAGTGCCTTAAATTTGCCATCTCATGTTTCAAAACAAACAAAAAAAGTATCTTTTTCATTCTGTGCCATGTGTTATCAGTCACTATGAAATTAAACTTACTTAGTGCATCCAGCCAGCAGATGGCACCTAGCACTATATATACATCTAGTGCGGCGTAAAGACGTCATTGTGCGGATTTGCTGCAGCAGTTATCGTGTTTAGAGGCAGAAATGCTCAGAACGAGTTTAGCGATGATTTAAGGACTAAAAACAGCAGTAGATTCTCTGATAAGTGACGTACGAAGTCGGAAAATGTGTCAGAAAATCCCGGATGTTCAACAGGACGTGTGTTTGACGCTCGGAGGGGGGAGGATTTTCTACTAAACATTCCTCAAAACAGCGCAAATGCAACCGAATGCTACTTCCGGTGTGTTTTTGTTGACGGAAATTTTTTAAAACATGGTTAAAAGCTAAAAAAAAAAAAAAAAAGTCATTGTAGCAGAACAGGCATCCTTTAAGACTCTGATTAAATAAAGTTTACCCGAAATCATTTTGCAACCCTGAATGCCCCCTTCGCCAACCTCTGATCTACAGTCATTTGAGGCTAATTTTGAGCTTTCTTTTCCTTTTCTGCGCTATACAATTGTCAAATCATCCCTTTACAGTCAATTCAGTCGAAATTACATGCAACATAGGATTTATAACCATTGTTACGATTTTACCGTATGCCATGTACTGAATGAGGCTATTAACTAAAATTAGATAATGACCCTTTCCGTGTTCCACAGAAATGATGTTATAGGCACAGTCCGGTTGTGATAAAACAGCATGGTATATACCCTTGAACTAGCCTTATTAGAAAGTCCCATTACCAATCTTTAATCTTCTATATGGACGGATAATTCTCCTCTTACAACACTGATTTCTAATGAAAACGCATTAGAGTGGACGTGCTCTTAATTTGCAGCAGGACATTGGAGAAGCCATTTGTGATTCGGGATTGCTCTTTCACGCCCCCTTTTCCCCCTCTCGCTCCCTCTCTCTCTCCTCTGTCTTCCTCCCACCTTGCCCCCGTCTCTATTTTCCATCACCCTTTCTCTTTCTTTCCTTCTCTCCCTCTGTGTCTCCTCCCCTTCTCGCTCTCCTCTCCCTCCCCTCAATAATGACCCTGCTCTCTCTCCTTCTCAATCTCTGTCCCTTTCTCTCAATTTCTCCTTTTCTTTCTCTCTCTCTCTCTCCTCTGTCTTCCTCCCACCCATCTCTCTTTTTCCGTCACCCTCTTTCTTTCTTTCTCTTTCTTTCTTTCTTTCTTTCTTTCTTTCTTTCTTTCTTTCTTTCTTTCTTTCTTTCTTTCTTTCTTTCTTTCTTTCTTTCTTTCTTTCTTTCTTTCTTTCTTTCTTTCTTTCTTTCTTTCTTTCTTTCTTTCTTTCTTTCTTTCTTTCTTTCTGTGTCTCCTCCCTTTCTCGTTCTCCTCTCCCTCCCCTCAATAATGACCCTGCTCTCTCTTCTTCTCAGTATCTGTCCCTTTCTCTCAATTTCTCCCTTTCTCTTTCTGTCTTTCTTTCTCTCTCTCGCACTGTATTTCCCATTCTCTCCCCTTTTCTCTCTCTCTCTCTCACTATCTTCCTTTACTCTTCCTCTCCATCTCTCACCTCATTATGACCCTGCTATCTCTTCTCCATCTCTCTCTCCTTCTGTTTCCCCTCTGTCTTTCTGTCTCTCTCTTTCTTTCTTTCTGTCTGTCTCTGTCTCGTTTTCTTTCTGTCTCTCTCTACCTCACGCTCTTCTTCTTTCTCACTATCTTCTTCCCTCTCTCGGTTTCTCTGACTTCACTCTTTCCTCTCCCTCCATTTTAACCTTACTTTATATTTTCCTCTCTGGCCTCTCTCACTCTCTCTCCCGTTTTTCTCTCTCCTTCACTTTTCTCCCCTCCATTATGACCATGCTCTCTCTTTTCTATCTATATTTCTGTTTTTTTTTCTCTAACTCTCTATCGCCTCTTTGGCTCCCTCCTTCCTTCTCTTTCTCCCCTCCATAATGACCCCTCTCTTTCACCTCCATATCTGTTTCTCACTCTCTGTCTCTCTCTTTATTTAAGTCTGTCTCTATCTCCCTTTCTTACTGTGTCTCTCCATCTCACTTTCTTTCATTCTGTCTCTCTGTGTCATTCTTCCTCTCTCTGTCCCTCCATTATAACTCTAGTGTCTCTTTTCCTCCTCTATCTCTGTCTGTTTCTCTCACTCTCTTTTCTCTCCTGTCTTCCTCCCCCTTGCTCTCTCTCCCATCCATTATGATCTTGCTTTCTCAGCTCTATCATCTCTCATTCTCTCTAACACTCTCTGTCTCCTATCTTTGTCTCCCTCCTTTCACCCCTCCCCCCCAAAATGACCCTTCTCTCTCCTCTCCATCTTAGTCTTTCTCTCTCACTCTCTTCCTCACTCTCTGTGTCCTCCCTTTCTCTCTCTCCCTCCCCTCAATTATGACCCCGCTCTCCCTTCTCCATATCTTTTTCTGTATCTTTTTCTCTGTATCTTTCCCGCTCTCTTGCTCTCTCTCTTCCATCTTTCTCCCTCTCACACACCCGCCATCGACATCGCAGTCTCTCCCGCTTCTCTCTCTCCTCCTTATCCCCTTCTCTAGCGCTGCCCCGGCCATCTCTCGTCTTCCTCCCTCTCCACCCCACACCTCACTATCTATTGCTGCTCTTAGTCTAACTTTCTCCCTCTCCCCCATCATTACCATGCGTTCTCTTCTTCTTCGTCCTCCCTCTCTCTCTTTCTCTCTCCTCTCTTTCTCCTCTCACTGCTCCTTCTTCTCCCGCTCTTCTCTCAGTGTCTCCTCTATCTCTTTCCCTCCACCCACCCAATATGACCCTGCTCTCTCCCTGCTTTCAGTCCCCCTCTCTTATCATTCCCCCTTTCCCTCTCACACGCTCCCCCTCTCATTTCTGTCTCCCTTCTATTATCTTCTATCAAGACCCCGCTCCATCTCTTCCCCCTCGTTGCATTCCTCTCTTTCTTCTCACTCTCCATTTCTCCCCTTGACCTCTCCCCTCTCTTCCTCCACCGCTATCTCCTCTCACATCTTTTTCCTCACCTCTTCCTTTCTCTCTTTACCCTCTATTTACAGGGGTGGCCAACCCGCGGCTCTCGAGCCGCATGCGGCTCTTTGGCTGATTTCATGCGGCTCTTAAAGCGATATTCCGGCGTAAGTGTAAACCATGGTCAAACACACCGTAACACCGAGTCAGACCCCCCCTCGAGAGATTAATTTACCCGACCGCTAGATTCACGAGATCCACCAACTTCAGCAAATACCGCACTATCGCCACATACGGCGCTGTACGGATCCACTGTCAGACCGCAAACGCCACTTTTAGCCACAAATAATACTCAGAACTGCACCAAACTTCATCAATAGTACACACAGGGTCCCTTACGTAGTCGAGCCGTCAAACATCTGCTAGCTTAGCCTGTTACCTGCACCTGGGATCCACTCGTGGGGGCTCCACCTGGGTTTCCCCACCAACAAGCGGATCCAGGAGGAGAAGTGGGTGAGTTGTATCAGCTAAAGAAAACAGGCTAAGCTAGCAGATGTTTGACGGCTCGGACTACGTGCTGGGACCCTGTGTGTACTATTGATGAAGTTTGGTGCAGTTCTGAGTATTATTTGTGGTTAAAAGTGGCGTTTGCGGTCGGACAGTGGATCCGTACAGCGCCGTATGTGGCGATAGTGCGGTATTTGCGCCTGTCGATGTTTGGGTCAACGTACGTCTGCGAGTCTGTGTTTTCCACCCTGAAACATGTGAAATCAAAGCATCGATCTGTTCTGACTGACACTCATGTGAAAGAGTTGCTTCGAGTGGCAACAACGGAATACAAGCCAGATTTGAGGAGGATTGTTCAGGACAAGGAATGCCAGAAGTCCCACTAAGCAGCATAGTAAGAGAAAAATGTTATTGAAAATTGTTATATTTTTGTTTGTGGACTTGCTTGAACTGAGAGTTTATGTGTGTGTGAGACAGTGCACACAATGTTAACTGTTGAAAAAATAACTGTCATTATCTTGCTGTGGGTCATTTTCAATAAATCTGGCTGAGCAGAGGCCTGTGTGTGTGTCTCTGTGTGTGTGTGTGTGTGTGCGCGCACACACACATGAGGCATGGAATGATGTTCATGTGTGCCCATGTATGATGTGGCTTTTTGCAGTAACACAGTAAAAAAAAGTGGCTCTTAGTCTCTGACTGGTTGGCCACCCCTGCATGACCCTGCCTGCTCTCTCTCCCTTCTTCCCTCTCTGCCTTTCGATATCGCCAAATCTCTCTCCTCTGTCACTATGACCCTGCTTTTTCTTCCCTCTCTCTCTCGGTCTCTCTTCCTCTTTCTCTCTTCCATCTTTTTCCCTCTCACACACCCGCCATCGACATTGCAGTCTCTCCCGCTTCTCCATCTCTTCCCCCTTGTTGCATTCCTCTCTTTCTTCTCACTCTCCATTTCTCCCCTCGACCTCTCCCCTCTCTTCCTCCTCCTCCTCCCCCTCCTCTCTCATCTTTTTCTCACCTCTTCCTTTCTCTCTTTACCCTCTATTATGACCCTGCCTGCTCTCTCTTCCACCCCTCTCTCTCTACCTTTTTCCCTCTCTGCCTTTCGATATCGCTGAATCTCTCCCCTCTGTCACTATGACCCTGCTTTTTCTTCCCTCTCTCTCTCTCTTCTTCTCCCCGCTCTCCTCCCTTTCCTCTCTTCCTCTATCTGCTCTCTCCAGCTCTCCCCTCTATTATGACCCCGCTCGCTCATACCTCTCATCATCTATCATTCGGCACTAATTGGGCGATCAGAGCCATGCAAAAAGCAGCTCCCCACCAGGCGCCTCCATAAAAACCAATCACGGCCCAAAGACACGCAGCAGCGCCGGAGTGTTCCTGCACGATAACAAACAAGACAAACCCAACGGCAACAAGGTAACGGAGCCATGTTTATGTCTCAAACTCTGGACACCAAAGGAACGATGATCAAAGTGTGTGCTTAAAAAGTAACTGCTATAGAAATTGGCTGGTGCAATATCAGAAAAGAAAATGTAGGCAGTGGTTATGTTCGGTATGCGCTGCACGTTATGTTGCTGTTATGATGTCTGCTACTTTAAGGACAAATATTATGAGAAGGTTACTTTTTTGAGCTTTTAACCATGTTATAACGTTGCTCCCTCATTGAAAAATACTCCCAGAGTTGCAGCGTAATTCACCCTTGTTTCATTGCAGGGTTTATGTGGGTTTCAGCAAATCAAATTGAACGCTTTTTAATGCCACATTTCAAGATTTTTAATGCCGTAATCAACGTCAAAACAAGATTTTTATGCTTTTATCATCTCAAACCTACTGACTTGTAACCATTCCATTGGTCAGCAGAATTACGAGAACAAAATGATATACTTTTTAATATTCAAAAAGCTAATTTACATGAAAGTTAAACCATGCAAATGTATGTTTTGAACTCTATCTTTTACTTTTTAGATGAGTTGATCTCATCTTTTAACATCTAGATTCAATAAATCCAGTACACATCTGGGATTAAAATTATATTTGAATGAAAACATTTTAAGTAAAAACTACTGTCATAGACACTCACTGACTGCAATAATTATTGTGATGTTTTGCAGAGTAGAATGACGTGAGAGTAGAATACTTCTCGTGCCTCATACACCGCACGACCCTGAGAAGGCTGATTTATTGAGTAGGATTGAGTGACTAGCTACACTACTAAGCGTAACATAGCTGCGTACACTACATTATTAATTATGTTAGCAGTTATTGTTCTCGTAGATAAATCTCTTTTCTTGATGGTTTTTAGATTTAATGCTTTTTAATTTATCATAAGGCCTTATTTTTGCCTAAATTAATTTAAGGATTTGCAGAAACCCGGCTTGGTTTAAAATTTCGCAGATTTGTGACATCATAGGTAGAAATCTGAAACTTTACCACGGGCTTGTTCTGAGCAATTCTGTCATCAAATCCCATTCATCACAACTCCGCGCTTACATTTAGCATGGAAGCTAGGTTTGGTTTGTTTCCCCGTTGTGATTCCCTCTGCTGCCAGTAGATGGTGTGCTAACAATAAGTAAAGCAGCACCTCACAGATAAATGCATGCTTCCAGTGGATGCATTACTTTAAGTTCTATAACATAAGATGCCAAAGCAAAGGTGCTCAAACCATGTTTAAAGGCCAATAACATTACAAGACATGCATAATATTTGTCCTATAAATGTGCACTAAATAACTGTTCTAGTGAAAAGGCTGCTACACGTATGTCTGCAAATGTTCCCCATATGGCAAGAAATGAAAAGGCAAAGAAGTTATTACAGGTAAGATCAGTGGAACGGCAACCCTGCTCACAATAAGAATAATTGTCTTAAGCATTTAATAATAAAAACATGCAAAATAGATATGTTGGTAACACAATAATAATAGTTTTATTAGCCTTAACAAAGCATGAACAAAGATTTACAGAAGTAATTTAAGTGACAGAGCTCCCCCTGCAGCTTGTGCAAATACAGTCTGTGTTCATGCTTTATTAAGGTATATTATAATTATATGCTTTTAATACCATACTGTGGAACATTCTATCCAAAGCAATAACATCTTCATAAAGACAAGCAGATGGCGGACCCTTCACTAAAGCAATTACATAGCACAGGTTTACAAAAAAACAACAACCTGTGAACAACATTTTGTCTTATTTTAAGCCTGAAACCCTTGTCTTACATTTGCCGAAGCTCAACTTTGAAAATCCTTTGCTTTTATAAGTTCGCAAACATTCATTTTACAGCCTCCAAAACCGCTGCCGTGTGTCGTTTGTCTCCATCCTACGGCTGACAGGAGGAGGAAAGGCCACCGCGAGGAGCCAGACAAAACATGGTCCTAGTCAAAGGTTTTCTGCACAACACCATCTGTCTGCCGCCCCAAAATGGCCGTCTCCGCCTTCCCCAAAAACAAATGCATCTTCTCTGGAAAACACCACGACAACACCGCGTATACGTGCCCACGGCGACGGGGATAAAGATGACAAGGCATCACTGATTTGCAATGGTTTTGTTTCAGCGCTGATCTTACAGTTAAATGAGCGTTTCTTGATAGTTGCGTTTTATTGATTTTTGTCATCTGTCATGTCAAAAATGTGGACATCTATTACAATATTATATAACACATAAGTCTGACTAGTGCTTAAAGGGGACATGTTATGCTAAATTCACTTTAATGAGCTTTTAACCTTGTAACAACAGTGTTTCCTCATCATTAGTTTCCTCAAAGTTGTCTTTCGATGGATTCATGCATGTTTGAATAATCCTGTATTGTCTTGCAACTGAGGGTTGAGTTCTCAGAAAATTCCAGTTTTCACCTACCCCCCTATCCCCGCCCACATCCGTGTACTTAGTTGTGAAGACTCAAAGTGACACATGCAAGTTTCCAAAATGTCACATAGTCGCTTTTAAAAATTGAAAACATGCACAGCAAAACATGTACATCTAGTCTAGCTTAAAATGATTGAATTTGCCATTTTTATCTGAATTTGGGTAGATTTGACTCAATGAGATTAAATTATTTATGTGCTTCAGAATATTTCACTAGTTTCAAGTTATTTTTGACTGAATATGCGATAATTTAGCTTAAAACAAGAAAATAAATGTGCCAATGGGCTAAGTAAAATAATCTTAACCCACTGAATTTGGCTTGAAATAAGAAAGTATTGTATTAAAACAAGTCAGAAACGCTTTAGGTAAAATAATCTACTTCCATGAAATAAATGATCTTAATTAATCTTAAAACATCTGAAATTAAGATGAATATACTGAAAACAAGACATTTTAACTAGTCTAGACATTTTTTGCAAATGACAATCTGCTCGATATTACAGTGAAATGTCACAATAAAGAGGCGGGTTTTGTCAGATCTGCAATTTTGAACAGGAAGTCGATGAACCTGTTTCTGTCTAAGCCATTTTAGATCAATAATGTGGTTTACAATGAACAAAATGTAAAATTATGATCAACTATCGTTACAGATCAATGCATGAAAAAAATCTTCATAGGTCACCTTTAAAAAATACAATGACGTTATTTTAATCAAATGCAACGTTAATATCATAATACCTCTCAGCTTTAGTTAGCATAAAACCGTTCTATACAAAGCACCAACAGAGGGCGCCAATACTGCTTTTGCTGATGCGCTGAAGTAGTTTGAAGCAAAAAAACAATAGCTAGAGTCAATCCTTCTTAGCGATTTGGAGGAAATTGGATGAATTCTCCAATGTTACAAGAAAAGTCCACCGTTTTTGACAAATCATGGCTCAATTTTCTGAATACATTACAAGCGAATGAGCAGGAACGACTATAATGTACGGATAAAACTTTGGCACTTTGACCCAGAAAGGTAGTGACGGTGATGAAGATAGAGAGACCGAAAGTTACTGCTGCGGTAGAGATTTCAATGGAGAAGCTAAGGCAAATTCCACAATAACTGCACCATTTAACAACTGATTGTATTTATTAATAGTTTATTATGTGGTTGTCCCTTCTGCTCCAACCTATTTTGAACTTGAACAGATGTTTTTCAGACATTATTTTCTCTGTTTTGTGCTTATTTGTTCTGCGGTTGGTCACATCTCTCAAGGACTGCGAGGCAAAATCACTGCGGCGTTCCTCAAAAACCTTAAACCTTTCATTTCACTTTCTCTATGGATTCCGTGTGTTCCATCTCTTCCATTTTTCACCATTTGCGAGGAATTATTGAACTGTTCAGTGTATAGACTTTCAGTGCGGAAAATAAAATAGATAACCGCTTTTGTCGTGAAGAAAAAGGCAGGTGAAGCGTTAAATTTGTCAAACTGGGCCGATTTATGGCAATCATCACTTTAGCTATAAATAAACTGCGCGTAAACTGAAGCACTGGTGAACAACTCCTCACAGCGAGTACGCCATCATTTAAGAATAAGAACATATAACCTAAAGTAATGGTGTAAAATGACAAATCATCAAGCAAGAATTTTCCTTTGTGTTCAATAAATCAATTCTAAACTAACTATTTTGAGCCGTCGATGTTACAGTTTTCCCACGTCAAAAACATAAACAGTGTCGCATTTTGTTTCGTTCGGACATTTCTAAGTAATCCTGATGTTTAGTTTGTCTCCATCTTTCCATCAACCCGCCCTTTCTTGCCCTTCTGTGTTTAAAGTCTATCCACCTTGCCCAGAGTAGTTCCAATCATTTTAACACCCTTTAACGAACGATTTATCAATGTCAAAACAAGCATCTGTTGACAGTTCTCAGGTGCTGCACTGTGAGGCCCCCAGGGATAATCCCAGCAGCACTGAGGGATGGGTCAAATGCAGTGCGACAATACCTTAACCTCTTGCGTGTAAGTGAAATCGCTAATCAAAGTGACTCAGTACAGCAATAAAAACAATAGTGAAATACACAAATGAGCACAGAGCAGAGGAGAGCGGTTCGGCTTTGCTCTGAGCGGCAAAGACGACCAAAGACGGCACAGGGGTCTCGTGTTGAACCGCGTGCACGCCATGATGAATATAAAACATATTGTGAAGTGAAACGTGCCAAAAATTTGGTCAGGTCAAGATCAGCAGGTGCATTAGTCACCATAAAGGTCAGTTACCAATGTAACTGTAGTTCTACGAGTGTATGAAAGGCTAAACTCGACACTAAACTTGCTTGGTCATGTAGCCCACCGGTTCCAAAACTTTTCGGGTCAGGACCCCCAAAAATAGCCATGTAACTAACTCGGTACCCCCAACACGAAATGAAAATAACAGCAGTAATAATTTTAAGTGTTAAAGCATCAGGTTTTTTTTAACCCCATTTAAGTAAAAGTAAACACATTGTTATATTGATCAAAATTATATCTTGAAATCATCTCGCGACCTCCATTTTGGAAACCAGCGATGTAGCCTACATTTATCTTAAACATGTGACCACACAGATTCAACATAAAATACAATGTCTCGACTTAAACTGTAGTTAGCTGGACTTTTAAATAATTTATATAGATTTAAGAAAAAGGGAAAAAATAGACATTATTGAGAAATGTGCAAAAATGATTCAAAATTAAATTGTGACGAATCATATTTCAAAAGTGCGATTACTCTGATTGCATTTTTGAATCACGTGACAGCTCTAATATTTCTATTCCGCCGTCTTTAAACTGTGCGTTGCAATACAATCTACGGTTGCAAAACTGGAACTTCCCCATTGGGACAAATAAAGCTCACCTTTTCCTGTCTGACAACAAGGCATCCAAAAGTCTTTATCAAAATCCGAATTACACCTATGGGCCCTTTCACCTTTTTACATTCAATCTCCCTTTTCCTCGCTGCTAACCTTATCCAGGGAAGGTGACTGACAGCCATTTCAATCCACAGTCTGACAGGGGAATAGTCACCCATCTTGTTTTCGGCGACAGAGAAGTGCTTCATTTTCACTCCGCGCTCAAGCACAAAGTCTGCAACCAGTCATAAAACGCCTATGGTTTTTACAGGCCCGGCTACAGCTTCCCCAAACTACATGTTAACGGCTAATTAAACGGCTCATTTAGCGGCGGAAAGTCAACGTGCGCGGTGTTAAAGTGTTATCAATTAAGGACTAACGCCACGGAGGATGTTGTGCACGCCTGAAAGGTGGAGAACGGCGGACAAGCGGGTCTCTGGTGGGCGCGAAGGTGGGAAAGAACGAATTTACAGACGGCTGTGGAAGTGCGCCGTGTGCGATAATAGATTCCACACTCGGAGCGTGTTTATCGAAAAGGCTGAGACGCTCGTAAGTGATGCGTGGGTCGCTCGGTGGCAGAGTCCGCCCGTGTGTCTCGGGTGATTTGAAGCGGGTCAGAAATCCTCATTAAAAGAACGGTGGGTGCAGGGAGGTCAGGTCAAAACGCCCACTCACTTTAAAGCGTGACTTAAATAACGTCAAAGGACAATCAACAGCGAAGACGAGCTCACACCTTTGTGCCGCCGACGTCCATCAATCACATTATGGGTGTAATGACTATGTTTTCTTTAACCTGTTGTTGAATAATACATTAAGAAATATACTTAAAGTGCGTATGACGGGTTTTTACGATTTTCTAATTTTGACTTTCTTCAGTGTATTAATACCTTGTGTAAATACAAATTATTGTTTTACACCAATCAAGTCGCTATTTGTGGAGAAAAGTTGAAAAATCTGTTGACAATTACAGGAAGTAAATAAATTGATGACATCACGCTGGGGAGACAAAGGTTACGCATAATTTACACAAAATAAAGTACTTTTTTGACCCTTTAAAACTGTGATTCAACAAAATAAAGGTGTTCACATGTGTTTCTCTTTGTCAAATGAACAAAATCTGTGACATAAGATGAGTTTTGGCCGCCGTACAGTGTGGTTGCTATGGTAATTTCCTAGCGTGATGTCATAGCTTACAAACGGGAGTAAAATTTAAAACCTTAAAAACAGCTAAACTGGGCTTTAATTTGTAAAGATTTTAGTAGAATTTTGAATATATTTATCTTAAATGCAATTTAGTTAAATGTTTATTTCAACCTGTCATAGGCCCTTTAAATAATTACAGTTTCAATTACAATAGTTACATGGGTGTATATATTTTTAATATAACAGGGCAACATATAAATTTTACATAAATATTTTAAATGAGTGAAATTGTAAAAAAATGAACCACTATTGTACACGTGTATGGCTCTTTCTTGTGGGTTTGCAGACTATGAGTTGTTAGAACGTGATCACTTTTACTTCCGGGTCCAGCTCAAATCATTCTAATGGCAGTTTGGTGATTTTATTCTGCTCCAGGGTTTTGAACAAAGCAGTTCTGAAATTTGAAGCTGCATGAAAACAATAATTGAAGCCTGATCTTCTGTCGAATGTTTTTAGATGTACTTTATAAAGTTTCCATTTAAATCTGGGCATAAAAGCTAAAAATAGCTACATCTACTGACATTATTTAAAGTGCGCATGGCAGGTTTTTATGATTCTCTAATTTTGACTTTATTCAGTGTATTAATACCTCTACTATCTCAAATATAAATAATAGATTTACACCAATCAGGTAGCTGTTTTTGGAGAAAAGTTGAAAAATATGTTACAGGAAGTAAACGAATCGATGACATCACACTGGGGAAACAAAGGTTATGCATAATTTACACAAAACAAACTACTTTTTTGACCTTTTAAATATTGATTCAACAAAAATAAGTGACATTAGATGAGTTTTGGCCCAGTTTACAGGATGGTTGCTATAGTAATTTCCTAATGTGATGTCATCATTTACCAGGAAGTAAAATTGAAAACTTAATAAAATAGCTGAACTGGGGTAAAAATGTAAAAACTTTAACAGAATTTGACATATATTTATCATAATTGCATTTTAGTTAAATGAGTTGTTCAAACTGTCTGAGGCACTTTAATTTGTTTCTGTTCCCTACTCAGGCAAAGTGCTGCTCAAAAGTATAGTGTCCAAACCAGACTGGGAGAGACTTATCCATGCATTTGTCTCCAGTAGGTTAGACTTCTTTAACAGCAGCTCACTGGCCTCTACAAAACAGCTGCAGTGCATCCAGAACGCTGATCCTCGGGTCCTGACTAGAACCAGGAAGTAAGATCACATTAGTCCTGTACTCAGGTCTCTGCACTGGCTTCAGGCTCAGAGAATAGACTTTAAAGCAGCTCTGCTTGTGTTTAAGTCTCTCCACGGCCAAGCACCAAAGTACATCTCTGACATGTTAGAGCCACATGAACCGTCTCGCACTCTGAGGGCCTCCTGCTGGTGCCAGAATCAGGACTAAATATGAACCTGAAGACTTGAAGCTAAAGTCTGGAACACTCTTGAAGATGTGAGACAGGCCTCTGCTCTGACAATGTTCAAATACAAGAAAAAATCTTTCTGTTTAGCTGTTTATGATAGAATCTGCCCTCTTCTTATTTAAATGTAAATTATGTTGATTTATGTTTTCAACTATTTGTATTATTCTTTTATTGCATCCTTTCCTGTCATGTAAAGCACTTTTATATAACTTTGTGTACACATATTTTGCACTTGTCTTGCCATGTCTGTTTGTGTCATTGGAACTCTGAACAGAGCCGTGAGATCACTCTTAACAATCCCATGGACCCTTTCAAACTTTGAAAACTAAAACATTCTAAATTCCATGATGGAGACAAAAGTGAAGTGGAACATAATGTGATTTCAAATGAGAAACTTGGATTGTAATATCACAAAATATGAGAAATCAAGGTAATTTTGACACATCTGTGACATCAGAGCATTATTTAAAGACATTTACTATTGTATTATTTGTTTTTTTAATCTGTGGTTTGGATTTAATTTTAGCATTTTTCATAAAGGCAAAAGCCATATGTTTAGGTTTTACTGGACAGATAGTTGACCCTACAATGATTTTTCATTTTCACTTTTTAGTGAAGCTCAAATGCAAGTTTGAGGCTAGAAAACACAATTTATCTTCATTCTTTGTAATAGACAAGAAAATGAACTGGAAATTAAGAACGGTTGCTTATTTTTTTGTTTTAAAGACCGTTAAACTGTTTGCATTTAGATCAGATGTCAGTTAATCATTAAACAATTTATTTTTGCCTCCGTTTTTGAACTGTCTGATGACCTAGCATTTTTATATTCAGCTTATTCCGCCCCGCCCACTTTTGCCTCTTTTTATGTCTATGATCCGCACTCTTGTAGTAAAGGGACCTCCGGTTTGACGCTATTGGTGTTCGCGCAAATGGAAATCGAGGGAAAAGTCTCTCACTAAAACATTATATAAAGTAGGTTGATTTGTCTAAAATGTTTAACGTACACGTGCAAAAACAAGTCAGCAACACACCGATTTACTGGGCGGCCTGAAAACGGCTTCTTAGTCCATGTAGAACTTATTTTCTGTTGAGCTCGCCTGCCCCATGTGAACTACAACGGAAAAAAGATGGCGGCACGTACAGCAACTTCCGGAATAAGGTGAATAGTTTACATTAGCTGCAGACAGTGCACAGCAGTCTGATTTTGTCCCAAAGTGCTGCTTTTCTGGGGGGGAATGAACTCTTTTAGAACTTCTATTAGAGACAATATGGCTTTTAATATGTGCCATCAGTCAGGGACATTAACGCGCGGCTGTAATGAGTTATCACCTTGCTTTAGCGTTTGACTGGGCCCCTCCATAATGACTCCCACTCCCTCTGACGGCTAAAGCAAATGAGACGGCTCTTTGCGTGACGAGGTGTGAGGGGCGAGCGAGAGCGAGTGATCCACCGAAGCGGTCAGAGCGGTGCCAGGCCGCCGTCACCATGGCAACTGTGTGGCAGCAGCCTTGATGCCGGAATGATCACACATTATGAGTTTGAGTCACGCTGACAAAAGAGAGGACCGCATTGATTTGGATGAAGAGGTGGACCAGAGGACACAGGGGAGAGAGAGAGAGCGGGCAAGAGGAAATTTGCAAAAATCATTTCGCGGAGGGGAAAAAAATCTAACTAGGGAAGAAGGTCAAGCAATATTTGACTGCAGACTAACCTGAAAATGCTTAATAGACGTCTGAAACTGGCTGAAATCAGGGCAAAGTTCCACACATAATAAATGAAATGTATATTGTTATAATTAAAGGAAAAATATGGTGAATTTTTTGTATTGTTTATATTTGTATTGTATATTGTATTAAACCTGCTCTTGAGAAGGGGAACATATTATGCTACAGTGACTTTTTTTAATAGCTTTTAACCATTCAGTGTAATCCCTCATTGGTCCAGGAGTGTTCCATCATAGAAAAGGTTTCAAAGGTCATCATTTAGACAGTTTTGAAAACCAAGACGTTTCAACTTCTATCCAACAGACTAATTGAGAACAACTCTGAAATGGAAGTCGAAACGTCTTGGTTTACCAAACAATGTCCAGATGACGACCTTTGAACCTTTTCTACAAAGCTATTAACCGTGTTCTAACAATGTTCCATCATCAAAAACATACCTGAAGTTGCATTTAGCTTCATTCATTTGATGAAGTTAGAAAATGCTCTCCCCTCCGACCCACAAAAACATGCGTTGTGTTTTGACGATCTTTGATGTCACTTAACAGAGAATCTTTTGCTGTTTTAAGTCCTTAAATCATCCCCAGACTCGTTCTGAGCATTTATACCGTCTAAACATGATCAAAATCAATAACAATATAAACATTTGGTAAGTTTAGCATGTCTTCGAACTTAAATAAAAGTTTGTTAAAAAATTAAATGAACACCTATCTCTGCACGTTCCCACAGCACTTACTGAGTTTAGGCGCCAGAAATGCTCAGAACCAGTGATGATTTATGAACTTAGAAGAGCAGAAAATTCTCAGATAACACGTCGAAGGAATTCAGAACGGCGTGTATTTTACGGTCGGAGGGGAGAGGATTTTCTAGCTACGATTCATAAAACTACCGTGAATTAAGCTAAATGCAACTCCAGGTATGTTTTTGATGACTGAACAAGTCAATTTATTTTAATATTGGTCCTTTAATATAGTTTACTTACTTTGCTAATTTAAAAATGTTTTTGTATTGTTCTAAAAATGGTTCTATTGTTCTAAAAACCAACACTGAAAAACACTGGAAACAATGCATCTGGTTTGTCCAATTGCTATGTCCATATGAAACAAACAAACAAAAAAAAGCCAACAAATTTAAATGTAGTTTTACTATTTAGTCAAACAATTCGCTTTTGTTGTAGTTAACAAAAAAGTTGTGTTAATTCGGGCAAGTAAATCCATAATACATCTAATAAACCAGTGACAAAATAAAAATAAAGCAAAAACAGCTTGAGAGAAACATCTTGTCCAACTATCTCTGCAGCTTTTTCTGTTATGAGGGTTGTTTTGACAGTGGGAAAGTTCCAACGCTGCAGAACACAATTCAGCAGGAGAAGGAGGGCACGCAATCAAAAAAAAAGACACGCAAACACTAAGAATAGAATCTAATACCACACTATGAACGGTATCTATTTATGATTATGGATGTGTGAAGTACAGCCTATGGACAGAACAAATAGCAGGTAATAACTTCAGTTTGTTGCATTAGTGATGATTGGTTTCAGGGCCAACAGGGCTGCAGTTTGACGGCAGCAAATATGGTTCTCAAGAGGTATTTTGTTAGTTATTACACACATAAAAAAACTTCATGTCTCAATTTCTTTCTATTTTAACCACTGCAATAACAATGAGTACAGGCCCTTTAATAGATTAGACATAAACACATTACATTACATTCCACAATAAGTCAGAAACAGTACTAATTCTGGTAACATTTGGGCATTAAGGTGAGACATGACAGGCAAAACTTTGCTCTCTCAACAAACTTGTCAAATCTGTTTTATTATTTCATTTAATCCACGTCATCCATAGATTTCTACGCAACATTGTGATTTCAAAGGCCGTTTTCTCAAAATGTATTTTTCTCCGACAGCGACATTAAGATCGCTCATTAAAGTAGCTTCTACACACCAAACTTTACATTTAACAAGATTTTGATGGACCATACTGAAGCATTTGGTGATATCTAATTCCAAGAATGATTTATTAAAGTATTACATTTTGAATTTTATGCCAATTTTAAACCAGATATAGTTAGGAATTTAAACCTGGTTCTGTCCATTTTCCAGATTTATTCACCTGCATCGTCTCGCCTAAATAAAACATGAAAAAAGACTTTATTCATAGTGAACAAACACTTTATTCAGGCTTAGTAATTACTTAATTAATACCCCAACTGTAAACCCTTAATTAAGTAGTTACTAAACCTAAATTTTAGTAAACAATTTGTTCATCACAAATTAAGTCTTTATTCATTATAAACTGGTATCCTAAATCTTAATTTGTTATACAGATCATTTTACATAGTCATTTTATATTATTTCCTTTCACAAAAACTTGATGAAATAAAAGGATTAATTGACTTTAGATTTAATTTAGACATATGCTTCTTATTTATGTATTTATTTTTTACTTAAAAGGATAATCATTATAGCTTTACTTAGTTATTTTATTACTCAATGGACTGTGGGAAATGCTATTCAGTCCAGCAGTTCCAGTGATCATGTTTAGAGGCAGAAATACTCAGTCTGGCGATGATTTAAGGACTTAAAACAGCAGAAAATTCTCCGATAAGAGACGTCAGGTATCGGAAAAACTTCAGTCATCGAGAAGATTTTGAAGGGGGTGTTTTTGACGGTTGGATAGGAGAGGATTTTCAGACCAGATCCCTAAAACTAGCGTGAATGAAGCTAAATGCAGCTCCAGGTATGTCTTTGATGATGGGACATTGTTAGAACATGGTTAAAAGCTCAACAAAGTCACTGTAGCAGAATATATGTCCTTTAATATTTGTTCAAAGGGTAGCATAGCCTTGTCAAACTCTACATGCATCACTCAGAGTACCGCAGTAAATACAGAGCCAACATACGTCTCTAAGGAAGCTGACACGTCTCCTTTAAATATTATTCTAACCTGCGCAGAGGAAGACTTTGGTAGGCACAAATAGTCCAGGCTTGTAACAGCAAGTTTGTAAAATTCCACTCAATCTTTAACATGCGTGATGTGAAAACCTGAGGCAATGTCCAGCTAATATGAAACTTAGCTCTTGCCTGAGTTTTCAAGTAGCAGCCACAGCACCGCCAGCTATTTGGGAAAGCTATGAAGTCCAAGTTATTAAAAATATAGACGACAGGACTACAACTTTTAGGGTGTCCTTATTGATCATTTCATTTCATGTGATTTCGGACCGACCTGCTTGAAAATTACAATTTAATAGCAATTATATTTTAAGGCCACAGAATTGTACTTTTAACCGTGACGTTTTGCCCTCATCAAATACTAGTAGTATTCTCCTTCATTTGGGCGCCTTCCTTAGAAAAAAAAAAGTCTTTTTCAAATGTCTCAGGTCTGTGACGTCATCGGTGGAGATCTGGAGGTCTACGGTGCTGTTTTTCGTAAATCGTCGCCAGACTCAAATTGCGTTCATTACTACTACATGCATATATCAGTCGAGTAAGCCAGGTTTTGTTTTTTTTCCTCCATGGTAATCCCATCTTCTGGAAATGTAACGCGTGGTTTTCAATACGTGCATAGTTATCGTACTACTCTTTACTTAAAAAAAATGAGACACCAAATGCTCAAGAAAGGCCAATAACAAGACAAACGACGTATCAATGGGATCTTTAAATAGACCATTTCTTCACATTCGAAAATCAAATAAATAGATAAATGGTATGCCTTTATCTTCATTATACGGATTGTTCATCAGGAAAACAAGGAGCTATGGTGAACGGCATTTGGACATGAAGCAATAGAGAGAACAGAGCACGCACATACAAACACCTATAGCTAAAATGAAAAGGAAAAGTGGATTGTGTTGCCATGTGGGTTTGTTATAATTGTTTTCTTGCGTGGACGAAGATGGACGTGGTCTTGTGACGTCCTCCACATTTGAAGGCTCGTGCACGCTACTGGCTCGTGCTCGCAAATTCCAACTCGGTCACCTACGCCTCCTTCAAACATGCGTAAACCCTGACCTCCACAGATTTTCACGCCTTGTTGAGAGCGTCCATGAAGTTTGAGTTAACTTTGGATTTGTGGTTTGTATTTGCCCTTTTAGCCCAGAGCCGGTTTATAACACGCTCTGATTCTATATGGAATAACGAACACTGTAGATACTTTGTCCGTGTGTGTGTTGCCATATTCTGGGTCTGGTTAAGATTAGACATCAGTTACGGTTAGGTTCAGTGTAAATAATGTTAACTTTTATAACGTTAAAGCAAAGTAAATTAAAAAAACATGAACTGCAAATGCACAGTACGCAACCTGATCAAAATCTATAAAAGCTGTCGAACAAATCATCTAACATTATTAAACACACAATAAAATGATAGCCACGATGACAGGTCTTGATTATTCTGATGTTTTAAATTGTTTAGTTTACTGTTTGTTTGAAGATCTGCTGCCTCATGCCTCTCGGAACAACTGACAATATTAAACTACAAGCTCCACTTTCTACAGTTCACTTGTTACTGTAGGAAATCTTCCTGCTTGGAGAAAGAAAAAAATGTTCGTCTTAATCTGTTAATACTTTTGGTACATTATTGTGCAGAATAACGTTGAAATGTTTATTACAAGGTTGTTAGCACGTATGCAGATTTTGGCGCAAACCACTAACAGCAACAAGCTACACAACGCACCTCCACATGTGGTCATTTTTGCTACAGCGTCTACAGTGTTATTCACGTGAGGTTGAGCGGTTGTCAGTCGCCAAGAAACTGTTTTTTCATAGCCTGTGATGTTTGGAGGATAACGCTAACTCTCCCACTTAAGATGCATTAGCGCTAATGCATGGAATGGTACCGGGTTAATGGAACGCAGCGTTTTGTTTACAAACGCTGAAAGAGTCTACAAATCGAATAACTTTTCTCCAAAGTTTAGTTTTCTTGGCCCATCAGAACAAACTTATACATAAATGTTTAAATTATCCTCTTCTAACCTTGAAAACACTGCAAAACACCAAGCAGAAGGCCAAAAGCTGGTTACATTATCTTGTTCTCCGTAATAGCTCATTATAATTATAAGGCCATCATATGAGCAATACAAGTTCAGTGAAAAAACATGTAGACGCACAAGCTCAACGAAATAGAAACTGCTCGGCGAATTAACCAGCGCTATGTTCACCACTCTAACAGTATACTCCTCGTTAGCCAAAAAGTTCAAATTTACAGGGCAATTAGGTGCTCAAACGTACTTGTGCTAATTGTAATGAGGGAAGCGATTGTTGAAAAATGTCATCTTTAGCGCGGCGCAAAGAGCCTGTTAAAGAGAGTCCCCACTGCGTAGTTCTGCAGCTGCGGTCAGAATCTCTCTAACTAAAATGGATTGACCAAATCTTATGCATAGCTAGTCTGCAAAGTGTTTTTTAAAAGGGCGATATTTCAGTACCTCGCAAACTGATCGCAGTGTCATTGCTATTGATCGGGCCGGCTATCATCCCCTTTTAGATATATCATGGCTCTTTGCTGGTATACGATGATAAAACTCGTAGTTATTGGCCCCTTAAACGCACCGCAACTCAATATATTGTGTTGATTCTGCAGTCCTCCACAGGCCTATCTCCAAACAGCTGCTCCCTACGCTGTTTTTTTCCTATTACAGCAGATGTAGTCTTTTAAAATGCGCCCGATTAGAGGTTATACGATCAAGTACAATATACCAAGAGTTCGCTGAATGGCTTGATAGACCGCCAAGTGCTCCTCGGCAAAGGTTAGAGAAAGTTGCAACGGACTCCATTGGAAAATATGTTTCGGCGATTACAGCAATAATAGTGTTCTTTATGGGAATATAGCACCATTTTCATGTCTGCAGGAGGACAATTTGATACAATTGATAGTGAAGTTCTCGGCGAAAAGAGGCAAGAGAACGGAGAAGAGAAAGAAACGGTCATTGGAAATGAGAAAGTTGCTGACAGGAAGTTGAAAGAGGTGGACTAAGAATGGTTGGTGCTGGATATAGTCGGGTCCGGAGGGAAGAAAGGGATGACGTAGTCCTGGTTGCTGCGGCAATGTGTAAACTTCAGTTGCTATGAATAGGCCTTAGCTGTAGTATTTTTGAAAGTTGGAGGTTTTCTTTGTCAACCCATACTATAACAACACAATGCGATGGGTCAAGAAAATAATTTCTGACCTCAGCTATCTTCAACATAAAGAATATGTGCTGTTAACATCTGGTCGTCGAGTACTGTGTGCCACGTTTTAACAGAGTCAGGCTCAAACTTTCCTTCAGTTCATCCTAAAGTTAAACGAGGAGCTTAATCTACAAAAAACCTAAAAATAAACATTGTCTTAAAGGAAGTAGACAGTTTTTGTTAGATGTCCTATATGTATGTAATGACATTGTGATGCAGCTGTTTCAGTGGAAGACAGATTTCGGATCTTGGATTTGACAGTAAAGTGATTTACTTAACCATCTATAAAGCCAGGTGACAAACTTGGTTTTTAAAGGTTACCGGTGCTCACCCGTTAACTAAGCTACTGTTTCTAAACTTAAACATCGGGTTTCTAAGGTCAAAGTCTGTCCACCTTCATCTCAAAATCACAAACTACGAATTTGACGACAACGAGGTGCTGATTTCGAGCAGAAGATTGAAAAGAGAATCCTCCTTTGAACAGAAATGGTGGGTCAATGTTTAGTCAGCCTTCCGTTTACAACAATATCCTCACACCTTGATCAAGCGAGAAATCAAGCCTATTGGACGCTAATCAGGAACTTAACAATGGTGTCTGAGGGTTAGGCAGGTCACAATAGAGTTACAATGACCTTTATCGAGGCAAGTAGGTTGACAAAGGCAGAGCAGTTTCTTTCAAGTTATAATTCCTTTCTTTAGGGTAGGACTAATCTAGTTCAGTGCAGTATAAATTCTCACTTTTCAGGCCAGCTACATCAGACTGAATCAATGTTCAGATAACTACCTTTGAAACCTTTTCTGCCTTGAACCACTTTTGGATGCTTAAGAGATTAGAGTGACCCGTCCTGTTCCTAAATTTAACCATAGCCCATTTCCTAATCTAAATTGTAAACCCATTCCTTAACGTCATCACTTCGAATTACCAATCACAGCAGACCGTCCCTTAGGAGCATATGTCTTGCTTTTACTGTTTTTGAAAGAAATATCCAAAATAGAAATCCACAAACCTCAAACCTAGCATTACTTACAACGAATTTGGTCCACAAGTCTGTAATATTAACCTAATGGCTTCAAGTCCTTTCGACTGACAACAATCATGTCTTTGGAGTCAAATAATAGCGCCGCTTTCCGAAGCTATTGTGGAAAATATAATTTCACTTTTGTTTAGTTTTGCTGACAGAAAAGAGGTTGAACTCTGTGCCGTTTTGGTTTCACGTAATTACAGTAATTACAGAGATATGAACCTTAAACCAGGGCAGCAAATATGCAATCTGATAGATTAACAGCAAATTCTACTGTCCAACTCTGACCGGACCTCCAGGTCAATTTTGAACTATGGGGATTTAGAATGCAACATAACATCCACACATAAACGTACTGTATTATTTGTATGAGTGAGTAGGCGCTTGAATTTGTCATAAAAAAAATAACACCTGCATATTAACAATAGCAGTAATTCACCTTGTCACTTCATCTGAAACCCAACAACAGCTCAATCAGTCAATCAGGACAACTAAAAATGTAATGGTTGTGTTGACAGCCCTCTCTAGGATGAAGACAAGAACCGCTATTCTATATTAATTGTATGATATACTTTGTTTATTTCATAAGAGTTGGGCCTCTACTTTTACATATTAGTGACATTGTCCATTATATCCCCATATACCATTCTAATTGTTCATTCTATTTTAGGACCTATTTTAGGTTAAACTATCATGAATCTTAAACCCAAGTAAAGCCAAATGAAAGATTTAGTTTACAAAGTTTGCCCTGAAACCCATTGGTGTACTCGCTTTTTATTAACACTCCTTTAGAAACTTAGTACCTCATAAATCATTTGGTAATAGGTACCCCGAAACCACTTATAAATACTAATGGCTATAAAGTTACTGAAACAAATGGTTTTAACGGAGTTGGTGATTTGGAAAAATACAGCTTTTCCTAAAGAGTTAAATTTCTCGACACTGATTTAACAAAAAAAGATCATAACTATTTGTCGTGTCTGGATTGTGAGCGAAATGATTTTTAGTAAGAAAGTTTCTGCAAGTGCTGTTTTCTGTGACAAGCTTTAAAGCTAATTTGTCAAAGCTTGTGTAAAGACGTGGGCTTGAAAGAAAGTCTCTAAAAACTTCCACACAAAAGCTTCTACCTCCACAAATTTCGTCATGCCAATATTTTTTAGAACTGCTCGCCTTGAATTCGAACGCCTTCTGCTAACAGTTTTTTTCCCCCCAATAATCCTTAATCATCCAAAGTTATTTCACACAAAAGTATCTCGCCAATGTTCCAAAGTTCAGCCCGAGTACGCGATAACCGTTGAATCGCGCAAAGCTCACTGGTCAGTCCCTGTCAGGCTTGATCAGGTGCAAGGAAAGTGCAACAAAACAAGTGCATTCAGACATATCAGACAGGTTTCTCTATGACCTGGCAGTTTTCCCATTAGATCCGCAGGTAAGAGCCGATCCGCCATTAGAAAGGGCCAGCAGTCAAGTGGAGAGACCAAGCAAGCGTGTCAGCAAGCAGCCCTCAAAGGATGCTCAGATGTTAAATCACTAAAGGGCCATGTGTGGCGGACTGATATTGGCCCAGCAGGTTAAGTGCAGAGGCAGGGAATCGACCAGGAGAGGAGGTTTAATAATCGTCGTGCGGCATTGATTTTGGTCCTTCACAAAGGAAGTTAGTTTCTCGTGTTGGCACTTCAATATTTTTTCAAACGAGGTCACATCAGCCAAACGGTCAACGGTTCGACCTGCACCAATGCTCAAGTCTTTTTACAGTATACACAACGAAATATTGATGTTGATTCTATTTAGTCCTATTTATGGGTCTCAGAATGATGAGATACGAGGGTCGTCCACTACCAACAACTTAAACACGATTATATTTATGAATAATTATATTTTGAATGTGGAATGTGTGCTCAAAATGTAGCATGTAAAACGTTTCTGGTGAAGGGTGCTTGTCTCCGTTTGTTTCCAGGGAATGTTTCAAAGTATTGCATTGGTAAAGGCTCTATGTAAGTGTTCTAGTTGAGGGTCTGTCACCTGATTATGTTGTTTGGTGTTTTGTTGTAGTTTTTGCTTTGCCCGGAAGGTTCCACAGTATCGTATAAACTAATCTATCTTTCATTTATCCAATTAAAGGAGTTTTTCTTGCTCAAAAAGTACTTGGTTTGCTGCTTGTCTTCAGGAGATTGCGTGGTTTGATTCCACCTCCAGGAGAATAGAATGTCTCTTACCCTCCACGATAGATATATTTGGCAGGGACAATGCAGTCATACACAGTTACAAAACAAAGCTCGCAGCTGATGCGATGCACACAGAGTTTATAGCGACTGCCAATTTTCATCTCCCGTCCCTTTTTGTTCATTGTAAATTATCTGTATTGATCTAAAACGCCTCAATAATAGAAATGAGATCATTGACTTCCTGTTCAAAACTGCAGATTTGACACCCACACCCTCAGAGTGAGTTAGCAAGCAGTCGATTTTAATTTACATGTTTTCATTGTTGAAAAAAGGCTAGTTAACTCAACACCCTAAAGATGCAAGCATCGAAAGTAGGACAATGATGGTGGGTTAGGGTTAGGCCGTTTGGGGCCGTCATGAGATCAAAACCGGTCATGAATCCGGAGAATGACTTTTGGATAAAAAGTCAAAATTTCTTGATTGTCAAAAACGATGACAAAACATTCTACAACACTCTTAAAAGTCGATTTATGTCCCCTTTAAACTGGATCTGACCTCTCAGTGCAAATAGATAAGAAAAAAAAACATGACAGGTTAGACCACACATCCTCTAAAAACATAGTGAACATGATTATATTTAAGATTTTATTTAAAAATCTTGCCCATTCCCCCCAGTTTGACCATTTTTATGACATTTACACTGTTACTTCCTGGTGGGAGCAGCAGATGTGACATAGGTAGAGGTAATTCCATAATTGTTACCTAGCAAGCATACTGTAAACAAGGGCTAAAATATTGTAAATTACAAAAAAGTTATGATTTGACACATTCAATGTATTAAATTATTGTTTAAACTGTCAGAAAAATGTGTTTTTTATGTTTTCAATGGCATGCCGCTTATGGATGACATGGATAGAGAGATTACATTTTTGAACTCTTGAGCTCTACTTCTTGTAAATTTCAATGCTTAATTTTCTTTACAAACTGCCAATTGGTTCACATAAAACTATAAATATTTATTGCAGGTTCTATCCCACCAAACTGAGTAATAATTGGAAAAACATGACAACCTGTCATATTTGCACTTTAATTTCCCTACTGTGAAACATTCCCGGAAAAGCACTCCACAGAGACAAGAAGAACGCAGACGTTCCAGAAAAAAAATACCTTTACATGTTGCAAAATAAGGTCTAATTAACTTTCTGCCATTAAATAAAATAAAGTACAATGCCTATAATTAATTTGACTGTATCACCTAACAAAGGAAGACAATTTGGTCCCCAGTTCTACGAAACTTTTAGATATTAAAATCTATCAAAGTGCAGCGCTTGCAAAGTTGAAAGTTTGTTTATTCAGCTGTAGTTTTGCCGCTCAAAATACTATCTGACTATCTCGCTGTGGCAGTGCATATTCTTGTGTATTTTATTTAGCTGCCGAATAAAAGTCGTCTAGGCGGTGACATTGCTACTTCTTTGAGAGCAGTTCTTCTTTGGCACATCTTGAATGGGGAAAAGATAGTGTCTAGCGTTACACTGTGCATGACCCGGGTGCACACAGAAAAGATTGGGTCGAAATACATGCAGGCGTCTCGCGGTGGATTAAAGAACTGTAAAGTCAAAACGGCGCGCGGAGAGCAGACCTGCTGTTATCTAGGTCGGGTTAAGAAGAGTAAAGAGTCAACTGTATTTGGTGCGGCTTTTGTTTTAGCTGCTTTTGCGGAGGGAAAAATGTGTTGTATCCGTGTTGTTTGTGGAGTCTTTGTAAAGCTTGTCGCCAACTATTTTCTATTTGGAGTGACAATGAAAGAGAGGTGATGTACTTATTGTTCACAGAGTATTTTTCTATATCCTCTCTGACTCGAAAATTTATCAAGGAAAAAGGCGTCTATATTTGGTCACAACTGGCCACACTTAATATATATTTCTTGTTTTATGGATTGAGTTTAAGTATGGCAAGTTAGACCAGTGTTTTTCCAACCTTTTTTGAGTCACGGCACATGTTTTTTGGTGTTGTAAACATTTCACGGTACACAACTTACTAAAACATGACCAAATCAGATCTTTTAGTAAATAAAAAAAAAGTGGTACAATACAATATACAACGTAGCAAGTAATGTTTCTTTAAAGTTTGCAATATGGGGATCGTTTTGCTCTCTTATTTGGTACAGAATTTGCTCAGGACACTCCAAAATGGTAAATGAATCCAAATTGGACATTTTTCACTTGGCACACTTGGCAACACTAGTATTCTCTGGCACAGTGGTTAAAATACATCAACCATAATTACATTTTACACATTTTGTCCACAGTTTGGCCTTTTGTATGGCTATTTTGTTAAATGACATGTGACTTTGGCAAAAAAGCAAATTACTATGAGGAAATAACCAAAAGCCAGCTTGTCCCGACTTGCTAATGTAAACACGCAGTTGTAATGAACCTGGTTTGAGACAGAAATGCTCCAAACAAGATGATTTATGGACTCAAAAAGAGCACGAGAGGCCTTCAGATTTCTAACGTCACAACCCTGGAAGATTTTTGTGAGGCTCAGACAAGGAGAAGAGAAGACGACCTCGTAAACAGGACTAATGAAACGAGCGTGAATGAAGCTAAAAAGAAAGCCAGTTTCCAATTTTCCAATTTTGATAAAGGAACGATGTTATAAGACAGATGAAAACTCAATTAGATGGACCACTGTGATTCATTTTTACCACAGTCAGGCATTATCCCATCAAACTGAGTCATAGTTAGAAAAACATGCAAACCTGTCATGTGTACTCACCATTAATTATAGTGATGGAAATGATTTGTCCTGTGTCTATGAGGGCTCAGTTTTCTTGGTTCATTTCAGGCTAAATAGATGAACACACACATTTTTTGCAGCACATATAGTACAAGCATTCACCCATCAATGAGATTTACATTCCACTAAATCCGTAGTGACTGAGCATGCTTCACCAAGGTTGTCCATCTTCAGAAAAGTTCACACAGCAGAGACGTACTGCATTTGTTTACTTCAGAAAGAAAAAGGGAGTTTTCTTGTTCTACTTTTATGTAATCAATATTTCTTTCCTTTTTCTTTTTTTTTTTTTACATTTGTTCTTTCTCTGTCCAAGTCATCTCCTCACAAGAACTGTCAGTTCCAGGAAGCAGCCGATCTGAGCCAGCGGCACTAAAATGAGAGTGAATGAGCCAGGTGAAATATATCTTTGAAATGCCAATCCTGTCACCAAAAATGTTAAATTTATCCTTGTCAAAGATTAAGCAGAAGCCATAAAAGCTGCTGACACTGAAGCGGAATATCTCCGGAATAAAAAAACGAGAATTACTGATATATTGGAATATAAACGTTGCCAACATAAAATTAATGTTAGTAAAGATAAGAAAGGGTCATCGAGTATTTAAGCAGCTGTTCAATAGCAGGATAAAACCTTTAACAGCCTTTGGACAGTCAGGAGTAACTGACATTTGAAAAAAAATATATATATATATGTATATATATATATATATATATATATATATATATATATATATATTCTATAATCTTTATATATATATATATATATATATTCTGTCAAACTCTGGAAATTGATCTTTTTGACAAACCTTGGATCAAATGGGACTTAGACCTAGATATTCAGAAACAATTACGTTCTTTTTGTCGACAGCTCGAATCTGTGTTTTTTTGTTTGTTTTGTTTGTTGTTTTGTCCTTTCTTATGTGGTTCTAAACCTGATTCGAATCTGATTTTTTGTAAAATGACTGCCGTCTGAACAGGCAGGTTACATTAGTCTGTTCTGAAATGCTACAGATGATGCAAAATACAGGAATCAAACAGATTAAACGTTCAAACAATGCCAGACAACAACAGCAAAGCTAGAAAGTGCAAAAAGCAAAGTTTTAAACTAAACGGATTGGTAAAATGTGCCAAATTGAGTTTGTCCAGCAGAAATAGTTTTAACATTTCTTCAAAGAAAAAATAACATGTGACAACAGCTCAACTCTTCGTGTAGTCCTGTTCTTCTCCACATCAAACACTTCTGACTTATTTGGGTTCACATATGCAAATAAAATGTGACTCAAATCAGTTTTCTTCTCAAAAAAGATCTCATTCAAAATCTGAATTGAGCATCAATACCTACAGTGTGAATGTAGCCTAATAAGCTGGACAAAATATGCCTTAAGCTGGAGACACATTGTACAAGTTTCCCAGCTGTGAGTGATGTAGAACGCTGAGGAGGGTCCACACGACTGGACCCTCTGAACGTAGAGCGACAGAGTCCACACTTCACAACTGCAGTCATGAGAATAATATATAAATATATATAGAGCGCAATTTATTAACACTTTTTTTTAGGCTGTGGTGTTTCCTGACTTTTCATTGGTTAAACAGTCTCATGTGACTCCTGACACTCAAAGTTGTGATGCTAACTCACCCAGGATTTTCTAAAATGGACATTAAAAGTGGTGACAGGTGAATGAGTCGGACATGTTTCCTGTGGATTTATCAGAAGAAAATTGTTTTATTTGGGTCATTTATATGAAACAGACGTGAGACACATGACAGGAGACAGGAAATGTTTGTTTATGATCACTTCAGCTCTGGCTGTTGGTGTAAAAGTAATGCGTGTGCCGTTTTTGTATTATTAATACGATGTTTAGGCAGGTATAATAAGCATACACTTTGTCACTTGCGCTATCTGAAAAGACGAAAACAGAAAGTTTTAGCCCACTTTCCAGTGTTTCCTTTGCTTCTTTTCATTTGCAGCTCGCCTCCTGTGTGTGTCTGTGTCAGTAAACGATACTCTGTACAAAATCTGTCTTGAAGTTCAAACATGTTGGAATGATTGGGCTCTAGCCGTGTCTTTTAGCGGTGCATGCTTTGGGATTCGGACGTGACTCCTGTCGTTACAAGTCCACGCTACGAGACTGAAGCAACTGCAACTGACTTCAACTCAAGATGACAGAGAATGACTCGGCACGACTGAAAAATCATGAAAAATAATAATTAAAATTGTGTAGTGTGTTCTCAGCTTTATTTAAGTTCTTGTGCTGCTTGTATTTTTCTTTTTTGTTTTCTTTCTCTCCGTGTCATGTTCTGTGTTTGGTGTTTAAAGTGTGAAAATTGAAAAAAAAATCAATATAAAGGCACAGTAGACTAAAACGGCACGTACACAGCTCAGTTGCACAAAAATGATTATTTAGTGTTTAGGCCCACTTTAACTGATCAAGACAAACATCTCCGTCAACGTCCCACAAGTAAAATAAGCAAATCATAATTATTTCATTAGCCCTTTTCGGCTTTCAAAGTCACACACTTTGTCAACATAGATTTCAATTAAGCCTCATTAAAACCCCGAAGTCGACATTTCACCGTCGAAGCAGCGTAAACAAGACGCTAAAATTAAACAGCCATTAAGTGCCATTAACCCATTAACGCTAATAATGATTAATAGGGGTTTGATGAACATGGTGAGTGCTTGGGCTGTGTGGAATTTGATGGATGGCCTGCAGATCCGACAGCTCCACTGACACACACGGAGTTAGATGAGATCGAAACGCGTCATGTCATGTAGAACAATGTCATCCGCGTACAGCCGCCGAACACCAAACGCTAGGCCCAAATATCCCAGAAATGAAGGATTCTCAAAGCGCGAAGAGCGTTAGGGCATGTTAGGCTTCGGAGCGCAAAGCTTAAAAAGGATTTTCTTCAGCGGGACTGTTGAGCACGGGATCAGTGAGGATGTACAGGACGAATTTAGTTAAGAAATGGCGGTTCAAAGATGCATAGTCAATGAACAAGCGACTATGAATCAGCAGAGACGTTCTGGATAATGGAAGCTGGTCTTCGCTTCTTTCCATTTCAGGGAGTAACTGTTTCTGACTTACCAAGATGGAGCACGAAAAACAATTGAGCTGCAGTTCATCGTATCTTCAGGCCAGTGATTATTGAACATTTTACAGCAAATAGCGCCGGAGGAAATGTTTGATTGATGGCTGCTATTTGCATACCAATGAAAACTGATCACAGGGCTTTTTATAGCATTGTATGGGCGTTATACAGGAAGCAGTGTTTGTCGGCGGTTTATGCATGACCTTTACTGCACTGTCAAGAAACTCCAGGCCATTTGCATTTTGGTGCATTCTTTATCCGTTCTTGCAAGTTACACTAATGGTATAATATATTGAGACGGATATTCTGTGACTTGGAGACTTTTCATCTTCCAATCATTACTTAACTAGTCAACCAAAACCAAATACTTTTACAATACTTTACAAAGAAGTTTGTTTCTGGATCCATATTTGGTCTCCCCAAATTCTGAAGGAGGTGAAGGAGGTGACTATCTATATACATGGATGGGGGAAAAGAAGGGGAAAACAAAAAGAAAAATGTTGCGTCACTTGTCACCTATGTAACAAAATTTGAATGTGGATATAAATTACTAAAACTGATACAATAAAGTTAAAAAAAAAGAAAGAAAGAAGAAAACTACTATCCAATCAGAAGAGAAAGAGTAAACACATGGTTAATTTTTGTCTAAACAAACGCTTACGAGTAAAATTGTAATTCCCCAAAGTCGTTAGCTTGTTTTAGTTTGACAGTTTTTTTTGTTTTTTTTTAGCTGAATCTTGTACCTGTCATAGTCACCAAACACATTAAATAATAGTAAATATGACACTAAAATCAGTTGACCTCGACGTTTCTCTGCGCTGATCGAGTATATTAGCAGCTAAATGTTGTGTTTTCATGGACGTTCAGCTCATAGTCAACCTTGAATGTACATGTTAAAAGATAAACGATACGTATACAGTAGCATATTAGTGTTGCAGAAGTAAGAAATTACTGTAGTTTTGCTGTACTTTTTGCACTGACAAATTGTAGAATCATAACAGAGGATTGCGCAGATTTCCGAGAATATTCGAAAGGAGACGTCTTCAGCATTTGAGAGACACATGCTACAAATTAGCGTTGTTTGAAGCACTTTATGTCTGGTGAAAAACTCTTCTGCATTCGAATAGAACGTAGGAGGGACTGGTTGCTCATGCAAACAAACTAATCACAGTCATACAGTTTTAAAGCAGGTAAAGATGGTGAGTATTTCAGACAGCGGTCTACAGTATATTCCATTGCAATTTCCCTTATGAAATAACACAATCGACTGCTTTTATCTGTTCGTGAACTAGATATTTATCCACCTGTATTTAATATAACACAGTGAAATGACAATAACACTTTTGAAAGATGGGTTTGTGTTCATTTAAAAGCGACATTCTTCATTTAATCGGAAAAAAAAACATTTAATACATTCTCATATTTGTTTTCATGACTTTAGTGTCGAACATTTGCGCTTTTCTATTCCACATTACGGCCTTTTGGTGAAATATTTGACGCTGTTGAAATCTCCTCCACAGCTAAGAACATAAAATCAAATCAAATTGCTTGTGAAAACTGTTTGTGGTGGTGGCTAAATCTGTCAGCGCAGCGCTGCTCAGATAAAAAACTATAATGGTATGTCAACAGCACAGATGGCAGAGACGGAGCTGAGGTTGCAGAGCGGGGCTGCCGTTTGCATCACTGTGCAGAGTCCATTAAAATCCAATAGACCACGCCGTAACAATCATTCAGACGATTAGCACATAAAGGTACAGACGCCACAGAAAGCTGCACGGGTCTGTTCACTTTTTCACCTCCCTCCGTCATCGACTTGGTTGGATATGAGTGATTTCAGGACATTAACATTTGCCTCCAGCGCAGAAAGTTGCAGGTTCGGGAGGAGGATGTGAAACTTAAAGGGAACATCTTATGCTGCAGTGACTTTTTTGGAGCTTTTACGCATGTCCTAACAATGTTCCGTCATCAAAAGCATATTTGAAGTAGCATTCAGAGGCGCTGTTTTGAGGAATGTTCATTAGAAAATCCTCTCCCCTCAGAGTGTCAAACACACTTTCTGATGAATTCCGCCAATCCGGAACGTATTTTCATATCATCTATGTACAAAATCCCTCTGTCTCTCAGTTTCCCCTTTAGTCCCACCCATTGCCCTGCCTTAGGCCCGCCTCTGGGCAGCACCTTGCTCCGCCCCTAAAGTATAATTGCCTTGCCCATTCACCTGTTCATCCCTTTTGTCCTGTGCTGAGCTGAGGCTGCCTGCGATTGTGGAGATTTCCCCCGTCCACATGGAATAGTGCGTGGATTTGTGTAATCATATTTGTTATTCCTCTGCCTTAATTCTCTAAATTTACTCCTGTTAAATTTGGTGTAATTGTTAGTTTACCACTGTCATCCATCACTAATACATTTTTCCTTGTCTTCTGTAGAATAAACCACTACTCCATACTCCTTGCTCCACAACCACCAATCCCTCATCAATAAATGTTTAACCTGGAACTGGTTGCAGTCATTCATTACGTTGAAGCTATTACCTGGAATCAGATTATATTAAGGATATGACAGTCAATATTTTTCAATCTACGTCACTTATCTGAGAATAACCCACTGTTTTAAGTCCTTAAAGTCTATATGGCAGGTTAGACTACACATTTCACTAAAACGTAGTGAACATGATTATATTTAAGATTTTACTAAACATTTTGCCCATTTATCACCAGTTTGACAGTTTTCATAAGGTTTATAATTGTACTTCCTGGTTGGAGTCTGCAACTCCCTCATAAAGTAAAATATCAATACAAAAGAAAAGATTTCTCCCACATAAATATCGTAATGCTTTGCCTGGACAGTAACACGTGTTATTTAGTACTAAATAACACGTTGCTAATTAAGCAGGTGCAGAGTGCATCGCCGACTCAGTAATTACATTTATGAACATTTTAGGAGGTCTTCCACTGAAGCTGTTTTTATTGCATTGTTTTTATTATGTCGAAAACCGTAATGCTTGTGATAATATTTATAATTGAGCTCTTGAAACACTTCATCTGTGTTTTACCGCTCAGAGTCTCGAGCTATAAAAACAAAGCCGAGTACAAAACAAAGTGTTTATGCGCTGTGGTCCACACTCAGATCTGTGCAACTTTCAAATGCTGTGGATTTTAAAATCAAATATCTGCTGAACATTAAATGAGTTAATGCACAAAATCTACACAAAACAGAGCTATTGTCACGTAAGGATTTACCCCGAAAGGTTTTACGTTATTGTTGCATTGTAAAATATATGAATTAAAAGGCGCCTGAAAACTACTAAGACAAGTATTTCATTCAAACTTTTTCAGGAGGAAGTTTCACATAAGCACTTCATGTAACGCCACAAACTCTCTATACTGTAATTATTAAATAAATATTACCCTCCCTTCATTATCAGTAAACAGAACTGCACATAATGGATAAAGACATGTGGATTCTTAGAAATACCAAACACAATAAAGCCTTTGTCTTGATGTGCGGTTAGTCCTTGAGACGAGGCACTGCTTTGTTGTCGCCTATACTTCGGTGCCAAGTAGACTGTAATTAAAATGTGCGATGCATGCGCCGCGTTCATATGTAAAACGAATCGCTGCTCGAGTCTCTATTTATGTTTTCATAAATAAGGCTTTTATATACTTGACAGTGTCTCAGAGAGAGGTGAAAAGCGCTTTACGGCTAATGCTAATTCAACAGCTCAACAATTTACAGCTCTTGGACAATGCAAAACTTTGAGGCGTCGCGGTAACACATTTTGAAATCCGGTTTATTATTACAGACACAGATAAACACTTGATGACACTTCAACAATGACCCTAAAGCAGAACACGCCTTTTCTATTGACCATAATAAAGAAAAACCTGAGCTGCAACAAATAATAACAAAAGCAGAACAAATATATAATGAGAAATCAATGAATCGTTTAACCCTCTACAGCGGTAGTTCGAAATCTTTTTTTGTCTCGCGTACACTCAGAATACCTCTTAACTTGTGTTTCAGGCAAATAAATGTGTTTACTTGTCGAATATAGTCATTATTACTATTATCTTCTTTTTGTTAATCATATTTATTGTCCAGGATACTCCAAAAATGTATACAACTCAATTGTACAACACATTTACAACTGATGACTAACGTTTCGTCTTCATTTAAAACCTGAAACCATTCCAAATACCCCCTGGTTGGGAAACATTGCTCTACAGCTCAAATCTTACCGTACTGCAAAAGACCAACGAAAGATTCCTCACGATGTACACACAATAAATACTGAGGCTCCCGAAAAATAGCTGCATCTTTCAGCGCAACTCATCGTGATAGGCCTGCATGTTTTGTTGGATTAGATTATTAGCCTTTATCGGGAAATGTGTCCTCTGCATTTGACCCATCCTTCAATGCCCGGGGACTCATTTTCAGATCTCTTTTTTTTTTGCTTCCTTTCCTTTGTTTCCTAAAACTTTTCAATGCGTTGTGTAACGTTTATTTGGCATGTTAAGAGTAATTGAGTAAATAAAGCCCCTCAACGGTTTTCCAACAACACTCCCTTTAACGCCCATTCACATTCAGCGAATCAACAAGCAGCTATTGTTTTTAGCGTCATTGCAGCCACTTTACTCCACTTTCTGCATGTGGAGTCTTTACGCTGTTTGTTGGTATTTAAAAATCAAGACTAAACTGATGTGAAAATGATAATATAAAGGTTTTATGTGTGCCAAAAGTGAAAAGCATTAATAATGAACAACTGAAAGGCATCTCTAATCTAGCATTGAGATTTCCCATATTTTGTGTTCCTGTTTTAAGAATATAAATGGCATTGGCCAAACACTTGTAAAGCTGCCATAAAGTAACTAATAAATTACGTAATGTGCTATATAACTCAAGTAAATGCTGATGTTGCAGTGAGGGATACTTATTATGAAAGAGCAAATTAAACTGGCACAAAACCAGTCAGTCGCTGAGCTTTTCTTAATGAAGTTGTCCTAAATGGCTATAAAATATCTTCAGAAGTATTTTTTCTGCATTATGTGTAATTTATGGATCGCGTCTTACTTTATTAAATCAAAACTCAATACGTTACAGCATATTGTAGCGTAAGCAGCTATTTGTGAAAGAGACTAAATGATAGATTTAAAGGTGCTGTACCTGATTTTTACGGTCTTAAAATTGTGCGTGGGTCTACTTAATTTTAAATGCAAAAGTTTGGTCCAAACTTACTTGGCATCCTAATTGTTCACTGTGATGAGATTATAAGCACTTTTCACAACTTTCAGAGACCAGAGTTTGACCATCGTGAAAGCTAACAACAACAACAAGCATGCTAACAGTGCACTTCCTGGTTCTTGAACTATAAAATGATTTAAAATAAGATGCAAACAGAAGACATCGGTCTCATTTTCACCCTAAAACAAAAGGGCAAAAGTAATTGGGTACAGCACCTCTAAAAAATGTCTCTTGTTTGAATGACTTTGGGAATTGCTGGCTAAACATGTCTAATCTGTTCGACTAACTGACCCATTTGGATAAACGCTTTTACACTTTCCGTAAATCAAATGTGACCCTCTTGGTAATGCAACGGAGAACTAAATTAAAGGGGACAAACGGTATTACGTCAAATCAACTTTAATGAGCTTTTTATCTTCGTTTCCTCATCATGAATTTAATCAAGGTTGTATTTAGATTGATTTGGTTGTATAATCTCGAGTGCTCTGTAAATTCCTGTTTTCACCTACCCCCTATCCCCGCCCGAATCCTTGTACTTAGCTTTGATTATTTGAAAAATGAAGACTCGGATGATACATTTGGGGTTCTAAAATGTCACATTGCCACTTTTCAAAAATAAAAAACTGAAATGTCACAATGAAGAGGCGGGGCTTACCAGTCCTGCAATGGATCTGCTGTATTAATAAGTCATTTACAACAACATGTAAAATGATTAGCTACTTATATTATTGTTCAATCCTAATTCCTTTAAAACAAAGGCTTCTTGAACACACCTTTTACTTTATTATCTGTATGTAGATGAATTCCAAATTAAAATGAAAACTCTCTGCTCGGCTCATAATAGCGCGGCCTTCTCATCTTTAATGCACGTTCATATTATGGACTCACTGTTTAATATGCACAATGAAACGTCTGTAGCCCTCAGCAGCAGCACTAGAGAACTGTCCATCTGGTTCGGATCAAATCTTTCATTTTAAAAAGTAAACTATATAGCCTTTCTGGTGAAGGGTTTCCCACTTGCTTGTTTCCATGGAGATGTCAGTGCTTTGCCTGTATTGTTACACTGCATTTAATGCCATTGTGCGTTTATTCCATTTATGAGGTCTGTTCACGATCATCATAGGTTTAGGATTTCCTGTTGTCAGACCTGTATTTTAGTGTCGTACTTTGACATGCTTCGGCTGCACTCCTCAGACGTGTTACTGTGTGATGTGTCTGCTGTAAGAACTGTATCCCAGATATGAGAGTTAGTATGTCCCCTTCATTCTGGTTTACAGTCTGGTGGGCGTGTTTCCAGATCTGGACCTTGGTTGGGCCTCCCTGACCCGACCACGGTCCAGTTTCTCTGTGCCTATGACCTTACCATTGTCCAAATCCATATTTATGTATTTGGTCATTTATGTATAATTCATTCATTCATTTAAAATTATAGTTAAAAAGTCAATTTTTCAAAAATTCAAATTATTAACAATGTACATAACACATACAGACAACACATTTAAAAAATGAAACAAATGAAATATAAACATAAATGAATAAATGTGAATAAAATGAAAGTAAAAATATTGTGCATTTTTTTATACTGTTTTTAGCCTTTAAACAAGCTCTTGAGTGTCTTCAGTTTGACATGTCATATTTTAGGACTAAAAATAAAATCCTTTTACATAAAAAAAAAAAAACAAAAAAAAAAAAAACATGACTTCACAACTACATTGGGGGGTGACATTTTGACTGCTGTGGCTCCATCTACTGGCTGTAGAGGAAATTACACATACAGCGAGGGAGTGTTGGAGAGAGAGAGGATTTTCAAAGGAGAATTCATCAAACAAACGTGAATCAAACTAAATGCTACTCCAGGTATGTTTTTGATGACGGAACAATGTTAGAACATGGCTAAAAGCTCAACAAAGTAAATTTTGCTTTATATTTGTCCTTCAAGGCACACCCACATAAACATAAAAAGTGCCATTTAGACCAAAGCCTGTCAAAGAGTTCAATTTTCAAGTGAAGTCCACACTTTATTACACATCTACATCTACACATCTACTTGATGTAGACATTTAAAAATATTAAAATAGAACTACATTTAAATCACAGCCAATTTTCATCTGATTCTCACTCTTTGCTTTTTCAAATAAAGCTCGCACAACACAAATCTGGACACAGTTCTGAAGAAGTTGGACTGTAGATGTCAGGTCTAAACCAAGGTCTAAAACCGGGAATAAACCAGGACTAAACAGGGTCTAAATCAGGCCTAAAACCAGATCTAAAATGGGACAAAACATAGACTAAAACAAGACTAAACTTGGTCTAAACCGGGTCTGAAACCAGGTCTAAAAAAGATCTTAACCGGGACCTAACAAGAACTAAACCAGGGCTAAAACCAGGTCTACAACCAGGTCTAAACCGGGACTAAACTGGGACTAAACCGAGTCTAAAACCAGATTGAAACCAGGACAAAACCAGGACTAAACTAACTAATCAAATAAAAAGAGGTAAAATATTTTCCTTAAGTTGAATAGCCCTGCCCCACATTTTCACGGGGTCGTTACACACTCTCTAAATTTTAAAATGATTCTGAAATGAACAGCGCAGACAAAAAGTAATAAATGGCAGAAAGAGAGAGGGATGTTATTTTTGTGCGCATTGTTGGCCCTTCAGCACTTCAAAACAGCTTGTCAGGCGCTGTCACTTTAAATTATCCGACGAGCCCTTTACGCTGGTGCTTTCTGACTGAGCTCAATCTGACGCCTGTCTCCATCAATCACACAGTCCAGCATCCGCACACCACACACTTGTTGTTCTTCGGTGAGAAAAACAGACGCTCGGTGGTAAAAAAAATAGTAATAAATAGAAACTTTGAAAAGAAATAAGACAAGGAAGAGATATAGTCAAAATGTATGATATCACAATTGTTGTTTTTGTGAGTACGCAAATATAGACTACAAAGTATACAGTCAAAAAGAGCTAAATGAACATAAAATTGACAAAAACTTGATCATCCAAACCAGGGTATAAGGACATTTCAATTCAATTCGCTTTTCGTACGATACTTGAACGTCCAATAAGAGGTTTAGCAAACTTCTGATTGATTACCATAATACTGTCTGATTGTCATGATCATTTTTGTCAATATTGTCGTACCTAAGTCAAGGTAGAACTTGGATAAGCAAAAAGTTTTAAGTAGTAACTGCTATTCTTACAGACATAGGCGTCTCCACTGCTTTTACATAGTGCTATCCGCTTTTTCATCTTTCATTTTGCCTTGAGGGAATCTGAAAATGTGGTAAACACCTCCAAACATGCATTTCCAAAACATTAACTACGTGTTTTGCACTCGGGTTGGTCTATCTGCTACATTTTGACAGCATATTTTCACACATCAAGGTAAAAAGTTAAAATGTATTGCACTTAACAATGAAAAATACACTCTTTGTATTTGACCCATCCTTCAGTGCCATAGCAACCTTTCAAGAGTGGGAGGAGTTGGCAGACTATTCTTCAGGTGTTAAGTACTTCAATGAACCTTTCTCCTGACAGGTTTTTGGACAATTAAGTGTATGTTTATACTTCCAGCAATCCTTCTCTAGATCTGAAATGTAAAAAACCAAACCAGGGACGGGAGAAGGAAATTAGCATTATCTCGCTTCTAGTGTAAACCTGATTGCATGTCTCATTATCTCTGAGAAATAAACAAAACACTAAATAACAAAGGAAGAACGTAAAAAAAATAATTAATAAATCACTAAGGCAGGCTTCATTTGGATCCAAGACTCAAACACAGGACCTTCTCGTTATCCTGTCACCATAATACTGTATTTACCCAGAGATAAAGCTGAAAGATATATCCCAATCAAAATGGAATTGCAATTTCAATAGTCAGAATTAGCAAATCGCAATGAACGCAGTAATTCAAGTCAAACTATTTCTTGCAGACAGCAAAAAAAATCCTGTCTTGACCCCTGTAGTTGTTCTGGAGCTTCTTAAATTGGTTTAACAGTTCACATTTCAGTTTTCTTGCAAATGTTAATGGTCCTGCTCTGGAGAAGTTTTCAAAAAATCTGTCAGTCATCAATAGCTCACTGAATTCCTCTTCGTAAACCACTCATTTGATGTTTTCCAGTCAGGTTTTAGACCTCATCATAGTACTGAGACTGCTCCTATCAAAGAGACAAATGACATCCACCTGAACACTGACTTAGGCGAAGTCTTAATTCTGTTCGATCTGAGTGCTGCTTTTGACACCGTCGATTATGGGAACCTTTTACAGAGACTAAAGTATTGGGACGCATCACTGGGACGGCCCTAAATTGGTTCAAGTCTTAACTGTAATACAAGAAGTACTTTGTTGAGATTGATGACTGTCTCGGACCTCGTGACCTTGACCTGTGGGGTTCCCCAAGGGTCAACCCTGGGACCTCTTCTGTTCAACCTCTACATGCTGCCGTTAGGTGTGTTGGGATTGGAGAAACTATGCAGAAGAAACTCAGATCTATGTGAACATGGACCAGTGGTTTCACTCTGTCATTGCATCCAACAGATCCGTGTGTGGATGCAAAATAACTTTCTCCAACTGAACTCAGACAAGTATGAAGTCACTGTCTTTGGCTTCAGTCTAGCTCATAAACAAACTATCGCTCTAGCCTTTCATTTCCGCACCTAAAAATAGCTAAAAAGTCCAAATCAGTCCGTAGAATCACTGACTACAATCTGATACACTCATAGACTCATTTGAGAGCTGTCATCTGGCACCACAGTGTCCTGGCTCTGCGCTTCATCCCTCCCCTTTGGCTTCGCGGCTCTTTGGCACATTTTGGTCCCATCCATCGAGCGTGGTGTGTTCCTCCAAATCCGTCTTTAGCTGACAAAACTGATACAGCACCAGAGACAACATGGCCGACGCGCTGCTATCCTTTCCCTCGTCTCCTCTGTGGATTTGCCGCTTGCTCCGCGTGGCGTGTGCATGCTGTCAATAATGGCACTGGGATTTGGTTCGGTTCCACAACATTTCCGCGCAGTACGGATTTTGGAACGGGGACATGCAGGCTGTGACCGACTGATAACTGGACAAACAACAATGACAGTGTGGTTTGCTGGTACCTTTCGAGGCGGGTTTGGGGGAGAGAGTTTGGGTGTCCGGTGTTTAAATGTAATGAGTATTTAACGGTTTTGGATGCAGGGTTGGTGAATTATACGAATCACTCAAAGACAATGGAGATATTTTCATTGGAAAGAAAGAAAAAGTGAAGACATTGTCGTCAAGCGTTGTAGGTCTCTATTCCCTTGATTTTCAACCTGTGCTAGGGAACATTAGTGTGCCTTGAGTTTTTGACTGGTGTCTTGAATAAAAAACAATACCATTTGAGTTAACGGGTTCACGTGGATGTATATTAATTTAGTACTATTTACCAATGTATTAGGCAAACAAAACAAAATAATCAGTTTTATGGAATTTAAAGAACCAGAGAATGGCATGTTCAATATTTGCCATTATATTTGCCACATTATAGACATTTTTTTTTACTAAGAGTTCAAATTTTGTAGTTTATGTAGGGCTGTAACATGTTAATCGATTAATCGCAACTAATCAATTATGGTAATAGTTGTCAACTAATTAAGTAATCGAATAATCGTTTACTGGTCTATGCACAGTCTCCAAAACAAGCCATGAGATGAGAAAAGAGGTTTTATTAGTCAGAGAAAGTCAAAATAACACAAAAATTATATGGGAAACGTATAAATGTTGTGTTTTTGATGAAAACACTCTCATCTGTAAATATTCTTCACCAGGACGTCCCCAAACAGCTTCACTGAAGCTTTATTTAGGTAAAATTTCTATTTAAAAATCTCATATTCACTAGCTGCAGCCCTAAATTTATGTGTTCCGTGATGTGCCGCAGAATATTTTGAGCCAAAAAAAGTGTGCTGTAGCTCAAAAAAGGTCAAAAAACACACAGCTAGAGTCAATTACAGTGAAACAGTTGATGAAGTCTTAGTAGACCAACATTTTATTTTTAGTCGACTTGTTTTATAAGAATGAAGAAGTGTTTACATGGATCACAGCAGGAGAAGGAGAGGAGTGAGTTAGTTTGGGATTTAGGAGTGAATTGTGAGTTTAATCTGCTGTTTTCTTAATCATTCTCTGTATAAATATTTGAAATTATGTGAACTCCTGTAAACACAGTCATGTCATTGCCCTTTGGGTCTGATATGTTTAAATCATGATACAGATATTCAATCATTTTTGTAATAGTTTCATGTCAAGTCAACCAAAAATGTCTTTAGTCGACTCCCTGATAATTAAAGTTAAAGGTGTTGTTTATTTGAAAAGAAAATAAGAAACAAATGTAAGCCAACATCTGACAAATGTTTGTTGAACGCTGAGGAGTCATCTGATTAATCTGCTTTTCCTGGAATTTTCCACAGTATGGCATTAAACTTATCTATCTCCATGGAGACATGCAGGACAAGTTACAATTGTGTGTTTTTCAAGGTGTTTTTGAGCAATAAAAACACCTATAATTGGAAAAAAAATGGTTCCTTTAGCCGTGTATGAAGGCAGGCAACGCTAATGACATTCTATTTTGATTCTTACCGAACCTTTAAGCAGTGTTTTATTGACTCGTTCAATCTAAGAAAGGACAAAAGTCTCTAAATCAAAACAAAACAATGTCAAAGTCATCTTGACAATCCTCTGATTTCGTTGCATCCACAGTAGAGTGATTCAGACTGCCTTCCCACAGTGTCATCACACCCTGGTATAATAGCACGCTAATGGAAACATGGTCTGTCAGTTAATAGCTTGTTTATTTTAATAATATCCATGAGAGGCACTATTCTGATGCTAAGCGCTCCAGTGAGCACAGGGTATAAACAGCTCATCCCGGGCGCAGAATCCTCAACAGTTTACTCCAGCCAAACATACTTGTATTTCACGTAACATATGAGACTGGAACGTCGACGCCGCGGCTGTAGGTAGATGTGGTTCACTGTGGCAAGCAGCGGTTTTCTTCTTTTCTCATGTATGAAGTCAAACGTGCATGGATCTCTCTAAATACGACATCAAGTGGGTAAACGAGGAGGTCAAAATCCCTGAAAGATGAGACACGATGCTTTCTTTGGGTTCTTAGTATTGAACGTCAAAGTGCCTCTGATGGGTTGGACGACTCATTTAACTCAAAATCTTTACACATTTTACCCCAGTTTAGCTATTTTCGGTTAAATGAAGACATCACACTAGGATATTACCAAGAAACCATCCACCAAATGCACCAAAACTCCGCTAACACACTTTATTTCGTTGAATCAATGTTTAAAGGGTCAAAAAAAGTAGTTTATTTTATGTAAATTATGCTTAACCTTTAGCTCCCTAGTGTGATGGAAAAGTTTGTTTACTTCCTGTCCTTTTCAACATATTTTCCAACTTTTCTCCACAAATGGCGAACTGATTGGTGTAAAACTGTAATTTCTATTTACAAGAGGTATTAATACACTGAATAAAACCAAAATTAGAAAATCATAAAACCCGTCACACGCACTAACGTATGTAAATCATCTGTTTACACTTTGTTCACTGTAAACTGTACTATTGGTCTAAACAATTTTATAATAGAAACAGGTCCTAACTTCCTTAAAATTGAATTTCCCCAGCAGATTTTTTATTTTATTTTTGACTACATGACATTTTAAAACCAGACATGTATCACAATCTTACTTTTTACAATAATGTCAAGTACAGGGATGTGGGCGGGGATAAGGGATAGGTGACAACAGGAATTTTCTAAGCGCTCAAGCCTCAATTGCAGGACTGTACAGGATTAACTCAAACATGCAGGGATCAATCAAAGTACAACTTTGGGTAAACAAATGCTCAGGAAACACTGCTGCAGCAAGGTTAAAAGACCATTAAAGTTGATTTTGCATAATAGGTCTCCTTTAAAGGTGTTTTTTGCATATTATGTCCTCTTTAAACACAACTACAGTATTTTATTTGATACATCTAACCTTCAAAACATGAAGAACACATGTTTATGGTTTAGGTGTGCAAGGGAGCACCCGAGGGGAAAGGACAAGGGATACACAATTAGCATTAAAGCTGTGGTACCGAATTTTCACACAACAATACTGGAAGTAGGTATTTTAATGTGTCTAACTACAACGTAACACTCGTGGCACATCCTTAATATCCACAAGAATTAATTTTCAGGCACAGGCTCAGCTTTAGCGCAGCTTTTTTTCCAGACAGCGAAGTGAAACTATTGCGACCGCCCCAACCGCAGCCAATCAGAGCACTGCTTTCAGCTCCTCTTTCTGGGTTGATGAGACATAAAACACTTTATTATTAGTGCCGCTTTTACAAGAGAGTCTTAGGTGAAAAAAATAACAATACTGACTTACAAAAAAAAAAAAAAAGAACGAAAAGAAAAAAAGTCAGGTACCCCAGCTTTAACTACAATACACATCATTACTAAAACACTTACACAAGTATTAAAAATATCCTTTAGTTTACATTTAAAAGAAGAAAAATAACTCAGACTGCGGTCTCCAGGACTCTGAGGTCGGACCACAGCTGACCCCACTCCCATCAGGCAAGAGGCTACGGTCCATTCAAACCAGAACCTTCCGCAACAAGAACAATTTCTTCCCTTCTGCCATTGGACACTTTGAACACTTTAAAACACCTGTCACTTTAATAACTGTCTTTATCCATTTGTGCTGAAACCTTTGCATTGTCAATATTGTTATTCATTGTTTTATGTTCACCTATCGCCGGAGCAAGTTGGCGGTTGGCGATAAAACACATTCTACAGATGTTTAGCACCGCAGCATGTAACAGGTAAGAGAATGGCCTTTGTGAGTGCCCTGCAGGTATTACAACATCCTAATGGCCACAGGGGAGCGGGTGGACTCCCCCGAGAATACACGAATGGGGCAACCTTTTCCTCGCTGATGTGAAGACATTAAAAACTTCAAACCAACAAGTCTCTGTGGAGAGCCACTCAGCAAAGATAAACACAGGGCAGTGGAAACAGGCATTGAGCGATTGTAAGTAAAAAAAGACGGAAATGTACAGTTCTCCTCGCTGATTCAAAACCGTGGAAGAGTGTGGATGAGGCTGACGTGGCATTTGCTCTGTCTGACAAAAGCAAAAATTGAGGGAACAAAATACAGCAATGCTCCATAGAAAAGGGAGGTGTGTAGAAAATTGGATATTATCGCAAGAGTTGTTTCGTAGCTATGCAAAAGAGTGTATTGTCTATAATTAAAACCATTAAAATTAAAGCACAAAGAGCAGATTAAAAATGTCAAGTGTAATCTCTCAGACAGGGTATAAAGTGATATTCTTGGCCTTTTGGTGTTCATTTTAGGCAACAATATAACAGTAAAATCAGTCCCTAAATCTGCTGTAATTAAAACGCTCGAGCAAAAAAGAAAGTTTTGAGTTCGCTCTTGAAAGAATCAACAGAGTTTAATGAGCGCAGGGAGAGCGGAAGGTAGTTCCAAAGTCTGGGAGCAGGCACATTTTAACAAAATCCTGATGAATTTTTATAATATCGTCATCAAGATAGTGCAAAAATATATCAAGAGATTTGTTTTTGCCAATATTGCCCACTCCTAATGCTCAGTCTTATGCAGTTTGGCTGTTTTGAGATTGTAATGATGTCACACTCTCAGAGGGGTTCTGGGTTCAGGATTCTTGTGGTTTCTTGTCTCTTTATAAATGTTGACCTGGATCATATATTTCTCAATTAGTTCCACTGTATAGATCAAACACTATTTTCAGTTATGAAGTTGAATAATCAAGGGCTAAAACATGTTTCAATTCATCAGTTATTCAGTAGTGTTTAACAGATTCTAGAATGTAAGGATTTTTCAGTCGATTACTTTGTACTTTGCCGTAAAATATTCAAAAAGTAAATTAACATTTGTTGAACCTGAAGCAATGATTAAACCTTGCAATGTTACAAAAAGAAAAAAAGAAAAACATTTTAACATTACATTTATACTCAACACATTTTAATTAATTTTGAGCCCATCTGTGTGAAAAAAAGTTCAGTTTGTTTGTTTAAAAAGTTCCGTAGCACTCCACCTATTACAACGATACCAAATCACAATGTTTTGCTTCAGTTTTTGATGAAAAGTTTGTACGGACTTCCAAACTGGCAAATTATTCAATTACATTTATTTGCATTAACTCAGGTTTTTTTTTTTTCAAAGCACACTAGTGTTCCTCAGCACACTGGCTAAAAATCAATGGCCTAGCAGGGGTGCCCAAAGTGGGCCCGCGCGCCAAGCCTAGCCCTCCAAGGGGTCTAATTTGGGCCACGCAGGGGTGCTGGGATTTATTAGGAGAATTTATTTGGTTCCATTTTATGCTAAAAACTGTCTGCAGTTGCAAAAGAGACCAAATCAAGTCCATTCCCCTAAAACATGTGAATAAAAGACCATTTCTGCATGCTAGTGTTTATATATTTTGGCCCGCTGAGGAAAAAAGTTTGGGCATCTGAAACTTGAACATGATTTAATACGTTGGACAAATGTGTAAAAAATAAGTTTGGTTGTATGTAAAATATGTTCATTAGTTCAATTTAAAAATTGTGAATTATCATTTTTTATCATTATCATTTATTTGCGCATGCACAGTGATGAAGCTAGATGTCTAGGGGGGAGTAGTGTACACAACGCCACCTTTTTCTAATTTCAAACAAGAAGTGAACATTATGACAGTTAAGTGACTTAACTTTTGAAAATCGGGGCAAAGAGAAAGTCTCAACTCTAGCTCCGCCCCGCTCACTCCCCTCCCTTCCTGAGAGGACTAAGACACACCTCCCGACGGCAGATGCAGTTATACGCCAATTATTATCGACAGAAAGTTTACACGCTCAACTAGGACTTTCTAAGAGGCTTTGACGTAAATGTGGTCGGTGTTTTAATGATGACCAAAACCCCCTATCATATTTATAGTTCGCATTTTTTTGTGGGCCAATGATAATGGCAAGGTCAATGTCGATATGAAAAATATGTTAATATGCATTATTGGTAACATCATTTCTAAATAAACATACAAAAGATGTCAATTGGTTACTTGTCCAAAAGGAATTTTGCCAACTCTTCATCGCTTTTGAATTCTTTTTAGTGCACGACACACTCTGCATCGCTTCAAACAGGCTCCTATATTCACACGGTTGCGTCTCTCAAGCGTTTTTTGGCAAGTTTAGTGGAAGGGCTTTTAAAATGTCTAAATGTCCTCTGAGAAGTGGAAGGCTGTCGAGGAGTTGGTCACTTCTGTCCGAGAGTTGGCTGCTCCATTCTAATCTGCTCTGGTCGGCAGTGCTGTGTTCCGCCTCAAACAAACTGTGCCGTCCTCGTTGATTGATAGCTCAGCTCAGACACCTGATTGGTCGAACTGGACGGCCAGAGAACTGTGAATGGTTGTGGTTACCAGCAAGGGGAGGGACTATATGTAATATGTTATATTTGCAGATCACTTACGTTACATTAAGGAACAGGTCAAAATTATGAATTTAAAAAAATAAAAATACATTTTTAGTGAAAGTAGAGGAAATTACGGACATTCACATTAACAGGAGACATCTTTTACAGTAAGACAAATGTTATATTTTTTATGCATAGTACTAAAGTAGATTATTTCCATGCCTAGGGATGCAAAAGTGTGCATTGCACCCTAATGTAAGACAAGTTAAATAATGACCCTACTGGAGGAGTATAGTCTTTGCACCCCTTTGAAACTGGACCCTCCACTGATAATCTCAATAATTGATTAGTAGCGATTAATCCCATTAGTCTTTTTCAGCCCTGAATGCAGCCAAACTAAACTAACACTATGGCTTTGCAGTGATAAAATAGTGTCTTTGAGTATCTGCCATGTCCCTTGTTTCTTGTAAGACCACTGAACTGAAAACTAGAAAGAACAAGTACATCCAGATCGTTTTGGGTCTTCAGACTAAATTGTCCCTCTGTCAATGCTTCCATTGCTTTCAAAGGTGTACCCTTGTCATCCAACTCTTTTAAAACCACACATTTGCAAACACTCCTTCAGCTCCCGGGCTGCATGTATAAAGTCCTTGTCTGGCACTTCCACACATTGTCGATTGCCCATGCAAACTTCACCCAAGAGTTGTCAGAATGCTCTCCTCCTCTGCTCTTCGACGACAGACATAAACTTTAATCTGCTATTTACCTGCTGTCTGGCCCACGGGTGCACATTTCTACCCCCTGTACTCCAGCGCACTTTATGGGAATGGCCATTTTTATATTGTGCTGAAATGAATTCGGGAGGACTAATAAAAAAACTTACATGACCTCTCCGGCAAGTAGAGAATATATATGAATGCAGCTATCCACAAGTCATCTCCCATCGCCGAGGCACATTTCTCAAACTAAACCGACGACAGCATGATGGAGATGAGGAGCACGCATTAAATCAACGTGCACTCCCAACGTGCGCATTAAATAATAAATAAAAGATAGTCAAGGCTGCAGCTGTGGAGGTTGTTTACAGCTACGCCAAACAAGATGGCAGCGGACTGGAATGTGGAGCTCAGAGGTGTTTGATTGGGTCCAAAGAGTGAGGTATGGATGATGAATATACAGAGTTGTGTTTTGCATAATTTGTGCATATATTAATGACAAATTTGCAAAAAAGTCCAAACCAAGTGCTATGGGTTACTGTCTTCTCATAGGGTCCTGCAAGAAATCCCATCTATCCCATCCCTCTATGAAACGTTGTGTCTTTCTCGATATCTCGCTATCATGTTTCTTGACTCTAACCTCAGTCTCAACCAGTACATTTAAACATCACACATGCACATTTACATCTATCGCTACTCTGAACATGTTTAAACCATCTCAATCTGACATCTCTACTGGTCTTTCAAAAACATCCAATGTGAGCAGTCCCCTCAGATGCTGCAAATCAAAATACAATTCAGTGTTGGGAAGTAACTACACACATAAACTGAAAAAAAAAACAAATCATAATTTGGAGTAATAAGTCTAGTACAGTACACTTGCTCTTTCATTTGGTGGTATTCAGAATATCAGAAGAATACGTTGTTGTATTTAGTTTGAAGTTTCTCAGACCAGCTTCTCAGATTGAAAATTACTTTTGGATGATAAAATGCATTTTACAGCGGCTATTCAGTATTCTGTCACTAAATATAATTATTAAGTATTCTTCCCAACACTGCATTATTTCAAAATGTTTCAAAGTAAAATCCACACAACTTAATCGTATCCTTTTGGCTAAAAAAGTGCCACCGAAACCTGCAGTCTCAAACTAACAATCTTCTTCTCTCATTCCAACTTAAAGAGTTTCACTCTTTCACTGCATCCTTAAATCTCTTGCTAGATCTTCATCTTGGCCTTCTGTTTCAGGTATAGACTCTGAATTCTTCCATCTAGTTTGAGAGCGATGAAAATTGTGAGTTTGGTCATCGCAATTACCAATTCAAAACTAAATATTAGTCCTAAAAATGATAGACATGTAAAGAAGACACGTCTGATGCTCATCCTATCAATTACATGGCAACTCGGCTAATCCGGAAAGATTTGAAGGACTCCGGAGCCTGTCCCCTGTATTTTCCCCATAGCCATTAGCATTAGCCCGCAAAAAAAGTGAATTAATCCGGAGTGTTTTGGCTGGTACCAACCCATCATCCACATTTAGATGAGGTCAAAGCCTCATCAAAAGTAATTGTTGCGTGTGTACACCTTTTGTTGTTTTGGCTTTGTTCCCACTTTTCTTATTTGCCATTTGTCTTACTGAGCAATTAATATTAATGTACAGCAATCCAGAGCATCCCAAACAGTCAGCCAGTCTAAGGCATACCTGTGCAACAGTCATGCTGTCTCATCAGCATCTCTATTCACCTTATTCTGCCCCGCCCACTTTTTGCCAGATACGGACTTTTGTTGTAAACGCACTTCCGTTTGACGAGAACTCCATTAAAGCTAATGACGAACGAGGGAAAAGTCTCGCCGCTAAAATGTTACATAAAGTAGGTTGAGTTGTGTAAAATGTTTAATGAACACGAGCAACAACAAGTCAACAACGCAACGATTTTCTGGTCAGTCTGAAAACATCTTTTTAGTCCGTGTAGAACTTATTTTCTGTTGAGCTCGTCTGCTCCATGTAAATTAATACAACGGACACAAGATAGTGGCGTGTATGGCAACTTCCGGAATAAGGTGAATATGCCACACCAGTGACGTCGAATGAATTTTTAATATTAACAGCTCAGTATGACTGATTTTGACAAATTTGTGAACAATATTTAAGAGATATACGTCTTTTGTATATAGAAAAAATGTAATGTTTGAGTTAAACTGAAGAATGGGAGCAAAAACAAAAGTGTTGTGTTCATATTTTTGTTCAGTGTGGCCTGTAAAATTGGCATCTGAGCTAAAGGCTAACTTTACGTTGAGATAACTGAACATGCGTGCTTCTGAATCTAGTGACCACAAAACTTTTTTTTTTTTTACATATTACCGATAAAAATAAATAAATAAATAAAATAAAATAAAAGCTTTATACACTTTAAAATGGAGATTTGTGAAGGAGCATTTGATTTCAGGTAACTCCGGGTTGCACGGTGAGCTAAGTGATCGAGTCTGAGCAACAGGCAGAGATCAAGAATTTTCCATCTTATGTCTATACCAGGAAACAGAAGACCAAAATTAAAACAAATCACCCTCTTGATTGTCCCCTCAGATGAAAGACAAGAACTATACTTAATATAGATATTAATAAAACAATATGGAAATATAGTCATGTGGATTATGCATTAAATCAACAGCAGCTTTCCATACACGTTGAGTGAATAATAGATAGAGTTGCAGCAGCAGCAGCGTCTGGGGAGGTTGTTTACTGTTGTGGGTCGTACCTCTGAGAGAAGATGTCGCGGTAGGGGCTGCCGTGCTGCATGGCGATGCCGTAGCCGCGGTCCGGAGCGCTGTTACTGACGGTGTAGAAGGAGCAGTCCTCATCATTATTGGCCACATACTCCAGCACCGCAGAGTCCCACACGAAACCAAAACGACCATACTTCACCTGCAGAGAGAGAAGTAAAAGTGTGAAACAAATGTGTAAAAGTGAAATGAAGCACTGCGATCCAAGGACAAACGCACAATACAGAGGCTTTTTGTAATATTGTGTTTTTGGATTTAGATTGCGTGTCTGTCGCCCTCTACTGGCAGCGGTGGAGAGTGAAGCATGTTGAAATGGCAGCACGGTTAATGATTGTAGATCTTTGTAATGAAGGAATTAGATAATAGTTTCAGTTGGCTTGTACCAAAACAGAATGCTGTTTTCAAGAGCTGAAAACATTCTGTCATTGATGTCAACATATTTCTCCTTTTCCTTCCAGATTTTAAGAGAAACATTATGCAATGTAGAATTGTTTTCCCTTCTCATTCACCCACTCAAAGTTGTAAAGTGTAAAGTGAAGGGAGGAGATTGGTTTTAATTGACATCATAATCTTAAAAAAGTAGAAACCAATAAAAAGTATATTTTATAAAATGGTATAATAAATAATGGAAGGCAGTAGAATTACATTCAGTGAAAGGGTCCTTTCATTTGAGAGCTACATAAGCTTTTTCTTTTTTTATGTTCAACTTTTTTTAAATCCAATATATAAAGGCAGTGTTGGCTGCTCTTGTGTCACAGCAGTCTGACCTGATCTTTAGTTGACATTCTGATATGGATTATTGCTTGGTACGGATTATGCAACAAAATTACCCATCTAAAAATACATTGTGACATAAAATCGATGGAGGAATACATGTTAAAAATGTCACAGAATATAACAGTAAACACAAACAAAAACTAAACATATAGGATTTCATTTGTTACATTTGTTTGGTTTCATATTTATTCTTGTATGTGTCTGGTTTATAATTTTATTGCTGGAAACAGGTCGCTAATAAACCCTCAATTGCCATTTCAGTTGAACCATATGCAACAAATTTTGAAGTGCGATATATTGCAACAGAAAAACGTCGCCATCTTTTTTCCGTTGTATTAGTTTACATGGGGCAAACAAGCTTAACTGAAAACATGGTCTACATGGACTAAAAAGCCGTTTTCAGGTCGCCCAGGAAATCGGTGCTATGATGACTTGTTGTTTCACCTTTACATTAACATTTTACACAAATTAATCACTTTATATAATCTTTTAGTGGCGAGACTTTTCTCTCGTTCCCCGTTTGCGTGAATGGGGTTTTCGTCAAACAGGAAGTCCCTTTACTACAGCAGTGCGGATCTGTGGCAAAAAGAGGCAAAAGTGGGCCGGGCGGAAAAAGGTGAATAATGCTTCAAAATTAGCATTAGCATTAGCATTAACGTTCACAAACACCTCCATTTATCACAGAAGTGTCGCCGGGAAGTATTCATCTCATTTGTAAAGTCTTTAACATGTTGGGAGTGACATCCACCTGCAGTTCACTAGTTATTAATTTTAACCCCATAAAACCCCATAGAGATGGAATGGGACAGGAAGTACTCAGTCATACAACGAGCTAGCCATGAAAAATGTAAATAAAAAACAGCCAACTGAAATTCTGTACACAAGGCCACTTAGTCATTAAAGTTCCTTGTTCGACCTTCTAAAACTATAAAAATACAACAAACATACAATAAATTCACGTAAGTTTGCCTTTATGCTAGTCCAATATTTTATACAATGCTTTTTTACTAATATCGTGCTGATATTAGCTCTTTTTTCACTTTATATACCAACTTTATCGCAAACTTCCTGTGTTTCCTATACCCTCTAACTCCATCTAAGCGACCGTCTTGTCATCTGATTCTGATTTGTTCACATCTATGTCCTTGCTATGGGCACTTGCATGTACTGTAAAGAGCTTGTTGAGATTAATTTTCCATAACTCAAGTCAAAAGCTGTCAACGACGCTCTTAATTCATGCTGAACATACTTATTTATTCCCCCAGGTATTGAAATGTGCGGACTAAACAACACAGAAGTCACATTTGTGTGCGGTCACCTTGAGGAGCAAATCACTCGCGCAGCAGAGTTTAATGGACATGAGTCATTGTTATGAACTTGGTGGATCATTAACTTGTTGTTTTAGAGAGAAAACGAGACACTCCTCGAATAGGTTCATATTTGATGATGTCATAATCTCCCAATGTAACAGAAAACCCACAAATCTTAAACCAGACAATTAGTTGTTGGAGATTGGATCCACACGCTTGCCATACTGACCTTGTGGGATTTAGTCTTTTCAACTGACAACAAAAACGCCTTTGTATTAGAATAATACATTTGCATTAAAAAACGTACCATGATTGTACACAACTGATCTTAGTTCATGTGCGCTGACAGAGAAGTCAGTCTTTTTGACAGTTTTTGTGTCATTGATAGGCTCAGTTCTTACAAAGATATTAACCATAAACCAGGACAATAATTGGTTATGTTTATAATTTTACTCCCTGGTTGGACTGTAATCGCAGATATTGGGGTTGCACTCATTCTAAATTGCTAAGGTTAACTTCGACTTTGACATAGTCGTATCTTGTGTTTGTTCCGCCTGGCCGGAGCCCATTTGACCCAGGTCACTTATATATAGATAAATGTCATCTATATCATTATCTAATCTTCCTCCTTGTCTTGGTGTAATGTGTTTATGTTTTGATTATTATGTGATAATTGTATGTTGTATCTTCATGATGTGTTATCTCTGAGTATAAAGCGCTTATACTCTGAATGTGTTGTATCCGTCGAGCAGGGAGAGATTACTCTGTTAGGGACAAAATCAACTCTTTGATCAGACTCATTCTCTCCTGACCTTTTTCATGGTTCTTCACTTGTTTTATTTAGGAATCCACAACACCCATTTTTCCACAACAAAATGGATGTTGGATATAATTCCATGTTACTTAGCAACCATTAGATGAAATAGGTTGTCGTTTGTCTAATTTAATAGTCATAATGTCAAATAGTTGTTATTTGACATTATGACAATATCTTAAAAAATTGCTCGCAAACTGTAACTTAAAAGGTGCACAGTTTTCTAGCTGCGGGTCCGTCACCTGATTTTCTCGAAACAGTATATTAAACATTAAAGAGGACATATCCTCCCATAATCCTTTTTTTAACTACTCATTCAGAGAAGTAGTTTTATTAACTCATGCATTTTTGAGTAATCCTGCTTTGTGCTGGATTCAAGGCATAAAATGCAGGAAATGTATGTTTTCACCAACCCACCATCTCCGCCCACTGAACTGTAAAAGTGATTATTATACAGCAATAGTAGTAATATAGTCTAGTAATAATAATTAGACTCTGGGTTATATATGTGTGGTTCATATTGCTGCTATGAGGGACCAGTTTTGAGCCCCGGGTACAAACTTTCTCGGTAGGCCCCCATAAAATTTTGTATATGAAATATTTATCCTAACACATTTTGCTATTTTTCATTTCACACGTAATGGTTTCCTAAAACAATAACTCGCTAATTTATAGACATCCTGTGTCGCTAACGGCTTATATTATGATAAAGTACTGTTTGTTGTTGCAGTGTTACCAATTAATAAGGAAATACACCAACTGCAAATTAAAATCACTAGTTTTGTTTGTGAGTAATGATTTTCCTTTTTTTTCTAAAGGCCCTCAAATGTCATGCATAATTGTATTTAGTCTCTTAAGGAACCATTTGCCACCTTTGCTAAACCACAATGCATTGTATTAAAACAAAACTGGATTAAAATGTAGAAAAATGAAAAAAAAAAAAAAGTAAAAAAAAAACAAAACACTTTCTTTTTACGGCCCTTCCCTTCTCTGGGAAACGATCCAATAATAAAAACAAAACATTTTAAATCCACAGCTTGCAACAGTTGAATGTCACTACAAAGAGAGGGCCTTATCAATGCTGCAGTTGTTTCTATTATTAAGCAATTTTTGTACATGAGTTTTCAATGAACAAAATGTGATCTACAGGTAAAATAATAATAATAATAATAATAATAATAATAATAATGACAAATAATAATAATAATATGTCTATCTAAGTAGCCTGTTTGTTGCTTTTGACTTTTATTCCCTTTTTAAAACACATCATTCTGTAGGTCTCGCTGACAAACAAGACATGAGCAATTTGACTAGTTCCAACACAAAATCGTAACGGCCATTTTTCCATTTTCGTCTTTCTTGGTATTTTTTCATGAGGTTACCCTGACATGATCAGAATACGCGACCCAAGCTGATGCAACGCAATGACATAACTGCTTATAAAAAGTGGGAAAAATAACCACAGTCATTTTCGATAAGTGCGCTCTGAAATTGTTAGACGTCTAAACATAAATTTCTCCCAGGGTTAAAGCCACCACCGAGCAATAGCCATGGAAAAAAAAAAAAAAAGATATTTGGAGTTTTTTCCTGCCACTTCTTGTTTTTTATCACACACTCGAATCATGAGTTAACCTGCTGCAATCACACAAAACTTTTATAGTCCTGCCGCGCCTCCAAGCACTTCCATTTGCAGGTCTGTGTTCGCTATAAAAATATGAGAAAGTGCAAAGATTACTGCTATTGTTTCGACTTTGTTTGGGAACTCCGGCGGAATGAAAAGGATAGAATTACTGAACGCGCACAAACAACTCCATGACCAAGGTTGCGACAAGGTAATTAATAGCCAGCCATTTTCTCTTTGTGATTCATTAAATGTGCTACGCCGGCTTCACACAATAACATGACGCATTAGCGGATCCAACTTGAATCCTAATGACACTGTTGTGGCTTGTTCTTGTATTTATTTTTATATATTCATTTCTTCCCCCCCGCGTGAAATCCGTAATCACGAAATTAATGTCAACTTGGTGCCACCGTGCCACTTCCATTGCTCAAGCTCCGCTCTCATTTCCATGGAGCTGATCAGAGGAGAGGATAGAGGGAATTTAATTTGTAGTTTGTGCAGAGTTGGGTCTTATTTATCAGACAGAGAAAAAAAAAGCGGTCTCCAAATGAAGTCGCAACAAGAAAGGGACTGCGGTCAGGGATACGGCACTCATTTGCGGCTTCTCAAGGACGGTCTGAAAACACATGCACATCAATTTAATATTTACGGCAATATTGCAGTCCCCACCAAACCAAAGGCTGCTTGAATCCATGATAACTTGCTAATTGTCTATCTATGTGGAGCAAGTTGCACAGTGGGGGGAGTGTTGAGTGCCCACAAACAAGAGAGTAATTGGTTTTAATCTTTCCCTGCTTCTCCTTGGGTAAGACACCTACATCAGATGTTACAAGTTCGTAGATTATAGTTGTAATTACAGAAACTTGCAGGTTGCGACTTCCTTGTCCCGTTTGCAAATTTTGCGTTGGCAAGAGGTAATGTCCTATGTTTTAAGCATCTTTCCATTATTATTCTGTCCTGATTTACCACTGTTACAATGTTATACTGTCATTTAAGTTTATATTGAGCTCTGATGTCACTCCGTAATTGATTTGATTGTGTTTCAGTTGTGTTTTCTGTAGTTTGGTTTGGACCGACAAATAAGCATGTGTTGATCTTATTTCCATTGTTGCCAGCTAGATTAAACAGAACACCTCCAAAAGTCCCGCTGTGACTCCAGGCCACATCGCAAATTCTACACAACGTAGTAGTAGAACGGTTATACAAGCATATACATTAGTAGGGTCAATGCACCAGGAGGAAACCTACGCATACACGAAGAGAACATGCTAACTCCACACAGAAAGACCTTGAGGCTGTGAAGTGAAAGCACTAACCGCTGTGCTACCATGGCAAACATAGAAACCACTACTAATTGCCACGTGCTTGCCCTTATGCTCTCTCACAAGTAACAGTGCATATATTGTATATATATTGTATGTACAAATAATCTCTCTGAGTCATCAATCAAGCTAACAAGATAACAGGAAAAACTCAGGCCACTCTGTCACAACCTGAAGACCATCATACACCCCTTCCACCCGTTCAAACATGCTTTTGAGCTTCTCTCATCAGGATCATGGTACAAAGACTCATTCAAAAGAACTCATTTGTCCCCACAGCTAGTGCATTTTAAAATTAGACCTCAAAAATTTCACACATTTCATTGTCATGGCCTCACGATTAAAGGCACAGTTACAGTATGCCGCCGTTGTTGTTGTTTTTCAGTCAATACCAAAGCAAGTGTCCAAAGGCCAAACTGTAGGATAATTATATATAATATATATAATTATATTATATATATAGAAAGTGCTTAAGCTGGCCATAGCAGTGTGTAACAAGCTTTAAAAAATGGCTATTTGCTATAAACTGACTTAGCTAATGGTGGCTATTTAAAGTAACTTGCTGCAACGTCCATCCATCCATCCATCTTCTTCCGCTTATCCGGGGCCGGGTCGCGGGGGCAGCAGTCTAAGCAGGGACTCCCAGACTTCCTTCACCCCAGACACTTCCTCCAGCTCCTCCGGGGGGATCCCGAGGCGTTCCCAGGCCACAGAGAGACATAGTCCCTCCAGCGTGTCCTGGGTCTTCCCCGGGGCCGCCTCCCGGTGGGACATGCCCAGAACACCTCCCGAGGGAGGCGTCCAGGAGGCATCCGGAACAGATGCCCGAGCCACCTCAGCTGGCTCCTCTCGACGTGGAGGAGCAGCGGCTCTACTCTGAGCTCCCCCCGTGTGACTGAGCTCCTTACCCTATCTCTAAGGGAGCGCCCAGCCACCCGGCGGAGGAAGCTCATTTCGACCGCTTGTATCCGCGATCTTGTCCTTTCGGTCATTACCCAAAGCTCATGACCATAGGTGAGGGTCGGAACGTAGATTGACCGGTAAATCGAGAGCTTCGTCTTTCGACTCAGCTCTTTCTTTACCACAACGGTTCGATACAACGCCCGCATCACTGCAGACGCTGCACCGATCCGCCTGTCAATCTCACGCTCCATCCTTCCCTCACTCGTGAACAAGACCCCGAGATACTTAAACTCCTCCACTTGAGGCAAGGACTCCCCACCCACCCGGAGAGGGCAAGCCACCTTTTTCCGGTCGAGAACCATGGCCTCGGATTTGGAGGTGCTGATCCTCATCCCAGCCGCTTCACACTCGGCTGCAAACCGTCCCAGTGCATGTTGCAGGTCCTGATTTGAGGAAGCCATCAGGACGACATCATCTGCAAACAGCAGAGATGAGATCCTGTGGCTCCCAAACCGGACACCCTCCACGCCCTGACTGCGCCTAGAAATTCTGTCCATAAAAATTATGAACAGAACCGGTGACAAAGGGCAGCCCTGGCGGAATCCAACATGCACTGGGAACAGGTCTGACTTACTGCTGGCAATGCGACGCAGCTCCTGCTCGATCGTACAAGGACGGACAGCCCTTAAGACAGGGCCCCGGTCCCCATACTCCCGGAGCACTCCACAAGGCGCCCGGGCACACGGTCGAATGCCTTCTCCAGATCTACAAAGCACATGTGGACTGGTTGGGCAACTCCATGAACCCTCGAGCACCCGATGGAGAGTATAGAGCTGGTCCAGTGTTCCACGACCAGGACGAAAACCACACTGCTCCTCCTGAATCCGAGGTTCGACTATCGGTCGGATTCTCCTCTCCAGTACCCTGGAATAGACCTTACCGGGGAGGCTGAGAAGTGTGATCCCCCTGTGGTTGGAACACACCCTCCGGTCCCCCTTTTTATACAGAGGGACCACCACCCCGGTCTGCCAGTCCAGAGGTACCGTCCCAGACTGCCACGTGATGTTGCAGAGGCGTGTCAACCAAGACAGTCCCACAACATCCAGAGACTTAAGATACTCAGGGCGGATCTCATCCACCCCCGGAGCCTTGCCACCAAGGAGCTTGCCAACCACCTCAGTGACTTCAGCCAGGGTGATGGACGAGTCCGCCTCCAAGATCTCAGTCTCTGCTTCCTCCTCGGAAGACGTGACAGTGGGATTGAGGAGATCCTCAAAGTATTTCTTCCACCTTCCGACAACATCCCCAGTCGAGGTCAACAGCTCTCCACCCGCATCAGAACGGTGTTGGTGAAGCACTGCTTCCCCCTCCTGAGGCGTCGGATGGTTTGCCAGAATTTCTTTGAGGCCGACCGATAGTCCTCCTCCATGGCCTCCCCGAACTCCTCCCAATCCCGAGTTTTTGCCTCTGCGACAGCCCGGGCTGCAGTACGCTTGGCCTGCCGGTACCTGTCAGCTGCTTCAGGAGTCCCACGAGCCAGCAAAGCCCGATAGGACTCCTTCTTCAGCCTGACGGCATCCCTTACTTCCGGTGTCCACCACCGGTTCGGGATTGCCGCGCGCAACAGGCACCAGAGACCTTGCGACCACAGCTACGAGCCGCCGCATCGACAATGGAGGTGGAGAACATGGTCCACTCGGACTCAATGTCTCCAACCTCCCCCGGGATCTGGGAGAAGTTCTCCCGGAGGTGTGAGTTGAAGACCCTGCAACGTGTGAAAGAAAAAAACACAAATCCGATTGGAATGTTTGGTGTGTGTGAATAGACTATGTAGTTTCCAGGTGAATGCTTATACATATGTTGAAAAAAAAATTTTTTCCTGTAGTGTCAAAAAATACTTAATTTAGCATTCATTCAAAAGTATTCGGATACAACAGAGTGATGTATTTATCAGTCATGCCCCAGTAGAGTCAAAATGTTCTATGGCTCTCACAGTAACAGGCTCTCATGATATTCTAATTCTGACTTAGTTTGGTGGAAGGGCACCTGTGGTAAATATCATAGTTATCATAATTATCATAGTTTTGCATCTGTGAAGTTGCAATGTGTGAAGAAATTTTGAGAAATAATAGTTTAAAATGAGAGGAAATGGAGCTGAGTTCTAAAATGGAATCCCTCTGTGATGTCATCAAAAAGCGACGCGCCATTGAAAATACAAATACAATTTACACACAACTGACACATTTTGACAGTTTAAACATTAATTCAACAATATAAAGGCATTATCAGGTATTATTATTTGTCAAATCATAACTATTGTGAAATTTACATGATTTTGGCCCTTGTTTTCAAAATGGTTGCTAGGTAACAGTTGTGGAATTACCTCTACCTATGTCATTTTTTCTACCCATGTTAAACTAGGAAATACAGGTGTAAACATTACGAAAATGGTCAAACTACGGAAAAACAGGTAAAATGTAAAATATTAAATATAATCATGTCCACTATGCTTAAATGAAATATGTATTCTAACAAGTCAAAGATTTTAAAGTCTATATGACAGGTTCTCAAAATGTTCTAATCATAACTTAGTTTGGTGAGAGGGCACCTGTGGCAATTATTTATGATAGATTTGCATTTGTGAAGTTGCAGTTTGTGAAGAAATTTAGAAAAAATAAATGTTCAAAATTACAGGAAGTGATTGAGTTCTAAAACAGAATCCTTCTGTGATGTCATCAAAAAACGACGTGCCATGAAAAATACAAATACAATTTGCACACAACGTTTTGATACTTTAAAGTGTCATTCAACAAAATAAAGTTGTTATCGTGTATTATTATTTGTCAAATCATCTATTCAATTCAACTATTGTGTCATTTATGTGGTTCAGCCCTTGTTTTCAAAATGGTTGCTAGGTAACAGTTGTAGAATGACCTCTATCTATGTCATATTTGCTGCCGATGTCCAACCAGGAAGTACAATTGTAAACATTATGAAAACTGTCAAACTGGGGATAAATGGGCAAAATGTTTGGTAAAATTTGTAGTCTAACTTGCCATATAGACTTTAAATTTAGTTTACATTTATTATTACATATAGCTCTATGTACAGTACATTTGGCCCGAATATTGTATGTTTATTTATTCCGTTTTCAGTGAGACAGTGTACATGATAACATTAAAACAATGCAAAGGCTAGTTTTCATCGGCATCACAGAATTAACATGGTGAAAAAGACAAACATCAGCATTTAAATACACTACAAAATTACGAAGAAAAAACAACAACATACTTTTCAGTTCACATTTTTGTAATTTACTACTTTAAGAGGCTGAAAGGATGGGGCCTCTCTCACTGGCTGGAGTTCCAGTAATGTGCTGTGAACACATCCTTGCTGTATGCTGTTCTCCTCGGGGGGATAGTGCTGTCCCCCTTAGAGGTGTCCCTGATGTGTCTGTTGGACTGGACAATGATGAAGAGGAGGTGGGGCTAAACTATGTAGAATTCGATACACTACATACAGTAGATACAATGACAAGATTTGAAATATTTGCAGAAGAGGAGTTTATAAGACGCTAAAGTGGTGATAACATATAGTTTTCAGTCTCACAGTGCTTGGTTGCATAATGATTCCAGAGGTTTTATGGTTGGCTGACGTGTGTTGGAACAAGGGGTGAGACAGTACATAATCTGGGGGAGGATCAATGAGTAAAATCACAAATGACTGGTGCTGTGGTAAACATGCAAAAAGAACAAAAAGAAATAAGAAAAACTACATGCTGTTGCAATAGCTGAAGCTATTGCGAGTGACTGCGCAATTGAATTCGTGTGATGTTGGTCTGGTCTGGGATTTGAACCTACGATCTCCTTATTGGGAGGCAGAAGCTCTAGCCGCTCTGCCACCGTGCTCCCGCCAAAAACAGTTTAAACAGCAACATTTCCTGTAGAGGACCAACAGAAAGGCTCCCACTGTAAAAGATAGGGAAAAATTGCTCGGCAAATTATGAAAAAACTACAAAAGGTACATGTACCAAATGTAATAGCAGACATTAGAAGGCTAGGAACTATTGAAAAATGCAAAAAAAAATTAAAAGAATTTAAAAACTGTGGCCTGTGAAACGTGCCGAAAAACCGGAAAATACAAGAACAAATAGTGACTGCCTATAGGCATAGGCAGTCACTCAACAAGAAAAAACAATAACCCTGAAAGTTCAATGTACCACATCACATTTAAAGTATAATTAAGTTTCCACACATCACACTAAGACAATATCATTTACAAGATACACTCGGAACCATAGGTCGAACGTAAAGATCTTTCTATCCTGGATCAACCTCAACCAATCGGTTCATATTCAACAAAGACTACAGCAACATGGTAAAAACACTTCAAAAATACAAAGTGTTTTAAATCTATCAGATCATTACTGGAGAACAAATTGGACTGTAGTTGCATGTTGCGTGGTACATGGAACACTTTGGCAGGATGTGACTCACCGCTGGGACTGAACTCATTACCCCCTCTTTGATTTTGAAGATGAACATAATGACTATTTCATAATGACGAAATCGTGGCAGCTCTATTAAAGTTATTTGTACAGCCGTGGTGGTCTTAAGCAGGAGAACAATGTCTCAATCTTTTCATACAGCCTGAGTTCAATATAAAGACCATGAACATTAAGGGTCCCTGGGTGGTCCCCTGTGGCACACCTAATACCGATATTTTACTCTACTTTTCCGCAGTCTTCAAATGGTCAGTCAACGAAATAATAGTTCTTGGTAAAACAGATATTCAAAGAGGAGAAAAGTTATATACTGCGCAAGGAGTAAAGCTTAGAAAACAGAGAGAACATGCTAAAATTCCCAACTGATCTGAGAATCAAACCGGAGGCTTTTTTTCAGTGGTTCAATTGTCTCTCACATTTAACCACTGTGTTGTTGTGTATGGATTAACTTTTTTTAGTCTTTTATGTAACAACAACAGTAGCTTGTCTGTTAAACTTGCATCCAGACCAAAGCTCTCTGTAAATTCACAGTTAGCCTTTATACAACACATCAAAAGTTTTACGCACTCAACAATGACTTTTAACGAGGCCCTTGATCTTACGTAAACATGGTAAATGGGTTGGCACAAGCTAAAACCTCTCTTGATTAGGCCATTTATATCTTGCAATTTCTGAGAGCTAATGCTGGCGGCTGTATAGGAATAAAATACAGGGAACTAGCTCTGGAGTTTTAAAATCTATACGGACCAGTCGAGTTGCTTGGTGATCGATAGCATCAAATGTCACGTCTTCTAATTATATGTACAGAACTTTGTGGGAAATTGAGAGTTTTTGAAAGAAATATCTTATGAGTCACAAATGTTTACAAAAATCTAAATCATGTATTTTGGGTTGGATAATGGCAATACTTTTTGAACATTGAACTTTGTGTGTCTCATGTGGACAGGTCCAATAATAGCAAAGATATCAAGGTCAACAAATCTGCAATCTCACAATTAAACCACAAATTCCATCAATGAATTCAGATCTGTCCCCCAAGGCAATTTTAAAATAAAGGCATCCAAGCTGTAGTGATGTGACCTGAATGCAACATACGGATCCTGTCTACAGCGTGTCAAATTAGGCAGCATGGCCTTTTTCATGGCCAATTATGTGTATTTGAAGAACAACTAATTCAAGTAAAGTCACAAATGAGTCTCAATGGAGGTGGCTGTCCTGGTGTTACTTCAGAAAATTAAACAAGTTGTTCTGTAGATGTTAAAATACAGCAGTTGACAGTTGCGTCACTGTATTATTTACCCAACATTAGTATACAAATTTGGGTTATTCGACTACTTCACTCTTCTCCATGTCTTTGTGTCTGTATTTGGCACAAAACAGCTCCATAAGTCTGCGCTTGTTCTTGTTGTTGAACAGTGTGCGATAGAGCAGCTGTCCTCCATCAAAATTAATGTTATTAATTGTTTCCCCCACGGACGTCCCATAGTGGGCGTTCTTTCAGATGCCGACTGTATCTATTCTTTATTGAGAGGATTTACAGTCTGGTCACCGCCCTCTCCTCGAAAACTCAAACAGAGCCGTATGATTAAGTTTGTTTATTTCGCCGATGCATTGGAAACAACCTAGCTCATTGGTCGTCCATAATTATGCACAAAACCAAATGTCTCTCGATGATTGATGGCTTTTAGTACTTTGTTCATTGATTCAGGATTGATTCTTTTTTTACTTTCATAAGCATATTGGTTTTGACTGTTTAAACCATCTGTCGGCCATCAGAACTCTAGGCGCTAAAGCCCGGCCTCAGACTACACATTTTTGTTTAGTGTAGACAAAGTTTGTAGTCTTGGCTCTCCGGGGAACTTGTCCATTAAGTAGTAATAGCCTTAACACTCACATCAATGTTAGAATTTAAATGCAACCTACATTGTAAATGAAACAATACATTATTTTGTGTTTTGTTTTCCACAGCGACTTGATTCCGACCGCAACAAAGTAAACAAAGGATGCAAAAATCAAAGTCTGCCGCGTGCTGTTTATTTGCTTTCCTTGGAGTGAGTTTTGTGTTCTCTTTTTTTTTTTCTCTATTGAGCACAACTGCAAGACATGAAACTTTCCAATTATTTAGTCCAACTAGCCCTGTGAGTGTGCTGGCAGGTTTGAAGAGGTCCTTCTAACCCAGTCCTGTTCAAACACCTCGACATCAGAGTCCGACTTCAAAACGGCTAAACTACTCCAGGCTGCATGCGCCTCTTCCCCCTCTCCCTCTCTCCTTCCATTGCTCCATGCTGTCAGAACACCAGAAAAGAAATAGTAGACTCTTCATCTCGCTCCTTTGCACAAAATCAAAACTCTCTTGGTCCATAAACTGACATGGGATTACAAATACAAGGTTTAAAGGAGGCTGGTAACAAACCGGCTTTTGCGCTCTGAACAGAAGTCGGAGAGGTCTGAGAATACATTGGAGAACTGACTTTGAAGAGGTTGTCAAATGGAGTAGGATGAAGATACGAGTACTTAAAAGGATTTTTTGCATGTTGGAGGAGGCTGATGTGTCTTTAGCACAGTCTACCAAAGTGAATGTCTGAAAGATAGCACGGTATAACAAAGTAATAGAATGTATAAGGCATGGTAACTCAGATAATATATGCATAGTGCTGGCCTAATTTTCCATGGCAATATTAACCATGTTCGCTGATTATTTACAGTCTTCATACTGGGTCATGGTTTTTGGAAATATAATACCATGATCATGCCTTTAATGTCCTGGATTGTAAAGTGAAAAAGAAACTACGACTTTACACTGATTTATGATCCAAAACTAACATTACAAAAAGTAACACGTTTGATCCCATTCACATGGATTTATTATCCCATATGAATTCATACTTTACGAAAGAACGAAGAAGGACGTCGGGTTGACTTATCTAGTTAAAGTTAAGTTGCTAAATTCTATTGAACATTGTTTATTTGAACAGCTTTCCACCTGTGGCCTATTGAGGTGACTGTCGGTGTGATTTTGGGCGCTACAAAATAAATATATAAAACGAAGAAAATACTTTTATTTGTTTGCTTTTAAGACACAATTACGTTTCTGAGGAAGGTCACAGCTGCTCACGGAAACATGTCAAAGTAAAGACAACCTATTTTTAAGTATTTTAAAAAGACAACAACAAATGAATTTCTTTTATAGGGTAAGAAAAGCTGGGGTACCTTATTTTCAAAAAGGGAAAAGGAGAAAGTGCTTAGTTACTTCCTGGTTGATTATACTTCAATATTAGCTGCAGACAGAGCACAGTGGTCTCATTTTGTCATCAAGTGTTGCTTAGTTGCTAAAAATTCACGAACTTCCAACAAAACAGTGTGAACATCCATTACTTACAGACGTTTACAAAGGGCCAAAATAGTTCATTTCAAATTTGAACTTTAGTTAAAGAGCAACAGGACAGAAGGTAATCATTTGTATTGAAAAATGTTTCATACTTGCTAATAGCACAGCATGACAGACTGTAAGAGATATTCTAAAAGCTTCCGATACCATGCCGACACCATCAATAGAATCCTTGGTAAACTTGAAATATGGCCTGTAAAATAGCAGGTATGCAAGGTGGAACTTAGTAGATGCTTCCAGTGACCAGTAACCAGTAACTATCCGCACACTGAAAATATCACTGGAAATAGCTACTAAGTTCCACCGTATACCTGCACTTTAAAAGGCCACATTTCAAAGCGCCACCGAATCCTTTTGTGTTCATCTTTAGAAACTCTTTAAAGCCACCTCCCTCTTGAGTGGTTCTGGCTCCACAGTCCAAGTGGATCTGCAGCCTGTCCGTCCGTGGGAGTAGGATCTCTCCTTCACTGTGGTTCTCCCCGAGGTTTCTACTTTTTCCCATGGGGTTTTTTGTAGTTTTTCCTCGCCGCGAAGGAGGGTCAAAGGACAGGGGCATTCTGGGACAGTTATCTGAACTGCTTTCTACCTGTGGCCCATCGAGGCAACTGTTGTTGTGATTTTGGGCATTATAAAAATAAATTGATTTGATTTGATTTGATTTGAGAAAGAAGTTAGTACAGTGCGCCATCCTAGACCAGTCACGCTGACATCCCCCGCTTTCTAATCTATTCCACAAGCAACAACTGACGCAAAGAGCAAAGTGCATTTTCATGACTAGATCGTATTTCTCCAATGAACCGTGCCTGATTTTCCCAACCCCCATCCATTATCAACATTTAAAAAGCTGGATCTCGTCTCCCGCTCTAATTGCCTGGCTCTCGCTGCAGCCCGCCACACTGTACTCCGCCGGTGTTCTCCTCCATCACTCTCCCCTGGCTTGCATTTGTCAGATTTTGATAGATGAGAGCAAAGTCGAGGCAGATAGCGAATTCAAACACTTCCAAATCTCGAAGCGCAACCGCGGAATAACTTGGAACTTCAACCAATTTATAAACATTAAACGCGCTGTCCCCACCTCCCACCTTGGCATCACGCGGAATATATACGCTGGTGTTTGGCTTCATTTGACAAATCAGGAGCGCATTACAATGAAGAGGCTATGCTCCCAAGCCAAGCGGTCCCAGCTGCCTGCACCAGCCAGCTCTCTGCAGCTATGTGTAGATGTGAATAAAAATAAGATTAGGTGCAGGCAAATCAATCTCTGCCTCGGCCTTCATGCATCAGACTGCACTGAGAGCCCTGCAGGTTGTTTCAGGACACTTTCGGATACAGTTATCGCATGGGAGGGGCGCGAATGACAAATAAAAAGTTTGAAGGAGCTGATGTTTTAAGTATTTTTTACTTCAAGAATAGCGTGAGGAGCAGTTTGGGAATAGTACGCCGGTGCAAAGAGAATATGGGTTTTGAACAGAGCTGGGAGGAGTATAGTGGAAAATGGTAACTAAGTAACATTTTGACCTTATTAAACGTCTTTTTAAGTCTATGTGGTGGTTGCGTATGTATTTTCGGGGGTCTACCCTTGCTGTCTCTGCGCATAAAACCAGCCTTGCAACTTTCCTGATGCTGACCCGAAGACAACTTTCCTGAGAAACCATGGCTCTCTTTTTTATATTTGGCGACATTAAATGTTTTTGTATGTGATTATACTTCTTTATTTCATTAAGAAGGAAGGGGGGAAAAAAAGAAGAAAAAAAAAGCTTTTGGCGGACACTGTACTGAGAGTGTATGCTCACAAGAGACCTGCAGGGGGTAAAGTTACTGAGTTCATGTAGAAATACAATTGCAGTCCAAAAAAGTAAAAGGAGTAAGCATTAAAAAATAAAAGTATTAGAAGAAACCACTACTCAAGGAAGAGTAATTGTAAAAATACTTTGGTCCAGTTGACAGAAGAAAACAATAGGGTGTATCAGAGTGCGCTGATGAAGCATGAGGGGCACGAACCATTGTGTTGAAGCTCGTTAGCTCCTTTTTCACACCGCAAAAGGAGGAATTATGAATTTAAATCTGTGGTTCCTAGCTCTCACAAACCTTTTTGCACATCCCAATAATAAACATGTATTCATTTTAGGCTCGTGCACAGTTTTAGAAGAGTTTTTTTGAGTGAAACCACTCAAATGCAGCCAATCAGATGGTTAGCGAGTCAGTTTTTAGTTTTAGCAATTCAATAGCCCTAGAAAACAACAGCCATGGTCGATGGATTAGCCGATTAACCCTGTGTAAATGTTTAACCGAGTGAAAACATCTTGCCCGGTTAAGCATGTTTTATTTTTATTGTTATTATTATTATTTTTTTTGTAATACATAATTGCACAACCGGAGGGCGCCTGAGCAAGCACCTTCATGTAACTGTGACATCTGAGTGAAAACAGGGTAGCTAACACTCCAAAATAGTGGATTTATCGTATAAAGACGGCGCAAAACTGAGTGATACTGCAATATTTATGAACTAATAATTTTCTTGCATGCTTTATTTAACTTGGATTTCATGTCGGTGGAGAAAACGGGTAGCTTTTAGCCTTAGATGGAAAACTATTGATCTTTTATCTGCAGATAATTTTAACGACTTTACAATGTGAGTCTTTAAAAAAATTAGTGCTTTATTCATAATCACTACAACAGCGCAGCATCGAGTTTAGTAGCTTTCATTCAAACAATAGTAATGCGCACAATCTGGTACTAACAGAACGAAAGATCACATAAATGAGGAGGGAAAAAACACAAATGTTATGAAGTCGTCAACAGAAAACGTTTGTCACTTTTAGATTTAATCACAGTGGGATGCGTCAAATAACTAAGTGAATAGAGGGTAATGGGTCTGAAAACCATACAGAGAAGTACAATTTTATTTAAAGCTACTCAAGAAAGTACACTTGAGTAAATGTAACTTGGACTTGTTGTTTTGGAAATGAAGATTAAAGTGTCATCTTAACTTAATGCTAAAAACTTTTGCATTATTACCAAGTGGTGTCCTGTCGGGAAAGTAATGTAATTGCTTACTTATTAATTATTTGTTAGCAGTTTTAGATCTTTGCTCCATAACATTAACAAAAGTCCATCCGCTGCCATGCATATTAATATGGTATGGAAATGTTCTCTGGCACAGTAGCCTATGTGTGGGATAATTTGTCTTCATATAATGCTGTTTACAAACTGAGCTGCATCCACATTAACTTGTATCTCTCCCACATTCCACCGCCCACTTGTTTATAATGAAATAATGTATCACAAAGTTAAATCAGGATTGTTCTGATTGTCTTTATAGTCTAACGTTTATGCTTACAAGTCTTACTAAAACGCAAAAGCCAGCGCCGTCTTTGACATTTAAGCGCGACGCAGTCGTATTTTTAGGTGTTTTAAAGGTGCTGTATCAGATTTTTATTGTTTTGAATGTGAAAAACAGAGCAAGTTCATGTACTGGATTTTTTTGCATGTAATAAAGTAAAATTGCTGTAAAAGCATATATTCGAGTGCTTTCTCTGCATCTATTTATAAAGTGTTTAATTCTACGAGAAGCAGGAAGTGCGCCGTTAGCGTGCTAATGTCTGTTAGCTTTAATGAAACGGCAAAACTTGCTCTGGGCTCAGAGACTCATGAAAAGTGCTTATAATCTTATTGTGGTAAATATTTAGGATGCTGGGACGGTATGAGGAAAGTGAACGATACATGTGGCTGATGTAAAGACTTTAAAGCAAAGTAGTTCTGTTTTTCCCATTTTTAAACTGTGAAAATTAGGTACAGTGCCTTTAAACAAACAAACAAAAAAAGAAATGTATTAAAGAATATTTCATTTAAGTATAAAAAAAATAGTCCAGTGTCACAAAACTCTTCTTTGGTTGGGAAAAAAAAAAAAAAAAAAACTGTTGGAGAAACTATGGTTGCCAGTTGGCCCACCATTACCATGTGTTTTGGGATGTGCGTTATAGAGCTCAGAAATATTGGATTTACATTAATAAAGCACTCCATTGTTTGACATCGCCATCCCACTCTAGTTCTGGGGCCTCAAATCTCCTGCAATGGACACAATAAATGGATAAAGCATACTTTTAACAGACTTCGGACTAAATGGGACGTAAACGTCTGGGACAAATTATGCATGAAGTTTTTCTTATTGCATGTTTATTTTCTCCCTCCATGTCATGTTGTGTTTCATGTTTTGCTGTTAAAATGTAAAAACGGCACATTGCTAATATCGTCCTTGCAATTGTGTCTGGTAATTGGTGACTGTTTTGCTCTTTCTTTTGGACCAGTTGTTTGCTCAGGATAACACAGAATGGTAAACTATTCAATTAAATCCACGTGTCAATCTGTTACCTCTAATTGGATTTTTTTTTTTTTCCAGGGACATTTGGCAATTCCTCAAGGCACACTGGTTGAAAATCGAGGGTTTAGTCCATTATTTTGCACGCTTCTACCTTTCAAATGGAGAGTAAAAACGCACACACGGTCACACACATTTTTACACACCACACACACTGGGAACAATGCGGGTGACGCATAGAACCACCAACATTGAACTTTGTCGATGAATACTACTTGGGATGAACAACTCTGAGAGAAAAAAGAACAACTATTATCCCATATTAACTATATCCGGGAGCATAAACACTTGAGATAAAAACAATCCTTTCAGAAGATGTTTGTAGAGGGTCGGCAAGTTTTATGCTACAATAACAAGAGGACATTTTGTTCTCAAAAGAAGGACATTGCTTCAACTACATTATTGCATGCCTTTGTGATTTGCTATTTTAGTTCAACGTCTTTTTTTTTTTTGTTTTGAGCCACTTCAGTTCTCAATGTCAACATTATTTGGTTAAGGCAAAACACTACAGGAACATTTTTATTTTTTTTTGTTCAGTTTATTCTCTCAGCATATTTGCTAGCGTGCGCAAATAACAAACTTGTCCAATCTGCTCCTAAATATGTTTTATTATATAGTTTAATTAATCTGCTACATTCTTCAAAGGCCGTTTTCTTAAAGGACAAAGATTATACAAAAATGTGTGTAGATGATGCTAACGTTACTTATGCCAGATTTTAAGTCCTTAAATCATCGCCAGACTCGCTCTGCACATTTCTTCCGTCTTATCACAATAACTTCGTCAGATACTGCATATCACAAAGCATTATGGGTATATATTTACATGTGTGTAATTACCTCTGCAGCCAGTAGATGGGGCCACAGCTAAGTCAAAATGGCATCTTCCAAAGCAGTGATAAAGTTATGTTTTTCTTGGTAAAAGCATTTTATTTTTAGTTCTTTGACATGTCAAACTGAAGACACTCAAGAACAGGTTTAAAGGCCAAGAACAATACAAATAATGCATAATATTTATCCTTTAAAATGCATTTTTCTCCTATAGACAAAGCCTTATAGCTCCTACACACCAAACTTTACAGTACTTTGTTTTAACACAAAAAATTAGGCGAAAATGGAATTTTTTAGAACAATTTTCAATCAGATCTGAAACTAATAAGATGTCCAAAATCCCCCTAGTATTTTTTTGATAACTAAACTATGTGTACAAAATGGACCAAACATTTTAAACCTCATTCGGTCCATTTTTCAGATTGAAATGTCCAAAAGATGCAATTTTGGCCGTTTTAACCAATAAAATTTCTATATGAAAACATTACATGATGAAAAAGTTGTATTACATTTTTTCTCACATTTATGAGAGTAAATTACAAAAGAAGATTCAAATGTATCACTTTAAATGTAAGATTTTTTCCTATTCACCTGCAGCGTCTCACCTTAATTCATAATCATGATTCTTAAGGTCACAATATAATCTGTGAAGCTGAGAACTAAATGTGAGAAATTTCAATCAAATTCATGCACCAAAAAAGTAACCTTAAGTGCAATGTGCTTATATGAAGTGGCTGAAGTTTGATTTCAATCCAAACTTTTTTTTTTTCTATTCATTTTTCATGTTGAAACAGATAAAGCGGTGGACCACAAAACGGTGCTCGTTCAAATAGAGTAAATCATTCCAAAAACATGCATTTATCAGAGGTTTAAAGTGCCACCACACTTCAATTCAGTCTCAGAACCTTGATTTTTCATCCTTCTGTCACCAAGATGTTGGTTATTGACGTTATAATAGTCATTTATTAAGTGTACGATTTATTTTTACACGTTGCAGTGATGTATTGGTCACAGAGAGTTATTTACTATAAATGTTCGCCAATTCCTCACCCCTCTCATTTCATTCTCCAATTCTAAATCATCCATTTATTGAGTACTCTTATTCTACTCCAATTTTTGCGTCCCCTGTTCCCATTACAAAGACAAATTGTCCACTCTGAACATAGCTCGCATAGCTTTGTTGAAACTCTGAATCTCTTCTCGCAGTAAAAGTCCTTCTCGAAACAACGCCGGGCCTTCCAAATGTTTCCGGGGCAAAATCGATACAACGTCAACACAAACGCACACATTTCGACACAAAGTTTTCCCCCTCCGTCGTCGCGTTTCCTTTGGTGTGCATCCCAGTTTTTCTGATCTCAAACAAATTAGCAAATTGGCTGGCCTTCCTGTCCCCATCAGTCACATCCTCCTTGCTTTTCTGGCCAAACTCCGTCTGATGAAAGCGGCTCACAGGTGGCTACGTGCTCCTCCGCTCTCCCCCGGGACTCCCAAATGACAACTCCTTCCTCCTCTGTTGTCTCTGTTGTTTAATTACCCTCATCTGTCATTAGTCTGCTTTGTTTCTCGATGGCGGAGGGGGGAACAAAAAAGTACAGAAATTAATCGCCATCTCGCCATCGTCTATGCAAATCTTTGCTCAGACCGCGTTTAGCCGATGAGAGATAGGACGGCGCGAGAGAGGAGTAATTGCAGACAGATGTTGGAGCCGGATCACTGAGCTAAAACTAAGATGGCACGCTTAATAGAATCCAGCAGAAAAAAAAATAATGATTATTCCTCTCTCTTTGCTTTTCATCTCCCCTTTGTTCCGCTCTATCTTTCATAATGAAGTCTTGTGTTACATTTGCCTGCCTCTGAAAATATCAATCAGGGCTTCTTTTCCGGTTGCTTGTGCGCACAATCTTGCCTAAAATGACTCTGGTTTGAGAAATAATAAGTGTGTAATACGTTGCATGGGCTGCATCGAGGAAGGAAAGAAGAAGAGGGAGGGAGGATAAGGGGGCACAGTTGGTTTTGCTGCTGCAGTGAAGGTTGGATGGAAAAAACGAGGGGAAGAATCACTGAGACGCAACAATGTTCAATACAATATCGAATTATCTGTCACGATACCTGGGAACAGCGTACAAAGCAGTAAGTTAAAGACTGCTTCTTTCATTTGCGCAACATCTCCAAACTGAGAAAAAAAAGGTATCGCAAAAAGAGAGAGATGATTATTTATGCTTTTGTTTGGTCGCTGTACACCTGTCTCAAAGAGTTGGCTCGTCTGCAGGCTGTGCAAAATTCTGCTGCGAGGCTTTTGACCCGACAGGAGAGTCCACATTACTCCTGTTTTAATGGAAAATTATTCAGCATTTTTCATATTGTTAATAGCCTTTAAACATGCTCTTGAGTGCCTTAAATTTGCCATTTCATGTTTAAAACAACAACAAAAGTTTGTCTTTTTTTTTAGCAGCCAGTATGAAATGCATCCAGCCAGCAGCGCAATGTACAATCTAGTGAAGTTAGCGCTGAAAAGACCTTATGATGCGGATTTGCTGCAGCAGTTATCCTGTTTAGAGGCAGAAATGCTCAGTTTGCGATGATTGAAGGACTAGAAACAGTGGAAGATTGTCGGATAAGTGACGTATGAGGACAGTGACGTCAGAAAATACGTCCCAGGTCGAGGGAGTTCGCAGGAAGTGTGTTTGATGCTCGAAGGGAGTGGATTTTTTAATTAACATTCCTCAAAACAGCGTGAATGCAACTGAATGTTACTTCAGGTATGTTTTTGATGACGGAACATTGTTAGAACACAGTTAAAAGCTCAAAAAACCCTCGAGCTGACCTTCAGGGCTTTACGGAGCAGGCACCAAAATACATTAAAGACCCTATGTTTACACCTGTAGTCTGAGGTCTTCCAGTCAGAACCTGTTAATAGTGCTCCATACAAGTTTTAAAACCAGAGGAAACAGATCTTTTAAAGCTCGACTGAGCTTCTTTTCTCTCTGCACTCCTTGGGACTCTGTGGAAGCTGTTAAAAAGCAACTTAAGAATCACTTTTTCACGCAAGCATTTTAGCCCTTTACATATATTTACCAATGTATTGTATGTTATTTTGTACTTGTACTTATTTATTTACTTCCATATGGTTGCCTTATCATATATTTTGGTTTGGAAAGGAAAAGTTTAAGCGCGTCATCCTTTGTGAATTCAGACAGTAAACTGCTCCCCAGAGACTTACAGCTACTATATTCTAACAGAGGTGGGTTTTATCTTTAAGTACCTTTCTATTTCAGATTGGAATTACTAAACTATTAGCATTTAAAGACTCTAAACCCGCATTTGGCTTGATCTATCAATTCACCCATGCCTCGTGATAAAACACAATCTTTTTTAGACATTATCTCAAAAGATGTACATTTCTTTGTAATATAACATCATTCCAGTGATCAGAAAGACGAGAAGAGAGCGTTCTGTGTGTGTTCAGAGCAGGGGACAGAGTCTGTCGCTGCTGTGGCTGGAGACGAGAGAGGCAGATACACAAACATGAAGGAGCCAGGAAGAAATGTATTAAAATCAAAAATAAATCCTTGAATGTGTAAAATGGAAAGGTCTGGTGGTGGATTATTCCTGCAGCTCATATTAAAAGCATGTTTTTTTTGTGTCAAAGGTGTTTTTTTGTGTGTAGAAATTATTTTTTCTACAGATACAAAATTACAAATGCGAATCATTAAACCAAATGAATAAAACACTATGGGCTATATGCACGCATTCGATGTCAGATGGCACCGGAACTTCCGGCACGGAGAGACGCTAGCGGAGCGCACTGTTATTGCGATGAAAATGAAACTTAAACATAAAATAATTGCTGAGGGTTTTCGGAGATTGAACAGGGTCATATGCTAGTGTCCGCTATTACCGAAAGTTACGATGCAATCTGACATTTTACCGGAAATACGTCACACCGCTCTGGGCATATAGCCTATAACAGTGCGCTCCGCTAGCGTCTCTCCGTGCCGGAAGTTCCGGTGCCATCTGACATCGAATGCGTGCATATAGCCTATTGACTTATTACTTGCAATATTGACATATACACAGCAAAACTACCAGTGTTAATTTTCCAGTGTAACATATATTTTACACCACAATGAGTTAATGTAGTGTTAATATCATAAAGCATGACACTAATAGAGTAAGTGTTAGTGTAGATTTTCATCGTCAAGTGCAGACTCACACTTTAAGTGTTAAACTTGACCACGCCCTTCACTTCCGTCGAAGACGTACCTCGTGCGCATGTTGCTGCTGCTTGTTCTTTTCTGAAGTCGCCATTTTCTCTGTTCATGACGGTAAGGTTAATTTGAACTATTACGTGTTTTAGACTATTTTAAATTCATAGATTGGTGGTAACTGCTATGGTTGGCGATATTTGTTGTTCAGCACTTAAATATTACAGGATATTTTAAATATTTAACCGCTTTTTGTCGAAATGACTGGAAGGGGGAGGGGAACGCAGCTGAAATTAATGAAAAGACTGGGCGCTTATCGTCTTATTAATACGTTTTAATTGTTAGTGCTCTGCGGGGTGGACAGACTGCATGAGCGGCAGAGAGAAAAAGTCAGGGTCATGCTGCCTAAATGTGTTGTGCTAAATACGTTTCAATTCTGTGTGTAGCCTGTACTGCGTTTGAGTCCGTTAAGCCATTTTTGCCTATTGCGGCTAAAAAGACTGGCAAAACGGTGTTGTCGGGAAAGCCCGCTAACATTAGCAAGACCCGCTAACATTAGCAAGACCCGCTAACATTAGCAAGACCCGCTAACATTAGCAAGACCCGCTAACATTAGCAAGACCCGGTAGCATTAGCATGACCCGCTAACATTAACAAGGCTCTGAGGGAGGCGAGGGAGGAGGCGGGTGTGGCGCACGTCGTATTCAGCCCTCCTCGGAGCAGACAGTGCACGCGCGGAGGAGATTGGACATTCCGGGTGAATAAAGATCCGAGCACCTTGGTAAGAAAACGATGCATTTACGCAACTGTAAAATGTCAATTTACAGGTACAGCTACTGCTAGCCTGTGCTTATACTGTCATTGTAAATGCACAGATGTGAGGTGGTGTGCTATGGAAGGTGTAGCTATTAGTGATGGAGCGATAGTCCAATTTGCACCGATGCACGGCTTGCACATGTGGATACGAGCCCTTGGTAGAAACGTGTATATAAAAGTTCCATCTGCGCAATTCAAGTGACGAAATTATGGTGCTTCGGGTTTCTTTTGTTGTCACGGATACTCTAGATTAATCAAAGTCTGACGCTGCCAGTGCTGTGGCTAACTCCTAGAGCAGCCGAAACACTTACTGAAACGTTCACAGAGGAGGCTATAAACGTCATTAATGATAGAAATATTGTTCGTTTTACCTCTTCGTTGTCTTCACTTAGCCTTAAAAGTTAAATCCAAACTTTGGTCAAATCAGCGATGCGCAACTTTTGTTTACATGAATATTAAGTAGCCATGTGCTTCTCTCAGGCTTCTCGTCTTTTTACAGGCCTCAAATATCAATGATATGGCAAAATAAATGTCACCTAATGTTTCTGTTACTGAGAGAGATAGTGTGTGCTGTGGAGGACGTTAAACATTATCTTACAATCTTATGTCACATTGTAACAAATAATGAGCCTATCTTAGGTAGGCCTATCAATATACAGGTAATAATTTACTAAAAATTCAGCATTGCACACTTGTAGCCTGTTTATAGATTTAAAATGTAGGTTTAGTAAAATGTTGGTTACTTCCTTATCGGTCTGTCTGTCTATTTTGTAGTTGTTGAAGCCATGGAAATGCTGGTTCCTGTGAAGCACAAGGGATTGAGCAAGTGAGTCAGGATACCACAAATGGATGATGTCTACAGTTACCCAGAATTTATACAAGAAGGTAAAGTTCACTGCAAGATTTAAGCAATTAAATATAAAGTGGTTATTTTTTTTTTTTTTTTTTTTTTTTTTGTTATTTCACAATTTGTATACAAAACCTTCTAAATTCCTGAATAGAGGAAAAAGTGAAGTGGAATATAATGTGATTTCCCTGGAGAAACTGTAATTAACCTCAGATTGTCACATAATATGAAAAATCATTGTAGGGTTTGTCTTTAATCACAAAGCAGTTTTTTTTGTTTATTTTTACTGGACACATGCTTCCAAAAATATTGAGCTCACAGTAGTTAATTGTTAACCTTAAGTCTTTACAACAATTATTTAGATCTGATCAAATAATTAATCAATGGATATTGCTTCTGCTTCATTTTGTCTTCCCCTCCTTTCTGGAATTTTGAACATTCTAGTTTCAAAGGCTGCTCTTATTGTTCAGAGAAATGTTAAGTGTATTGTGCAATCTTTTCTTAGTAATGGCAACATTTAATTTGCCAGACTCTACATCCTTGATCCTGAAAGATGGTACTGGAGTGGAAGTGGATCCTGACATATTTGATGAACTTCTACATTCAACTCAAGCTTTAACTAAAGAATGTGGTGGTAAGACATGTAATGAATTGGCCAATATGCTAATTTAACCTATTTATACTTGAATGTGTTTGTCTTGTCTTCCTAGATGACCGTGTTGAAGATTCACTTTGCCTCATTGTCAGACACTTCAGAGTGGTCCCCATCGTCATCTGGTTCAGATTCAACAATAATATTGGAGACCACCAAAACTCACAAAAGACAGCAGGTAGGAGGACCTTCTGACAGCACAATCGCAAGAGATATACATTTTACTCTCAATTTTTAATATTAACTAGTATTTGTTTTGTATAATTATTATTGAAATTTGTTATTTTAGATCGTGAAGGCAGCCCTGCAGTCAAAGCCCTCTGGTGATCTAATATTCACAGAATATGATCAAAAGAAATGCCTGTCTGATGGTACTATGAGGAAATTGGTGGACATGCTTGTGACAGACATGGTCGAGACTCATGGGTGAGCAAACAAGCATTTACTAAAAGTGAATATTACAGGTTAGACCACACAATTTACTAAAATTTAGTAAATTATTGACATTATCCTCAGTTTGATAATTTTGGGTATACATTTACAATGTTACTTCCTGGTAGTTCATGGACAGCAGAATTGTCATGTAATTCTATTAAAAAATTTCTGGCAACCAGACAAAATTTGATATAAATTACACAATAGTTTGATAAATAAATAATAAAATTTGATAAATAATATCTAACACCTTTTTATTTTGTAAATTGATTAATTAAACAGTTAGAGAAACGTTTTACGTGTAAATTGTTTAGAACTGAGCACTACTTAGTCTTAGGCTTAGTCCTGGTTTAGTCCAGAATGTGACATACATCAACATGCGACACTTGAATTAATTGCGACAACGCATTAAATGCGCATTCCCAGCAGTAGTAATTATTATTTGCAAGTTGTAGGTTATTATTTCATAACCTGAAACTTGACTTAGTAGCTTTTCACTATAGGGCCCAATAAACTATGTCATAATTAGAATAACATACCACATTTATTGATGCTTAAAGTGCATGTGTGATTGGGTGCTCGGTGTTAGAGGTGTTTTTCTCTATTCTGTTTGTGTTTAACTTTTCCTTTTTCAATTAGGGCCCGAGCAGGAACATGCGAGAGCCCTATTGTAACAGTAAAAAAATGAGTGAATACACAAAAATCAAGTAGTTAACAATCACAAAAATACAAGTATCTCTAATTTCAAATACCAAATTTAGCAGCCCTCTAACTGAATTGTGTCCTTCCATGGTCTCAAGGTTTGCAAGGACCCTTTTATCACTGCTTGCTGTTTTAATTGAATTTTGTTTTTATTTAGATTGATCAAGATTTCACAATGCTCTACAGTGAAGAAGTGTCTGGGATATTCCTTTCAAGGTGGCCAACATACTTCAAACCAAGAATCTCGATGCAAATACAAATGTCAGTGAGCTACTTTTGCCTGCACGTCAAATTAAAATCAACTGGTCATGTAACCAAAAGCAATTGCTCTTGTCTATTCACTATTTCTAGTTTGGTACGCTGAGGTTGCCTTTATCCTGCTGCTGTCAATCTCTTGGTGAGGCTTGTTAAGGTATGTCAATATTTTTATTTATTTATTTTTTAAGCCAGTTATGCATTTTATTAATTTGTCTATTTTGTGTATCTTTTTTTTTTTTTTCTTGCAAAATTTCTACATTGCCATCGATCAAAATGTCATTTCTTGTTCAACGCAGACTGGTATGGCGGCCTTTGACGAGCTCTTCAAGACCCATTTTGCTCTGCACAACTTCTTCACATTCATCCAGACCACAGTGTATGGTATTGACAGCGGCAGCATGAAGGAAAGTCCCCGAGTGAAAGAAGGAGACTTCTTCATAACGAACTTTGAGAAACATATCTTTTGCCTGAAGACATGCCTACAAACAAATGTTTCATTTGCAAGGTACACCACACTAGTTGTTGTTTAGGAATTTGAAGTTTCAGCATGGATTGTACCCAGAACCAGAGCCAGGAGAAAGGAATTTACCAGACACTTCTTCAACATAGAGCATTATGAAATCTTGATCAATCTAAATAAAAACAAAAGTGTTTCCCACTTATTTTGGTTACCAAAGGCACTTGTCTTGCACCTACAAAGACTGTGCTGGTTTTCGTAGCAAGAATATGCTCTTCAGATCCATCTTTTTTATGACTATTATGAAACGGCAAATCCATTGGAGTCAAAAAAAAGGTGTACACAAACTTGGCTGTATTTATTTTATTTTGAGAAATTTACTACTTAAATTGTATTCTGTTTTGATGAACATGCATCTCATTGCTCTTTTTCACTCGGAAAGTTTTTACTATGGGTTCACTCAGCGAAAAAACAGACCAAGTTTGTTAACATTGGATGATAATAGTAAAGATTTTAGCCTTCATTCCTTCCTTCATTCAGTCTTGGTGTCTCTAATGAAATACCCTTTAATGTTTGGAGAATAAGTGAGCAGAGGGCATGACTGTTGAAACTTACTGTTACTTTTGCTGATTTGCTGAATTTTATTTGTATTGGAGTACCAGTTGAGCGGTTTAAAGTTTCAAATAAATGCTCAGTGTTTTCGATTTTTTTGTTCTTGTTTTTTTTTGTAGGTTCATGGTGAATGGGCATGAAGGGGACTAGACTTCACTTAAATTTTAACACTTGAGAGTTCATTACATTACACCTGTAAGTGTAGATTGCAAGGAGTTCAGTGTAATATTACAGTGTACATTTTCTAACATTAACTCTAGTGTAGAATCCTACAACACTAATTGGTGTTAGAGCAGTGTTATTTCTTTGACACCACACACCAGTGTACAATTTTATCAACACCAGATAGTGATGTTTTTAACACCATGGTTGTTAAAAGTAACTATAGATGGGTGTAAAATATTTGACACTTTCAAAAGTGCTAATTTAACACTGAAAATAGTGGATGCATATACACACTTTTAAAGTGTTAAAATTAACAATGTCAGTGTTAATTTAACACTGGCAAATTTGCTGTGTAGACTCATTTACAGAGGCAAGGCTACTATAAAATGATTACGTTTCAATGAATGTGATGTACTGCTCAACAAAACACCACGCTCCGAGCACAGCTATCCTACACTGTGAAAAGTATATTCATCACAATTTCAAACGTTTTGACAAGTTATGATTAGTTAAGACTATTTATTTGATGGAACAAGATGATTTTTACTTGTTTCAAAAGGTTTCTGACTTGTTTCAATACATTACTTATTACTTCAAGTCAAATTATCTGCCAAGCTAAATTATCACAGGATCAGTCAGAAATACCTCGAAAGCAGTGAAATATCCTGCATCCGGGGAACACTAGTGTGCCTTGAGGTATTACCAGGTGTATCTTGGGAAAAAAAGGAAGACATTTGAGATGAAAATGTCCAAATTAGTTGATGGAGCAGTGACAAAAAAGAAAGAAAAAAAAAAGAGGAGAAAACAGAAATTTATTCTCAGATAAGACACAAAAACAAACTACTCTTATAGAACTAGATTGTTTCATGAAATCTATCGAGCGACTTCTGCTAAACAATCTTCCTGGTTGAACATCTGATCCTGCTAATCCCACAACTTAAACGCAAAATAATAAATGACTGAGATGCCATTTATTGCATGGATAAACTTGAGCAACTCTGCAAGAAATTGACGTTATCTAAGCACCAAAAGATGGGAACGATGAAGTATTTATTTGTGTTCAGATAAAAAAATCTCCAAAAAGATGTGCCTGCAATTAGAAAATGACGGTGCCGTGCAGAAAGAAACCCAAATTCTGCTTGTTTTCCTGGTTGCTAGTCCACACACGTTTGCCTTCTTCTTCTCTTTAAAAATCCACCTGGCCTGCACCTCATTATGTCTTTATGATATGCCCACATTGTAAGTTTAAATATGAAAGCATTGCCCGGGCGCTCCGGTCAGTCGGCTGATGAAACATGATGAAGACTTTCAAAATTAAAAGGAAGCCGCTTCAATTTGTCTCCAATTATGTCTGGTCATTTGCTGGGAAATTACACGGTGTAGCTCTGAAGCCTCCATCCCGTGTGCTGAATTCGCTGCTAATGAACGACTCTTGTCATTTGCGCTATAGCCGTTTTTTCGCCCAATCTTCGTGAGGAAATTTGTTTAATTATTTACCGTGATGAATTGAATAAATGAGATATTTATCATGTTTACTGTTTAAAGAAATGGACCCGGCGGGACGGCTGTTTGGCAGAAGAAGCAGACTTTGTGCACTGCTGATCTGGACACATTTGAAAAGATAATGGACATCATTTGCTCGTTATGTGGTTGAAAGGGTGATTGCTCAAATGGTGGAAACAAATGCGCTCAAGCCATCAGAAACGTGTTAAATGCTTCACGTAAAAGGAGAAATTCCACTTCCCGATCTTCAACCAGCTTTCTAAATGTGTCCCTCTAGATCTAAGGCTGGATATAAGAGAAAAGAACATGAAAACTGTCCACTTTTTGGGGTTTTAACCATGCTATAACGTTGTTCCTTGATCAAAAACATACCTGGAGTTGTATTTAGCTTCATTTATACTAGTTTGATGAGTCCTGTTTAGAAAGTCCTCTCCACTTTGAGTGTAAAAAAAAACTTTATTCTGCAATTTTGTGATATCATAAGTCATGAGATCTTCTGTGCCGTTTTAAAGTCCATAAGTCAATTAAGTCGTCATTTCTGTCAGAAAGATGGAGCCCAAAGTCAATTTCTGACATTTTAAAAATGTATTTATTTATTTTTTGTTAAACATATGATGCCAAAATAAGGTAGTCAAGAGCATGTTTAAAGGGCCTGTACCTGATTTTGAACCGTAAGACAGAAGCATGTTTTTGTTTGAACCGTTAGCCCCGCCCACATAGTACTTAGTTTCATTCAATATCGCACCATGTGTCAGAAACGAGTGTCTGGAACAGTCTTATGCAGTTGTTTCCATTTAGTTAATCTAACTCTCATTATAATAAGCTTTTAGCACTTTTGAAACTGCATCAAACAGAGAATGACATGTCAGGGATAGTGTCAAGCAGTTATTTCCCCATGATTCATAGTGTACAATGTGCCTGATTGGCTGAAAAGAGGTGACCCTGCCAAACACTGCTGCACTAGTTTTTTCCAAACAAAGAGCGTTTATACATTACAAACCCAGTGTCTTTCTATGAAGTTGCTTCTATCAAACTATGTAGTAATGTAAAGAGATTTTATCTTAGCTATCGTAAATAAAAAGCAGGTACAGGCCCTTTAAAGGCCCACGACAAAACACATGATGCATAATGTTTGTCCTTTAAGACAAGAAATTGTTTTTTAACAGAGGGTTTTCTTTGCGATCTTTTTGATTTGAATAATTATTGTTGATTAAATTGTGAATATCTTGAAGCCCTAGAACCATCTCCACCTCTTTCTTAACCCTCTCAACCAACTCTAACCTTAACCCTGACCCTCCTTCAACTCCTACAAACTGTGGAAATGGATTGTCCTCCCTTCTCTGTTTGGAAGAAGGGTTTAAGGACAGGGCAGGCTGTTTTCAAAGCTCACTCAATCTGAATCTATATGTGTAGCACCCGTACAACCACTCTGTGTGATACTTACGTGAGAATGGTGGGTGCTTGGGTTCGCTTTAGTTTCAGGTCGATACCACAAAGGTGCACCTAGTCGGTTCCCAAATAAAAGTAAAACCCTTTCACTCAATAATATTATATTTAAGAATAATGAGACCCAGAGAAATGTTAACTTTAGGCAAAATGTTAAGAAGGCCTTGTTTAATTAAGAATATTAATTTGTCCAACAAAATATAAAAGATTCCCCTCAACAAAATATAAAATATTCAATTATGCACAAAAATATACACAAAATAAATAACAAAATATATCCCCAAAAATCTAAAGAATATCCCCTTTAAATTTACCAAGAAACCCCGTAGTTTCAACCACAATCTCCCTACACACAAAAAGTAAAAATATACAAAATGTCCCCTCCCTTAGCTGTTCCCCACAATGGCCATTACACAAAAAACACAGAACACTCAAAACGCGCGAAATTGTCCGTTAACGTTAAGCAGAAGTAGTGGGCCCACACTCAAACAAACACACACAGTTACGGCACCGTTTTGGAATGGAAAAAGGGAAAAATAATAACGTGCAGGCCTGATCTTCTCTTGAGAGCGCTGAAATCCAGGGTCCTAGGGTTGGAGAGCGCCAAAACTCGTGGTCCGGTCCGGTTGAGTGCGACGCAACGACCCGGTAGCTCCGCCCGCGCTGCTCGCTCCCGCTCGGCACCTCCGCTCACACCTTCCGCTCCGCTTGCTCCCGCTCCTGGACGACTCTCCGGTCTCAGATCTCCGCTAACGCTCTCAGCTCCCGACCAAGAGTCCGCGGTCCTCTTCTCCGAACCTCCCGTTCAGTCCAACCGGCTCCGTGGTTTCTAACGTCTTTTGCTCTGAGAAAAACTGTCAGGATCCAGCTTCCTTGACGGTCCGGCGGGAAGAGAGCGTCTTCCCGAACTTTCCTGTAAGTCTCCCCACGCAAGGTCACGTGTGCCCACCCCTTTACGTACCAACAGCCAATCACAATCGACTACGCAGAGTGAGGGCTCAAACGACCAATAAGAAATAATAACATTGAAACTGTAGGAAACATGTAATGCGAGGCTAACTACATAAACCTCCAATTATTTATTATTTTAACAAAATAATGTAAGCAGTAAATCTTTGTTTTTAATCTCTGTAATGAAATGAAATCACTGAATATTTATCTAATTTTAATCTTGTAAAATAATCTATTTATTTATTAATCATGTGTCACTACTTATTTATGACAAGTAAATAAACGTTTACTTTTTTTAAAGTAATCATGTGACTTGTTTTTAAGTGAAATGTGGATTAACACTAACTCATCACGTTTTATTACACTGTAATACCCACATTTACCACTGGGCTACATATGTTTGATAAATAGAGCATTTTTGAGAAGTCCTTGGAGGTGAGTTGCTGTTGCAATAACACAATTTAAATATATCTTTGATTAAGGATGGAACTAAATTCATTCATTTACATTATGTACACTTTATATACACAGGTTCGAAACAAAGAGTACAATTTAAAGGTCCCATATTCTGCTGTTTTGCCCTTTACACAGTCTATTCTAAGGGCTTTGTTGATAAATTTTTGCGTTTTGCAATATCCATAGCATAACAGTTTCCAAAAAACACCCATTTCTTGGACTGGCCCCCCTCCTTGCAAAAGCAAACGGCTCACTCTGAGATCTGACCCCCCCGAACAGAGAGCAGGCTGCTCCCCCGCCCAACCCGCGCGCCTCCCCCTTCCAACCCGCAACGACGCCTAGAGCGGAGATGGTGCGCATGCGCCGTGTGCTCCGGTAAACAGCGATACACAAACACGGGAATAAACATTTTATCCGTCCTGACGGTGCGTCGTGCTGAGTCCTACGTCCTGGATCTGACCTGGAGTTTGACGTGCTCCAGTACCTCGACGACACACGTTGCCGTTTGGTAAATAACAAGCTAACTCTTCCATTTATCGTATCCATCGTGTAATTACTGTGTAGCATTAGCATTAGCTGTTTTTATTCTTCCTTCGCGCTTCCTGCATCATCCTGGTGAAGCCGCGTCATCTTAGTGAGGAGCCCCCGTCTGTCTGCTCACCCGAGGGGGACGGAAAAGACAGTTCTCTAGCGAAAACATGCGGGAATCAATCAAAAAACCACTTTGGGCACACATACGAGGCCCAAATAGCACTGTAGGAAGGTTAAAACCTCTGAAAAGTCGATTTTGCATGTTATGGGACCTTTAAAAATAAGTGATAGTGGCAACCTGGAATGTCACAATATCATATTTGTTACACATTTGAGACGTGTGACCAGCTCAGATCAAACGTTCTGATCTGATTAAGTAAAGTCAATGAGTCAATGAGTAAAGTCAATGAGACATAAAGTAAGTAAATAAGTAAGAAACAAATACTGCAAATACATTTAGGTCTTCTCTTTAGATTACATTGATTATGGCATTTTGATTCATCATTTGCTTCTAAAATCACGACCATTTCCAGGCTGCAAGTGCTAGCTGAAGTGTCGCGGGTTTGTTTCTGCAGACGCTCCGGCTCATGTCTTAGTTAGTATGAGCCTAAGGACTGGACGGATCGAGAGTGACAGTTGAACAAACGAGAGCAGAGATTCCAGAGAAAGAAGCTGGAGATGTCGTAAAAACAAACATCATGAGGCGTGTGCGCAGTGGGGCCCCGACACTCCAGGAGCACCACGGGGGCCCGGCTGAGGAGGAGACAAACTCAAACGGAACAATCAGAAACAGTCTGTCACATTAGAGAGGGAAGTGGATGTGAGGGAACCACGCTGACGAGGTTTATTATCCGATCAGGCCTAGAAATGTATTGAAAAGGAAGATGTATTGGATTATGTAATATAGTGTTTTAGAAAAATACATCGTCATTAGTACGGTGTTATCATCTCTGTCCATAAAGATTGCCTCCTTAACCCGCAAGAACACTGAATATTTTACAATCTTTTCAAGCGTAATTTAAATCCAAAGAAAGTCTTCCCATCGCATTTTCTCTTGATGCCCAAAACAAAAAGAAGAAGTGGACAGAACCCTTTCAAAGCGATAGAAAAATCAGCAAAACACATTCAGATGCTGGCATTTTCCTATCGTTGACATGTATCGTGGTGTGTATTTTGCTTTCCGTGTGTGGACAGGATGGGTTTGGGTGCATTGAAATTCTGTGTCAGCAACATAAAACCGCGTCAAGCAAACTCTCCCAGGCCACAGTTTCAAAGACATGCAGCGACGGGGAGAGAGAAAGGAGATAGGAGGAGGAGAGAGAGACAGGAGAGAGAGGGAAGAGGCAGAGAGATGACTAGTAATAGAGAGAGAGAGACTTGTAAGAAAGATGAGAGGGGGGTAGTAAGAGGGAGAAAGGGAAGGGAGTTGAGAGAGGAAGAGAAAGAGGCGGAGAGAGAGAGAGAGAGAGAGAGAGAGAGAGGACTAGCAATAGAGAGAGAAAGGGGGTGTGGAGAAATGGAGAGGGAGTGGAGAGAGAAAGGGAGTGTGGTGAGATGGAGAGAGAGGGAAGAGAGATAAAGAGAGTGGAAAAATGAGGAAAAAGGTGGTGTGGGGAGAGAGAGAAAGAGAGAGATAGAGAAATAGGACTTATAAGAAAGAGGCGAGAGAGAGAGAGGGAGTGGAGAAATGGAGAGGGGAGGATAGAGAGAGAGGAGAGAGAGAGTGGAAAAAGATGGTGTGGCGAGCAAAGAGAGAGTGGAGAGAAAGAGACAGAGAGGACTTATAAGAAAGAGGCAAAAGAGAAAGAGCGAGAGTGGAGAAATGGAGAAGGGAGAAGAGAGAGAGAGCGGGGGGGAGAGGAGAAAGAGAGAGAGGGAGTGGAGAGAGAGAAAAGAGGAAGTGGAGAGAAGAGAGTGGCGAGAGAGAGGAGAGATAGAAGGAGTTATAAGAGAGAGAGTGGAAAAGAGAGAGGAGAAAGGTGGCCTGGAGAGTGAGAGAGAGAGCAAGATAGAGAGATAGAGAGGCTTTATAAGAAAGAGGCGAGAGAGAGAGAGAGAGAGAGAGAGAGAGAGAGAGAGAGAGGTGGGGGACGAGGAGGGAGAGAGGGAAGGGAGTTGAAAGAAAGAGTGAGAAAGAAAGTAAGAGTTGAGAAGGTGAGGAAAAGCAAGAAACGAGGCCTTCCAAAAGAGAGGAGCCAGGGGAGAGGAGGGAGTGGGGGGGAGAAAGAGAGCGAGAAAGAAGAGCGATGTTGGTTTTGCATGTGGCCCGCATATGTGAGCGCTTTAAGGCTGACGCGCCGAAATGAAAGTGGTCCTGTGAGCTTTCCTCTGCTCAGCTCATCCCCGCTCACCCTCAGATCCTTTACTGTCTCCGCCCCCAGAGGGAATCAGAGACGGCAACCGGCACTAACTTTGTCTAAAATCATTAAGAAAATCCAAAAAGGCCAGAATGTCTCCAATGAATTCCATGTCAATTCCGAAAACCCGATACAAGACCCATTCCAAAATGTTAATGTTCGTCACCAAAACTGAAAGACGATCCGCAATCGTCCAATATGATTTTCGTTTGTGTTCGTCATATTCAACTAGGACAGCAGAATATCGGACATTTTTGCGATGTGCGATATGGTTAAGTGTGTGGTGTGGTTAAGTGCTGCGTTAATGATATATTATTTTAACAAACAATTGACATTGACACAAAGATTTTAAAACACAAATGTAACAGACACGACCAAGACTAAATCAAGGCTAATGAATACGTAAGTAAATCCATCTGAAAGTTGAAAAAGAGAACTAGTTCATTTTAAAGTCTTTACAGCAGTTACCTGTATTGTCCCAGCATCCTAAATATTCACATGAGTTTATAGTCCATTAAAAATAGTTAAAAAAATAATAATAATGTTTTAGCTACGCTGACCTAGGAGCAACTGTGCTGGGGGAAGTATGGCAGCCTGAACACTGTCCTCTGGTTCTTCCTACTTTCCCATAAACAATATTTCGATTTTAGTTAATTCGTAGTCTGCTCATTGCTGTTCACATGTTTTTTCTCTTTCTCCACTTCCCTCGGGGAGTGGAGACTGTTTCAGAGTTTCAGAGTACACTGCGACGGGTGCTCCAAGCTTTGAGTCTGAGCCCAAAGCGTACCACGGACCATTGCGGTAAAGCTAACAAACATTAGCATGCTGACGGTACACTTCCTGCTTCTCTTGCAGAAGAAAACAATCTATAAAAACAAAATAGATGCTTTCTATAATATATCAGTGCTGTGGAAAAACTGATTTTACTTTGTTACATGCAGAAAATCAGGAACATGAACTAGTTCTGGTTTTCAAAATTCAAAACAGCAAAAAAAAAGAGGCATAGCCCCTTTAAGTACAATGTCTGGCACACCTTTATGTTAGTGCAATATATTTAGTTAGTTACGATATAATTTATTGCATCAGCCAATGTCGAAATATGGATTTTTGCTAATTATTGTGCAGCTCTATATTAAACACAATTAAATGCCAACACCTGAGGATAACCGTAGCCAAGTAGAGAAACTCATTTACCCAAAGGTTGATATTTCAATTCCATTATCTTATTGCGAAATATATTGCATCTTAATCCTCTAGGAATATTTTATGCAAGTATAATTGAAAAGAGGATAACATAACCGCTTTATTATCTCCCATTTGTTCCCTTATATTGCTGATATAAGCTCAAAACATAATTAAAATCCAAATATCACCCTCACATTTTTAAAAAGTTAGATCTAAAATTAAGTTTTCACAATATGAAACCAGTATTTTCATGTTTTGCCAAGTTGTTTCCCTCGATATCAACTGTAATTTCCCACAAAGGTGCAGAGAGTAGCCAACAAAAAGAGTTTTACTGTGAGACCGAAAACGACCTCTGAATTGTCCGACCGCCATTATCACCACCTCTTTGTCGGAGCAGGTCATTTCAGACGGTGCTATGAAGAGGTAATGTTCTGTCTTCTCAGTCCATTTCTCTGATTGTGGCAGCTGAAAGAGCCGGGACAAAGAGAGCTCACGGAGTCATTCATCAGTCTAACCACAAAGCAGTTACATCCCCATTGTGGAGGACAAGCCCGATGTGTAAACACTGTCTGTCGCCTCGCTCGCTCCTGACCCAAATGAGTAAAGGGCCGGGGTCAGTCATCGGACGCTATGTGAATGATACTACGAGGTGTAAAAGTCAAAACAGCGATTCAGTGTAGTTTATGTAACGAGGGGAAAAGATATCTGCACGTTAGCTGGAGTTGTAGTTCCAAACCGTTCATACTCCTTAAACTTTGTCTACCCGCTAACTCGTGAAGCAGGAAAATAAATGTTCTTACTGTATATATTCGATTATTACTACATTGTCTTGTCATTGATGCGTGAAAAACTTTTCTCAAGCTTCTGAGCTCAGAGAGATTTTTGCCGCCCCGGGTAAAGTTAGCAAATATTAGCATGCTAACGGCGCATTTCCTGCTTCTCAACGGATAAAACGCTCTATAAATAGATGTAGAGAATGAGATGTGGTCTCATTTTCACAATATATCTGTACTGGGAAAACATAGATTGTACTTTGTAACATGCATAAAATTGGGTACGCAAACTAGTTCTGTTTTTAATGCTTCAAAACAGTAAAAATCAGGCACAGTGCCTTTAATGATATTGATGTAAAGGTATATAATCCTCCTAATCCTCCAAAACATCTGTAAAATGTTATTTTTGTTATTTTGTCCACCAACAATGGCAAGAAAAACCTTTCTGATTCTGAACAGTGTTCTAGTTTTGCCATAAAAAATGGCAGCCCCAAAATAGATAGGTGTGGCACTGAAAGAGAAACACTGGAGCTGGAAAAAGTGGCTGGGGTGAGAGAAGTCTGGACATCTCTGCTGACTGAACGTGATACTTGGGTCTTGAAATAAATTGTCAATTTTTGTTATTAAAGCGGCTTTACCAAACTTTTCTCTTGAGAACATTTGGTTTTCTCCTCAATGAAGTGTATTATTAAACAGTATCTTCTGCCAAAATCCCACTGCTTTGTAAAACAATTTTATCAATCACAGACTCATAAGAAAGAGCCATGTGCATCGTTCTAAAGTTGTGCACACACTTGCAAAGTAATGCACTAAAGGGCTTTGTGAGCTCTCAGATAGAATTAATTAAATACCACCACATTTGTGTTGTGTTGTGTTTAAACTTGATATCCAGTACTATCACGTTAAAGCTCATGTTATCCAACTTTCTGGTAGCACACAGGACAGAACGCAAAATAAATAACGTCAGGAACATCTTCTTCTTCGTCAGGAGCAACTTAAAAAGGATATCAAAATTTGCATTGAACACTGAACATAGACGAAGGGGCGCTCATGCTTTCTCATACTGTTCTAAAGAAGACAAACAGGGAGGGGGCAATTGTCCATTTTTCACCCAGAAGGAAAACTGTGCCAAATATTGTGTAAATCAGCTGGCAAGATACGTAACATCAATCACTTGACTCTTCTGAAAATAACTCCAGCAAACAAGCAGCCGAAACGTGTCGAGGTGTGACAGGAAACAAACACGGATCTGAAAAAAGAACAATCTATTTGCGTTAGGAGAATTAGCAACAGCAACAGTGCATTCCGTATTTCATCATCCCTCAAAAAGGTTTCAGTTTAAGATAGAGGACTGACTGACAATGTTACAGAATTTGCAACATGCCAGCAGCCATCTTGGATTTTCAAGCGTTGCGTTTTCATGCTGAACTGGAACACAACTGTACTGTCTGATGTATCCTTCTTATTCTAGTCTATCCAATCAACAATTTAAAACCGAACATTCTAGTTTTTGAACGGTCAAAAGTCCCCAAAGGAAGCCGATTCCCAAGAGCTGCATCAGTGTCCATCAAAATTCTGACACCATTTTTTATTTATGAATAGCTAATTTCTCATTGGCAATGTTTTACGCATTTTAATTGGAATTATAAGAAAGCAAAAGTTCTGAAGAGGCAGCAGAAGTTGTGCAGCGCATTTGAGAGCTCTCCAGACATCAGTCATCTCCTCCAGAGTGCGATTTGACAAGGCGCTGTTTCCTTCAAAAGAGACGATAATTACCCCAGAATATCTTTCTCCATTAGCACCTGAAAGGGGTTTTTAAGTAAATAATTGCCAATATGCTTAACTCAAAAGACACAAGCAAGCTAACTATCTGCCAACATGACAAATTACCCGCTTTTGATGATTTTTAAATTGATCTATTCATGACTAAATTCAAGCATTTCGAACAGCTGCTGAGCGGATTTCAGATGGGACAATTCACAAACTCCAACCAGAAGAACGTCAGCAGAAATTAAAGACACTATTGAGAGAAGAAAGAAAGAAAGAAAAATGCAAAGTGGCAATAAAACAATGGCCTGTGTTTTTGCTGAATGCTATACCATCCTGTTAGTCAATCCATCAAAAATACAAGCTCAAAGGTCTTAATTCCAGTCTTAATTGTTTCATTTGACTCAATAAATCCAAATACTATACTCCATTTTGCACTTTTAGCTATTGTTTTTAGCCACATTTGATCTTGTTCACTCCTTAGCAGAAGGTATGTGATTGCAACGTGCTTCCAACTGTGTATTTTATGTTCTATGATCAGGGTTGTACTTGGTTTGTCGTACCAAAAATATATATGGAATTTGTAAAATGAGAATATCCAGAGTTAAGATGCCCAGAATGTAATCATATTGAGCCAATATGTCCTCCTCCACCAGGACCAAATTATCAGAAGTGGTACTTTTTATAACAAATGTATACATTCCTGATATAAAGGTTCCAAGCCTGAATAATAGTTTGGTGATCTGGTGTAGCCTCTGCTAAATGAACCCATGATTCATTCTACTGATCACTGAAATATGGCCCACCGCTTTTTTGTGTTTCAGTACACACAGATATACAAATAGCTGGGTGTGGTCCTAGATCACAAGACAAAGTGGGACAGATACACAGACCACATCTCCAAAGATCATGACAATGCTTAAAAAGCCAACGTCATGTGGTACGAGGAAACAACTGAAGCTCAAAAGAACCAAAAGACGAAATCAGTAAGTTGTTTCGGTCCAAAATCTTTATGTATTAGAGTGCAGAGGCCCAACTCTACATTTGTGTTACTTTTAAAATCGTATTTTATTTACATGTTTTAGGGGAATAGACTTGATTTGGTCTCTTTGCTACTGCTGACAGTATTTTTTTTTTTTTTTTTTTTTTTAGCACAAATAGCATAATCAAACAGATACTCCTAACAAATCTCAGCACCTTTTCACAGGCCAAATTAGATCCTCTGTAGAGCCCCACTTTGGGCACCCCAGCTTTTAACCTTTCATGTCTTGAGTACCATCTAAATTTTGTCTACCCACTAACCTGTGTACCAGGAAAAAACAAAATTACTGTATTTAATCAATTATTACTAAGTGGTCTTATTTTAGTGACATGTTTGTCTGTAACCCTCCAATACATCCATAAAGATGTTACCACTGCAATGTCTGTTTGACCCTTCATTCTAATACTTACGGATGACCAGACAACCTCTTTTACCCTGACACGACCTCTTTTCGGAACCTTAAAAAAAATCCGGACCGGGTGGAATTTCTTATTAGCCCAAAATGTCCGGAAATTTAAGTCTACCATTCGTCTGCTTTGTAGTAAACAATCTTGACTCATCAGCCAAGACACAATCACCGGTTCATCCGCATTTTCATTCCTCTCTCTCTCGTGGCTCTCTGAGGACAGGGCTGCTCTGATTAGAAAATGCACCCTAAAAGGCCCTGTACCTGATTTTTGCTGTTTTGAATCGTGAAAAACAGAACTAGCTTATTTTAAAGTCTTTACATCAGTCACATGTATCGCTCACTTTCCTAATGCAATCCCTGCATCCTAAATATGTGAAATGTAAACGTTGACTATATAGAGAATGTGTTTAAAGGTGCACCAGTTTTTGCTAAATGGTGATTAAAGTTGTGAGAATGAGTGTATGAATATGTTGTATGAGTTGGTGAGTTTGGATAGATGCTGCATGTGGAAGCAACAAGGGTTGTGGCTTTTTTAATTGTTGTATATATGTAAATAATTCTTGTTGACCCCTCCCCCTGAGGACTACAGATGGAAATTAGCTGTGAAGCTAGAGTCTGGTACAAGCATCTCTGCCATTGTGCTTAATGTAATTGTACATTGTCCTAATAAACGAATAAATGAAATGAAAATGAAATGTTCATTGTGTTTGATGAGTTTATAAGCGCTTTTCACAATTTTCTGAGCCCAGAGAGTCCCGGGTAAAGCTAACAAACAATAGCATGCTAACGGCGCTCTTCCTGATTTTCTGGTCATATTAAATGTGCTATAAATGTTTGCAGAGTAAAAGTTGTGGTCTCATTTTCACAGGAATATATGCTTTTACAATATATATGTACTAAGGCAACACAGATTTTACTTCGCGTGCAAAAAATTAGGATCATGGACTAATTCCGTTTTTTTCCAGTCAGTCAAACAGTCAAAATCAGGTACAGTTCCTTTAATTTGATTCATCTTACCGTGAACGCAACTCTTGGGGTCAAAATGAGACTGCTGTGCGCTGTCTGCATCAAATTAGAAGCATTTTATTGCCTGAAATCCAGGAATTACGCCTCTAAAAGTTGAGAAAACGCTTAAAACTCATCTCGGGAAATAATTACGATGGCGCTAATACATTAAGAGAGAGAAGATTAACTCCGGAGCGCCGCAAGCAGTTAAAAATGAACTTGTTTTTTGTTTCTCTGAGCTCCTAAGACTTTGAAAATCAGAAACAGCGCCTTTAACATTGTCGGCAAAATTGGTTCCAAAGCTCTTTTGTGTGGCCTTTCATGAGTGACATTTCTGTTCCAACTGCAGTGTCCCGAGACCTCGCCACTCGCCACTTCTCGATGTGCAGCCGGTAACAACTCAATGTGTGCTTTTTTTTTTGCGTTTATTTACTCCGCACAAACACCTGCGAGTTGGAGAGGGAAAGATCAGAGGGCGGATTACGCAGAATTCATTTAGTTATGAGTATAAGACGGGAGAAAGCTCTGCCCTTGAGTTCAAACGGGGGCTGAGCGGAATGCTAACCGGCGTCTGGACTGTAGGGCAGGCAGCCGGAGTGAAGGGAGCGCATGGAGGTGCATGTCGGGCGCTGTGATGTGGGCCGCGGAGGGAATTACAATAAGAAAAGTGGTGAAGGTCAGTGTTTGGTCTCTACATGTTGACTTCTATGGCCGGAGCGGGCGTGCTGCAGCCCTGTGTGTGATCCGGCGAAGAAAGAAGAGATGTTATAGCCGGAAGTCACACAGAGCGGTGTTTATCAGAGTGTTACGGGTCTGCGTTATGCATTATTCAGATGCCATAAACTTAAGAAGGGAAATGGATACTCGGTTCCGTGCGTCTCTGAAACGCGTAACTGTGGGCGATTTGCCAACAAGTTCATATCACAACGGTTTAGAGCCTTCACTGTGACGAATTGTGTGTAAAATCCACCAATCAGTCACTCAAAGAACCAAAGAACTGGGGTTACATGAGTTAACCCCAATCCAAGATGGCGCCGCTGATGGATGCCCTGGCGTTTTGGTGCGCTCTGTGTTGTTTGTTTTCGTGCGTTAATCGTGCATCCGCGTGTTCTTACACCCGTGAAGAGCTCTTAAACATCAGATCTTCTACCCCCACGGACCTATTTCCAGTTTTGTTTTAGCGTCTTCTGCAGATTTGGCGTAAGTTTTGGCCAAAAGAGTGAGACGCCGCAGAAGAGGAAAGCGAGCGGGGGCTCTCGTGCACCTTCGGAGAGGTGCTTCATGTTGCACCTTACGCCGAAGCAAGTTCCTATGTTTGTGAATTTTTTATCACTGACAATGGCGATAAACCGTTTCTGATTCTGATTCTCAAAGATGGAAGCAAAACAAAAGGGGGAGACGGTGTGTCTGTAAAACTGACACTTGTATATGTATAAAAAAGCAGAGGAAAGCAAAAACGTACATCTATTTTATCTCAATTTGAGTCGATTTTGACCTGTCTAACGCCAGATTAATGTGTCGTACTCTTAATTAAGTTTGACTTATCAGTCTGGAGTGGTTCCCGTCAATATCATTCAGGAAGAGGAGAGACTCTCAGGGTCAGCTTTAGCCAGTTCCAGCAGTCAATTCACTCGCTTTGATAATTAAAAACAATATAGTTTTTAGCTGAGTGAATGTGTAGCATCACAGCTACCGTTTCTCACGTTTGGTACCGTGTTAGCAAGTATTAAATATGACATTTCTGTCTGAATGCGCTTTATGCTTTGTACGGAAAGTTGTTTGGGGAGTTTGAAAATAAACTCAACGCTCACGACAACCCACATCGCAAGGTTAAGGAGAATTGACTTGACAAGCAAAAATCACATAAAACAATTTATAATTTGACTTGACAAACCAAATCTACTGAAATCAAAAGAAAGGTTCTGTTGTTCAGAGTATTTTAGAGGCACAGACTTTAACTAATTTGAGCTGGGCTGACGTGAGGTGTCTTGCCCAGGTCCATATCTCAGTGGATGGGCCTGTGGTATTGTTGTCTTGTAGTGTACTGTAGTGTACTGCTGCATGCTAGCTCGGCTCTGGTTAAACCGGGCGGTCGCTGGGGCTCGTACGCTCTCGACATTTCGTTAAACTGCTTTTCCTGCTCTTAGTTTGTTTTCCTCCTCACTCCATTCTGTTCCCAGACAGTCATAAATCACACAGAGCAGCCCTCTCCTCTTGCTTATTTACACATTCTGCAAACTCGTGTACAACTGATTTGTGTGCAGCAGAAAAGACACAAAGTGGATCGTGTAACTATTGACAGAGACTGGTTATTTTTAATTTGTACTTTTCGCTCACCTCATTACTCATTGGATACTTTCAAGGCTTGACCAAAAATATTAGCAATAATGTAGTCTTATGATTATTATTTGTTATAATAATTTGACATTTTACTTATTGTTCTATGCCTTTGAAAAGAGACACGTTTTTACACTGAATATACACCAAAAATAATCAGCAGCAGAGCATGGGAGAAAGTTTTCAGAATAGCAAAGAGTAAGCTAGAGGAAAACCATAGAACACTTGTTTTTGTAGAGCTAATCTAATCTAATCTCCTCTGGTCAAGGACCCACGCGGGTTTCATGGTCTGGTGCGGCTTTCATGTCGTTCGAGAAGTGTTCTCGCGCAAAACCAGGTGAATCTGCATGGCCTTCGTCAAGTAAACGAGTAAACCGCAGCTGGTGCATCAGGCAATCTGCAAGAGACCTGCGCGGGTCCTGGACCACAACCGGACTGGAGTCAGTGTACACAAGGGGCAACCTGGCCAGCAAGATGAATAGATAAAATGTTCTGATATTTATGAGTTCACAAAATCATAGGAATACATCTGCACCTGCTCCCTCTGCTGCGATAGGGACTGGACCAATCACAGGACAGCGTGTGGTTTGGGCAGAAGCCAAAGGTGAAGCGCACAAACAAACCAAAACAACATTGCAATATCGATATACAGTACATGCTTCGGACTATTCTAGGATAAAAACTGACTTTTCACTTTTAGCAACAAAGGAAAAAGTGCATGTTGACTGTATCATTTTTATCTGGATTCGAGTAGTTTTAACACAATAAGATGTAATTGCTGACGTGATTCAGAATATTTCACAGGTTTCAAGGTATTCCTGACCGATCCTACGATAATTTAGCTTAAAATGAGACAATGAATTTGTAGTTTGACGTAAGTAAAGTTAACGTAACACATTGGCAGATAATTTGGTTTGAAATAAGAAGTAATGCATTGGAACAGCTCAGAATCGGTCTGAAACAAGTAAAAGAATCTTGTTCCATCAAATGAAGACTGAACTCGTCAAAACGTCCAAATTGGAATAAAAACATTTAAACTCATCTAGAAATGTATTTTTTGCAGCGTAGAGCTTTTCCAGATTGATGTCTAGAACTCAATCCGACTGAACACACATCTCTATTGTGTGAGCCAGCTTGGAGCTAAATTCATATATTTTTCTACGCTCTGGATCAGGTCAAACTCATCCAAACGACAAAATGAACGAGCCTGGAATTCGACTGGACCCGGGGGACTGCATTAACCATGATACTTTGCTCTGTAGACCGCAAGCAACACGGCAAAAGCTCTCTCTCAACCACTTTTAACGACAACAGTGACCGCATCGAAGGCTTCGCAAGAACTCGGGACGTTTTTTCCCTCTTCTTACTTCCTCCAGACTGTGATGCGTGGCTGCCCGTGTTTCCCAAAAGTCCATTAGCCTCCTCTCCCGCGGACAGAGACGCAGAGTCTGGCTGCCGGGCACGAGCGCATGAAAAAGGGAAGATGGCCACGAGAAGGGCAGGACAGAGCCACGGGGGGGTGTCAGAGGCCGGCCATCGCGGCCAAAAGCGCCTTGATAACGTCCAGACATCCAGCGAGGAGCGGCCAAGGAGACGGACGTGTCAAGCGCAGAGGATAATGGTAAAAACGGCACTAGAAGGAGTCGGGAGCGAGAACAGAAGAAGGTTTGAAGGGGTTCTTTTAGCTTCAGGCCCGAACGAAGAGAGAGAAGCTGAAGGTGACTTTACCAGTGAAATAAATATGTTTACAGCCCGCTACAAAAGATGGCCTTGGTTTGTTATTCTTCAGAGAGCGAAAACTGGGGTAAAATGTGTAAAGATTTTTGCAGAATTTGAAATATATGTATCTTAACTGAATTTTAGTTAAATGAGCAGTCCAACCTGTCAGAGGCACTTCTGTCTGTATGACAGGCTCTCATGATATTATCCAATTTAAAATTACAATTAAAATACAATTTTCATATTAGTTGCATGTTTTGTTTTTTTTTATTTTGGGTCTGCGTTTTTTATTTAGGGTGCATGTTTTCAATGTTAGTGTGTGTTTTCATTTTGGGTGCATGTTTTTGATTTTGTGTATGTGGGGTTTTTTTTGGGGACCCAAGTCAAAAACACACACCCAAATCAAAAAGACACCCAAATCAAAAACATGCACCAAAATAAAATAAAAAACAGAATCAGAATCGGTTTATTGCCATTATCAGTGATCAAAATTCACAAACATAGGAACTTGCTTCGGTGTAAGGTACAACATAAAACAATGAATAAAATATAATAAAATATATAAAAGAAGCATGCATAAGATTAAGAATAAGATAAAATAAAATAAACTAAGATAGACTAAGACTATATACAGAAGTGCAAATACATAGTTCTTATATAATATATAGTTAAAGTGACAGGTGTTAGAAAGTGTTCATGAGACCAACGGCAGAGGGAAAGAAACTGTTATTGTGGCGGGAGGTTCTGGTCCGGATGGACCGTAGCCTCCTGCCCGAGGGGAGTGGCTCAAATAGTCCGTGTCCAGGTGAGAAGGGTCAGCTGTGATCCGACCTGCTCGTCCCAGAGTCCTGGAGACGTACAGGTCCTGGACAGATGGAAGGCTGCAGCCGATCACCTTCTCAGCAGAGCGCACAATGCCCTGTAGTCTCTGTTTGTCCCTGGCTGTGGCTCCTGTACCACACGGTGATGGAGGAGGTGAGGATGGACTCACCCAAATTTAAAGACAATAACATTTCTGAAAAATAACCTGAGCAAGCAATGGTATAAAGTGCATTAATAAAAAGAAATACATGAACCAGCATTAAACTTTTAGGGACTAAATTAACAAAAGGGAATTAAGGAATTAAAAATGTGTTCTAGCAGGCACATCGAGTGAGAGAGAGCGATGAGGGGCTGGAGGTGAGGATATCTGAGGTCAATTGTAACAAGATATCGCCTTATCAAACCCATTTGTATTAGGCCTTTCCACTAAATCCCCGCAGCCTCCCGCTCTGACTGCCTAATTAATCTACCGCCCAGTAATTGAACTCTGCAGCTCAGCAAAACAAAATTCATTCATTTTCTCTGCTCCTTTTTTTTTTCTGTGGGAAATTGAGATGGTATCTAATAGTTTGGTTTAGGTCAAGCACCGGGCCTGACATGACAGACTCAGAAGATGAAAAATGTTGCTAAAAGTCCTTTTTTCCCAACTGAGCCATTTGTGCTTTGATTAATACTGATTTTCTTTTGGATTAATTGCTTTGTATTCGTGCCCTGTGTCTTTTGAAGTCAGTCCATTTCTTTGCTTTAATCGTTGAAGCTTAAAAAAGAAGCAAAATTAAACTGCTCATTTAAAAAGACAGAGCGAGTCAATAGATGCGAAGAAGAAAGAATACGTATTTAGTGATCTGTATTTGTAGTTTTGTAGATTGAATAAAATTTAACAAATTGTAAAAAAAAAAAAAAAACAACAACACACATTTTAAGTAACTAAATCTGAATCACAGCCTTGTTAAAAAAGGAAACAAGCTGATAGTGTGGTTAAAAAAAGACACCTTTACAAGCACTGTACTGGATTTTTATGGTTTTGAAACGGAAAAAACAGAATTATTTCATGATTTTTCATATATAAAGTAAAATATTTTTTTGTCCCTGTACAGACCTATATTGTAAAAGCATCAATTCGGGTGAAAATGAGCCCATACCACATTGTATTCAGCTATGTATAGAGCATTTTATTCTACGAGAAGCAGGAAGTGCATCGTTAGCATGCTAGTGTTTGTTAGCTTTACACGGGACGCTAAGAGACGTGTGAAAAGTGCTTATAAACTCATCACAGTGAGTATTTAGGATACTGGGACTGCGTTAAGTAAGTAAGCAGTGACTGCTTTAAACATGTTAAAACAAAACAAATTCTATTTTTCATGTTTCAAAACAGTAAAAACCAGGTACAGCACCTTTAAACATGTTTTTATATTTTGGCATCTCATATTTTTGAACTTAAAATATAATATAAAAAGTACGTATTGAAAGTAAACATTGTTTTCTAAATGGTAAATGGTCACTCAGGCTACTCAGGCTTTTCCCTCATCAGCATCCAGAGGGAACTACCACGGGAAAATACACAAAAGCTAGCTTGCCCCGACATACTAATACAAGCACGCAATTGTACTGAACGCAATTTGACGTCAGAAATGCTCAGAACGAGTCTGCCGATGACACATGGATTCAAAAATTCTCCCAGATTCATGATGTCACAAATCATTTGAAAAGGAGTGTTTTGTGAGGCTGACAAAGAGCGGACTTGTAAACAATATTAATGAAACAAGCGTAAAAAAAGCGTTAAATACAACTCCAGATGTTTTTTGATCAGGGTACAACATGGTTAAAAGCTCAAAAAGTCAACATGGCGTCTTTGAAGTGTCTTGCTCAAGGATATAATGTTGGAATCAGGAAATGAACCGCCAAGTTTCGGGTCAATGGGCAGGCAATCTACAATCCGAGCCGCCATAATTAAAGTTCAATTACAGCACATCAAACAGCCAAAGATCTCTTCCGTCTCGTGCGTTTTTATCGGGCCAAGTGCTTTTATATTTCTTTTCGTCAATAAGTTCTCGGCTTTTATCTTCCGCAGCTTTTATTCACAAATGACACCGATCATTTGAATGGCTAATACTCCTCGAAATCTTTGGTGGAACATCTAATTACACGACCCAGAGGCAAGGTGAGCCGTGCTGTTAAACGTGCGCTCGGGCCGGGCAGGTGAAACACATCCTGTTCTCTTTCTGATGTCTTAATTCGTACATGTGATTGCCTTGGGTTTGTTATCTAAAGTTCCCATGGAGGAGAGCTCTATTGGTGCGATTACGCTCCAGCTTTTATTGAGGCGAGCCCAAGAATACCATTAAGGCCATTATTGCAAGTTTTGATTAGAGAGAGATATGAGAGAGCAATCAGAGAAATGAATGTGGTTGAATCTCAGGCTGCACAATGGACGGTCATTATAAAGAGCCAAACTAACTTGTAATGTGCAGGTTAATTTTACTGTCACACTTTTTAATACAGGCCTAATATGGGTCTGTGTAAGAGGTTATTCAACAGCTGGCGGATATTGTAAAACTGCATGTGGCCACTCTGCAAAATTAAAGAACAAAAGTGTGGGTTTGGATAAAGAAATGTGTCATGATACAATTGTGATGATATATTAGCTCTGTATGGGCAATTTATTGAATCAGAACATTTTGGAATTTTGGCAGTGTGTGGGAAAGCTGGCCCGGAGTGGTTGAAGTAGGAGGCAGACATGCACAAAGTCTTGTACCAGACAAGTTTTATTAAAAAATAAGACTTCGGTTGTAGAATTAACTTGCAACAAACTGATCACACTGAACAGAAATCACGTAACTGAAATTAAATCCAACAAACAAACATGCACCAAACAACACTAAAGTCTCTCTCCTAAATGGCTTCTGGAGGGCTCTTTTATGCAGCAAGGCTCCTCCCCTTGGGAAAGTGCATTCTCTCTGTAGGGAACTACACAATCTTTACCTGTCCCAAGTAGGTGTGCATTCACCAACCAAAATGATCCCAGTCCCCAAAACATTTATAATTTATAACATTTTGTGTTCATGGTTTACATAAACCATGAACACAAATAAACTCAGATCACGGAAAAAAAAAACTGAAAACCAATGGAACTCCAACTCAAACTGTTTTCCCCTCCACATGGTCTGGCCCATAACCCCTCCTGAGGTTACAAAAATGGCTGCCATAAGGCCTGCCCCCTCTTTGACCAGACCATGTGGTGAGCCAGGTAAGTATGGGGTTAATGAATGAAAGTAAGTTGTAAAAATGAAAGCATATTGAAAGGAACTTTGTGTGTGATAATTAACACTAAACTGGGTTTAAGTTTAACTCTAGGGTTGTATATGGTACAACGATACATGAAATAAAAGGTGAATAAGGGGACAAAAAAAACACACTTTGTCACACAGTGTATGCAAAATTGAACGTGTGAGTGGTGTGTAAAAACATTTAGTCCAGAATACACTATTTATTTATTTATAACCTTGATGGAAATGGTTTGCAGCACTTTCACATGACTTTACACAATTGCACAACAGACAAGATGACAATTGTTTAAAGCAGAACAAAGTAACTTCCGCGACATTGGTGGAAATACGCTGCCAGTACAAACCTTGCACGTTGCCAAATATACAAAACAGAGCCAAGGTTCCTCGGGAGAATTGTCTCCAGTCGGCGTCAGGAAATGTTGCAGCTGGTTTCCCGCACAGAGACAGCAGGGGGAGACGGCAGGGGCTTCAAACGGCCCCGAAAATACATATGCAGCCACCACACGGAGTTATAAAGACGTCTAATACGGTAAAAATGTTACATAATTCTGCTTTAATCGGTTCTCGAGCCATTCAGGAGTTTTATTGCTTGAGGGACAAAAGGAAAATTGGTTCTGTTTGGAGGCGAGACACTACAGGTGAACAGGAAAAAACCTTCAATTTAAAGATAGAAATGGTTGGTACGGCCCTGGCCCATATTGGCTGTGAGGATTTGTTGTTCAACCTGCTCTGCGGCCCTTTCTTATTTTGCCCAGGAGGTGGTGGCCCTGCCTGAGCCAGTCGCACCCGCCTGCTGCACCGCCCATCCGTGCGCCTTAAAAGAGAGGCCGCGTGCGCCCTCTCGCCCTCTGTGCACTCCCGCCGGGCCTGCTCCCACTCTCATGAAATGGACAGAACCAAGTTATAAATCAGCGGTTCCCAACCTTTTTTATCTCGAGTAAGTTTTGTTTCACACTGGAGTACCCCTTAATTTGAGTTTCAGGCAAATAAATGGGTTTACTTGTTGAATATAGTCAGTTATTACTATTGTAGGTATTGTTTTAATTATATTTATGGTCCAAGATACTCCAGAGAGATGCTAAATTTACAACTAATCACACATTTTAACAGATAAAAGTACATTTCATCTTCATTTAAAACCTAAAACCATTCCAAGTACCCCCTGGTAATTCCTCAAATACCCCTTGGGGTCCTTGTACCCCTAGTTGGGAAACACTGTTATAAATCGTTTAGTACACATATGAGTCGTTTTGAAAAATTAAGGAAGGGATTTCAGATTTTTTATTTAGTTTTCATGTGAACTAGATCTAACTGAAAATTGGCCCAAAAATTCAAATTCCGTCTCATTTCTTTTTACTTCAAACTTGAATAAATCAGGCTTAGAATTAGATATCAACAAATCCCTGAGCACATTTCATCAAAACCTTGTTTAGTTCAAGATTGCAAAGTCTGGTTGGTGTAGGAGCTGCTTTAAGGACCGATCTTTGCTGTATGTCTCTGCGGGAGGAAAATGCATTTGAAGAAAACGGCCTGTGAAGTTCCAATGCCCCACGGAAATCTATGGATGAAGTGGATTAAACGAAGTAATAACATCTTTAGGACCAGATTGGAAGGAGCCACATGAAAGCCTATTCGTTGACCGAGCAAACTGACCAGAACACACACAACTGAAAAAAAAAGGGGGTTTTGCCTGTAAGTGTCTCATCTTAAGAGCTCAAAACAGCTGCTACAGTCCAATACCAAATATACATGTTCAGGGTTAATCCCAAATTTGATGAAGTTCGTGTGCAAGCATGTTTGCGAGTTCCCAGCGAGTTTTATTATGCATTTTTTTTCTGTTTAGACTTCATCGTGAGTTCATTTGTCAGTGAAAACGCTCAACAACACATTAGAAGAAGAATTACGTGCGGTAACGAAAGCCTTTTTTAAAATCTGCGGCGACTTATTCTTGGTCAGGAAGTGTCCAATGCAGAATCGTGCCTTTTTTATTACTATATATTAGCGCTGTGTGAAATGTGCATAGAGGTGAGGCAGATGACATCAAAAATTCCATTGAGTGTCAGTGGTGAGTAATGACATTTTCTCCAGAATGGAATAGAACAGACTGCATTTTTCCACTCGGGGAAATTGGTCTACAGCGGTTTCACACGACTTTGCACATTTGCGTATTAGCATATACAAACAACGCATTGACATAATGATTAACGCTCATTTAATTGTTCGATTCTGGCAGCAAGATCTTGAGGAGCTTTTTTGCTAGCGGAACGAAAGAAAAGTTGGATCTGTTTTACGTAAGAGCTAAAAACAGATCTTAAAAGTGAAAAAGCTGCAACAGTCCAATAACAAATATAAATGTTCAGGTTTAATCACACGTTTGATGAGGTTTCTTCAATCAATCAATCTCTTTTCTGTTTAGACTTCGTCGTGAGTCGGTTTCGTCAGTGAAAAGGATGAAACGACACATGCTACATTTAGAAATTCCGCTCAACAACAAGCCTTTGATTACCACAAATACATGTCCATCAACATGACCGGACTCCCGCGACTGGGCGCTCCTGCAGCCAATATTTCTCTGACATATTTTGCTCCTCTACAGGGGCGTAGCACCAAATGCAAGGCCCCAGGTACAAACCTTCTCAGTGGGCCCCTAATACACCATTTTGTTTATGAATTATCCCCGCACATTTTGTTGTTATTGTCATTTTTCATTCATTTTTGCCCCATTTTGCTCATGTCCAGTCCAATGATTTTCCTCTCTTTTAAAAGGATGATGGGGCCCTTAGATGTCATGCATAATTAGGCCAGTCATTTTTCATTTTCTAAACAAACATTATGGTCAAAAACATGAATAGCAACAAATTAATTGCAGAATCAATCATATGAGCACTTAGTCGGCATCTATAAAGAGTCATAAACAATGATCCCCCAACAATAGTGAAGAAAATGCACAAACGATAAAGCTTCAGGCGATATAGTAATTATTGTGACAGGCCTATGCATAATTGTAATTAGTCTCTCAAGGACTTTACTCAACCACAATGCATTTTATTACAACAGAAATTGATTAAAGCGTAGAAAAAGAAAATCGTCACATGCTTTTGAGGGCCCCTTCCCTGCCCTGGGCCCTGGGGAAACCAGTACCCTTTACCTCCCAGTCCAACGCCCCTGCTCTTCTATGACCAATTTTATATCAAGCTTTTGATAGTCAAAAAAAAAAAAAAAAAAAAATCCAACTGTCTACTGGGTCTGGAATCTAATAACTAATTACCTCAAGTAAACACATCATCCAAGGGTCTCCAACTTGTAGCTCGGGAATTACCAGCAGCTCCCCAAAAGATTTAGGAACAGATTTTGCTGAAGCTGAATAATTCAAATTTGATGAACCACCTATTATTGTTGTAAATGTATACTTTCAATAACTTTGTGCACAAATAACTTTTGTGCCAGGGAAGATTTATGTACCTTGAGGGATTACAGGTGTGCTTTGAAAAAATGCACTATTTTGTGAGAATATTTGGACATAAGTTGGGAACCAGAAAAACATTACATAACTACTTTTGTCAAATCAAAAAGACAGATAGTTAGATTGCTTTTTAATTATAGGTGTTGTTTGATAATGTTTGGTGCCTGCAGGGCTGTCCCATCCAGACAGAAAATGTGCGCTGCACTTCAAAAAAGGTTGTAACTTACAATGAATGAACATTTGTTAATCTATAGCCCTGTTACTCATTGCGCGGCTCGCGAGCCACATGCGGCTCTCCAAGGCTTAATTGGCGGCTCGCGTAATCGTGTAATATACAATATACAAAATTAGATTGATCAATTGTCTCCTTAAATATGGCGCAAATAACACTGCTGTGCATCCAACGCTTCAACTTAAGTTAGCGCTAGCCAAAAAAAAAAGCATCAAGCCGAAAAAAGTGGATCCAGGTGGACGGACACAGAGCGTGGGAAGGACAACTGAAGAAACAAATGCAGGAGCTCGACGAAAGTCTGCAGCAGTGGTGTGGTCTACGTGATATGCAGGTATACGCATACTCACTTGAAGTGTGGCTGGATTTGTGTCTACTCACTTCAAATTGATCACTGATACGTAACAGTCATTACTCTTGCAGTACTTTAGCGCTTCCTCCCTTTAGAGACCAGTACAAACTTTACATCCCTCCTCTTTCCTCGCAGTCACTTCTGAGCGCTGCTTTGAGGTGTCACTCCTTTTTTCTCTTTACACGGGGCGCCGACAGTGAGCGACGGAGTCTGGGTTTAGGAGCGGACTTGGACAGATGCGCGGATCAGGTTTATTCGGGGGCCACTAAATGACCACTAAACATTTTTATTCTGGTCTTAAGCTACAAAATGTTCTTGATTGACGTTAATCGGCCTCATATTTGCGGAGAAAGGAGGCAAAATGTTGAATGAATGAAAGAGCAAAAGACGCAAATGTAGCACAGTGAAGCCAAACCCTCTCTTGCAAAAGACAAATGTTATAAATGTACATACAGAAATATAGGTTTAGCTGTCCTGGATTAAACATTTGCAGACTGACAGTTTTGGAGAAGAGGGAAGAAGGAAGAAGGGAAACTGCGTGTGAGGAGTGCAGGGCCTGTGCAACAAAACTCGGGCTTGGGGCTAGGGGGGGTGAGGGGGCACTAAAAATAAAATAAAACCATACCATGCAACCTAGAACGGGCAAACCAGCTATTTATTACACCTAATATCCACCAGAATACAGGTAAACATGCATCAGGTCAGTATGTGGACATTGCAATATGTCCACATATGTAATTGCATATATACGTTTGAAATAATTTTACACACACATATATATATATATATATATATATACACGTTTGAAAAATCACAGTATACCCATTAGAAATGTAGACTACACCACTGGACTGCACAAAGATGCAGGTAATGGGATGAGCTGGGGAAATGGAATGTGCAGACGAAAGGTACTCAGAGAAAAAAAACAAAGTACGAGGAATAAAAGAATGGATGATGTTTTGCAGCTCGCTCCTTATCTTTGGTTTGCCAATGTGGCTAGAAGAAAGAAAATAGTGAGGACCACTGATCTATTGGCAAGCCTTAGACGGGATCGAAGTCTGGTTGTCGCTGTTGTCGGTTCAATTTCTTGCAACCGTTAAAGGAATACTTGTCTGCCATGTACGTTTTGTAAAAGTAGCTCTCTGTGGGGAAAAAGCTTGGAGACTCCCGGCCTAATCTACTGACTCTCGTATACACACTGCCTGTCCAAAGAAAAGAAGTCGCCACAGAATATGTAGGTCACACGCTTAGTATTTACAGTCTTTAACTCTGACCACAGCACACATTCACCGTACCATTGTTTTCAAAAGCTTCTGCAACGTCAAAAGACTTCTTTCCATCCAGTGTCGCGTTCATTTTTCATCAAGATCTTGTATTGACGATGGAGAGTCTGACCTTCTCCAGCTCATACAAAAGACTCTGAATGGGGTTAAGATCTGGAACAGAGAAAACCTGGACTCATCATATCACCTTCTTCCATTCCAGAATCCAATCTTCTTGCTCCAGAGCAAATTGAAGCCTTTTTTTGCGGTTAGCCTCACTGATTAGCGCTTTTCTTAGGGCTGCACAACTTTTTAGTCGTAATCCCTTGAGTTTCCTTGGCATTGTTCTTGTGGAAAAGGTCTTATTTTCACAATTAAACCTAACGCTGAGGCGTACAGTTGTTTTTTTCTCCCATTTGATTTTGTCAAATGTTTAAAGTGCCTATGACAACTTCGATTACTCATTTCACTAAAATGCAGTTTAGATAAATACATTTCAAATTTTGCTAAAATACTTCACACATTTTATCCCGGTTTAACCATTTTTTTTAGGTTTTTGGTGGTTGTAAAAGGTGACATCACACTAAGAAATTACCTCGCAACCACACAGTACACTCAACTCATCTAATGCCACCGATTTTTAACATTTTACAAATAAAAATACATGTGAGCGCCTTTTTTGTTGTTGAATTAACTGTCAAAAAAGTTGTTTATTTTGTGTAAATTACGCATAACCTTTTCTCCCTACTATGATGTCATCTATTTGTTCACTTCCTGTAACTTTCTACAAAATTTTCTCCACAAACGGCAACTTGATTGGCGTAAAACTATAAATTATATTTACAACAGGTATTAATACATCCAGTAAACACAAAATTAGAAAATCATGAAAACCTGTTCTACCCACTTTAAATGATCACCAGCCACAGTTCTTCCACAACAAAATGGTTCCCCACTATCCTTCCAGTTTGTAATAATGCGTTGGACAGTTCTAAAGCCAAGTTTAGTAGTTTCTGCTTCTCCTTAGATGTTTTCTCTGTTTGACACCAATGATTTGACCCTTCTCAAACACACAGACATCTTTTCCACGACCACAGGATTTGTCTTTCCACATTTGTTACAGAAATGAGAAGCCGCTCACTGCATCAGCTGGGTTTAAGCAGCGCGTTGCAGCTGAAAGACAATCACGAGGCTGGTACCTACAGCATTTGCTTGGATGAATCCCGAGCGGTGACTTTTTCTTTTTTTTTTTGGGCCAGGACTCAACTCAACTCAATGACAAACGGTCGGACGCTGCAAAACCATAAAATCAGTTGATCAAAGCTATATACCGTCACTATGCCGCATTTCTCCTCTGACGGTGTGAAAAGTCAGGTGTGAGGAAGACGTGACAAACCAAACGGCGCTACATGAAAAACATTACATCTGGTTAATCAGGTGAAAGTAATGCACTATGCTATGTGCGGTAAACATATGGCCGTAATCATCCTTCATGCTGTCCTGGTACGGAGCGGCGGTGCAGGTTAATGGCGTGTGAGAAAGTCCGATCTGCTTTGGCGTCTCATTACGCCCTCGCCGCGAGCGCACTCATCCTGTACAGACGGAAGAATCCCTGACCCCGTTCAAATATGTCATGTCACCTTTACAATTGGAGTATAAGTTAAAGTCATTATTTTGCTTAGTTTAATTGAATCAGTTGCCCTCATGAGGCGGGTAACAACACAGACATAACACAACATTAGAGCTGGGTAATATACTGTATATTGAAATTTAGATCAGCGTTTCCCAACCAAGGGTCCCGGGACCACTAGTGCGTGGCAAATTACCAGGGGATACTTGTAAAGGTTTTAAAAGAAGATTAAATGCACTTTCTTTGAATAAAAAAGTTATTAGTTGTCAATGTAGCTTCTTTTTGGAGTATTTTGGACTATAAACATCTATATATATTTTAAAATTAATAGTAATAATTGATCATATATGACTAGTAAACCCATGTATTTGCCTGAAACTCAAGTTAATGTGTTCTCTTAGTGTGTGAGACAGAGCTTAGGGGGTACTCGAGCCAAAAAAGGCAGGGAACCGCTAATTTAGACTACAGTACAGTGCATTATGAATGTTGTTTTGGAGATATATTGAGTGTATTGTCGTTACAAAAAGATCTAACTAAGAATAAACATGAAAAAAGTTATGTTTAAAACGTTCAAGTAAAAGGTATATGGCAATAGTTTCGGCCCTTTTGTGATTCATTTTACAGACGTAAACACATTTATCGGTATCACTTTATCACTTTCTAATACATACGCTTTCATTTTCCTCAACAAAGCATCAGCAAAGACTGATTGAAGCAGGATTCAGGCTTAGTAGTTATTTAATTAAGGTTAGAGATAGGGTTAAGGTTAGGAATTAGGGTTGAGTATTAGATAAGTAGTTACTAAGTCTGAAGGATTCTTAATAAACTATTTGTTCACCATGAATTAAGTCTTTGTTCAGGCTTAAGACAGGAATAAGTGGTTATTATAAAGTATAACCCATTTATCTGATCATTGAATCTTAACTAATAGGTTTAAAGACATAATATTGACTATGTTACTGGGATACTGGGGAAATAAATCTCGAGCTAGTCATTTTGGACAGTATTAAACAGACATTAAACATTAAACTTAATATAAAACAGACGCATAACATGACAATAACACGACAGACGTTATAAGAGGCAGAGACAAACCAAAAGATTACCTATGAATGGTTTGTTTCCAACCACTTTTTGAAGGCTGAGTAGTTAACACAGTGTAAGAAAGATGACATTTTATATATCCAATAAGGCTCAAATTTTTGTGCATTTGTAAAAAAAAATAAAAAAATACTTTCTAGATGCGTCAAAATATCTATTTCAGGATATCAATCTTAATTTTATTACATTTCCATTACATTTTGACTAGTCAGGTATTGGTTAAGACTGTTTATTTGATTAAACTATATTATTTTACTTATTTTTTTTACTTGTTTCAACAAATTACTTCTTACTTCAAGCCAAATTATCTGGACTGAGTTAAGATAATAATAATGTACTTATTCCATTGGCAAATGTCTTTTTAAGTTTAAATATTACATGATCAATCAGAAACACCTTGAAATCAGATAAATATAAGCAATTAACACTCATTGAGTCAAAGCTACTTAAATCAAGATAAAAATGATAAATTCAAGTCATTTTTTTTTTGCTGTGCGAGTGGCACATTGGTTTCCTTGAGGACAAATACAGCGTTGATGAAGCATTAAGTCCAATCCACAATCATGATATCGTTTCAGTCCTGGTTTAGACCTGCTTTGGGTTGGTTTTGGGACTGACGTAGTTCTAGTTTCTTTGTTTGCATTGGTTCTGGTCTTGATTTCCTTATACAGCAGTTTATATCCTTAAGTGCTATAGTTCTGTTGTTACTTAGTCTTTGTTGAGTCCTGGTTTAGCCCTAGTCATCATTTCTTATTTTGTGCTGCTTCAGGCTCTGGTATGGTTGTTTTTTAGCCTGGGTATGGTTCTTTTTCAGTATAGACCTGGTTTAAATGAACTTTTCTGACTTAAGGTTTGTTAAGCTGGTTTCGTTCTGGTTTGAGTCTGGGTTAGAACTAATGTAGACTTGGTTTGCTCAAGTTCTAGTCCTGGTTTAGTCCAAGTAGTTCCAATGTTGATGTGGTTTGTTCGCAAGTCACACGTTTTTGTTGTCCAGGCTTTTCTTTAGGCTTTCTTAAGCACTGGTTTGGTCCAAATTTAGTCCTGGTTTAGTCCTTAAGAGTCACAGTCAACACAATTGTTACTCCAGGCTTCTTGGGCTTCTACGGTGCGAACAGCCAAGCACATAAAAACAGCGATTAGGATCATTATTTGATATTGGAAGATGGTGAGATAATGATGAAGAATTGCATAATGGCTGCTCTCTCAGGTTGGTAATATTGCCAATTCTTCTCCGTGTCTCCATCTGTTCCATTGACTCAGATCCGTCAACAAGTGCGCTCTTTAATCAATCAAAACGGCCTCTGTGTCTGGCATCTATCTCCTCTCCTCTATCAAGTATAACACCTTACATCACTGCGTTGGAGTAAGCTCTTTCTTGATACGTTCATGTCGGTGGTACTTTTCTCTCTCTATTTGGCACGGTTTGAAAATCTCATAGAAAGTAAAATTCTCACTTTTTCCCCCAAGACAGTATAATGATGAAGTTTGGAGAGTCAGGTTTGGGTCAAGATATTTAAATGAAGACATGTTTTATGAAATACAAATTCTTCCACAGTTCTAGTTAGGTCAGGTTTAGAGTTCGTGTGCTGCTTTTTTGCTTTTTGAAGGTCCCATAAATGATAGCCTTTTTTATACGCTATTAATGGTTGTTCTTTTAAAGCTCATATGCAAAACTCTTCACAGGCAAACCAAACTTTAACTGCATAGTGTCAATTTGGATTTTACGTTGGCTTTCCTCTGAGACAAAATCCCACGTGTGAGCTGAAGGTGAATTCATTATTTGAATGTTTGGCTAAAGTGATTGATTGACGAATAATGTGGATTGTGCAATAATATGGACTGTGCAATGAGTGGATTGTGATATAAATTGGATTGTACAATGATATGGACTGTGGAATCATGTGAATTGTGCAATAATATGGGCTGTGCAACAGGTGGATTGTTTAATAAATTGGATTGTACAGTGATATGGTCTGTACAATGATATGGACTGTGCAATCACGTGAATTGTGCAATGACATGGACTGTGCAATGAGTGAATTTTGTGGTAATGTGGATTGTGCAATAATATGGACTGTGCACGGATTGTACAATAATGGTGATTGTGTACTGATATGGACTGTGCAATAATGTGGGTTATGCAATACTATGGACTGTGTAATGTTATATGCTGTGCAAAATGGACTGTGCAATAATATGGGCAAGGACTGTGCAACAGAGTGAAGTGTTGAATTATATGGATGTGAATGACATGGCCATGGACTGTGCAATGCTATGGATTGTGCAATTATATGGACAGTGCAATTATATCGACTGTGCCATGATATGGACTGTGCAATTAGTGGTTGTGCAATATTGTGGCTTCTGGAAAAATGTGAAATTGCATTCTTTGTATATATATGAAATGTAGTTCAATTCCAGTTCAATTCCGGTGTGTTTACTTTCATGTTGGATCATGTTTGTTTAACATTCCCTATTAAAATAACATTTGAGTTGTAGCTTATTCATTTCATTACCTTTACTACAAAATAGAGACAGTAACTCCCACTCTTACCACAAGAGGGCATAAGACTAATTTGAGCTTTGATTGGGATGAAGATTTACAATCCTCGCTCAAAAGGACTTATTGTAAGTTCTAAACTGTAAAATACGGGGTCTAAAGTATTTTCAAAAGGCCAGAACATGGATCTCATTTGACAAGTCTAACACTATGAGGGCAGTACGTTTTTCTTTTTTTCCTTTCTCAAACAATTTTCTGCTGCACACTCTCCCTCTCTCTCCCTTTTCTCCCTCTCGCCTGCTCTTTTCATGTCCTTCCTGTGCATCCCGTCGCACCACAGAAGCTCTGTCATCGCACGGGCTCAGAATTGTAACAGCGGGGAAATATGTTTGCTGTTTAGACTTGTTGTGTTGAATCCTAATGAGCTATCAGACTCTGCGGGGAAAGAGCTTTCTCTGCCTTTTTCTGCTGTCAGGGTGATTTGCACTACTAGAAAATAGGAACGAGGGAGCCCAGCAGCCAAAAGAAAGAAAAAAAACCAAGGCATTTTCTGGTCTTAGCCTTGCCGCGGTTATTACAGAGGATATTGCAGTCAGCGGCGGTGACAGATATATATCAATGCGGCTTATTCCTCTGTAGAGATTTCATTCAAATCTAATAAAATACATGACAAACACATAAATACGACATTCGGGTTTTTTGGGGATATAATGGAACCGGCTTTGCCCCCAAACTCCAGACATAACAACAGCATCAGCAAAGCAAAGGAAGCAAGCAAGCAGAGGAAGGAAACGACAAAATTAGAAGGACGCAAAGAAGATAAGCCGAAGACGGATATTGTGTTAGCGCCCATGTGGCACCAAGACACATAGCTTAAGGCAGCCGTGGAAGCTTAATGCATCCTTCATGGAGGGAAAAAGAAAAAAAAAAAGTACTTTGAAAAAAAAGGGAAAAAAACTGTGATGAGGAGAAGAAGAAGAACAGCGAGGAGCACGCTGATATGTCACCCGCTCTCGACTGAGAATACAGCAGGGCTACGCCGCGCCGTAGCCTTGGCAACCCCCGCGACCAATAGCGGGAGGTTCTTTAAAGGCGGCGACGCTGAGACAAACGGGCGCGAGGATGTGCGAGGATGGCTGCGCGTCGAGGGGAGAGGTTAAGGGTGCGACTCGCCTGTGCCACTACATTCGTGTTATCTTGTTACCACAGGCTAGTTCAAGATGTTCTTTTCTCACCTATTAACACGTGACCTTCTGAGTACACACGGACTCGTATTTCATGTCTTGTTTAGCATGCAAACGGACACTTGTAGGAAGTGTCGAGCCTCCGGGCGGATTTTTGAACAGAACCGGGGTGAACTATAAGTGCGGATGTCAAGATTATATATATTATTAGCGAAGGATGTCTCGCTATCCATTGGTTACACGTGGTGAGTCACAATCAGCAACAGAGCCCTGAGGAAGTTGGCAACGAAACTTTGGCTTGAAATTGAGATGGTCCAGCAGAAATTAATTAAATGTTTTGGTTAAAAAAGGTCATGTTTACGGGAAATGCATAACGGTTGTACTTTGTCTTGCTTAATAATCATACAACAATGGATGTATACTGAATATTCTTTATTTTCTTGTATTTTAGGTCACAGTTTTCACTCAATGTCACGGTGAAGCAATCAGCAGACAAACGGTCATTACACCTTGATAAGAATACTGAACCACAACACCTTTTTTAAATACATGCCACTCGGACCTGTTTTTCCTAAAACGTCGGACTAAAATGAGCCTCATTTCAAACTGAAGCTGTTTCTGAGCCCTTTGGAGCACAAACTATTGTCTGGACTCTTTGTGAAGCTGAGACTCTGTAGTTTTGTCCTCTGGAGTCTGATTTACTCTTACTTGGAAACAAGCTCTGCAAAAACGAATATCAGACCTACATTTTCTATGTGAAATACATGAAGAAGTGAAGCTGGTGTATTTAGATTTTGCCTGACAAACTGACACTAGTTTGGGCTTTTGTTGGTTTTGACAATTCATCTTTCAAAGCTGAAGCGAATTTGACAAAAAATTGTTTTAGGGACTTGTAATAAAGTAAAACATTCAGGCGGAATCCATATAAAAGTCCTGTGAAATGTTTTTGAATTATAATGTATTTTTCAAAGTAAAAAAAAAAAAAAAATAGTGCTTTTGGAGTAGAAACTGACTCTAATTCATCCCAGAATGTTTGATTTGACTGAAAATAAGTGGGTTACAGCTTTCTTTTCATATTGAACATACCCAGCAGCTGATAGTTTCCTTATATCAAATGGTGGATAAAAAGGAATAAATTAATTAAAAATCTAGCGTCCCTCCGGGGGGACGCCAGAACAGCAACTGGTTTTAACCAAATAAAAGTGTCAATATGGTGAGCTGTATGATAGAACAAGTGAATTATTGGTCAAAATCTGAAATGTTATTCTTGTTTGATTCAATAACATGCATTGTTGTTATAAGTAGGTAATTTTTGGCATGCGTTTTAGAGTCCGTATTGTCCAGGTAACAATTACGATTATCAAAATGCATAGTGTATTCTGATTCAATGTAGCAGCCCTATTTGAAGTTCAAGAGAAAATCAGAGAAAGCGGTGCATTGGGACGATTGGTTCTGTACTCACTCAGTAACGCAATTTATTTTAAATGAGACACATTACAATTACACGGATAGAAATGTACTCAACGAGCAAAAGTACAAAAGTGCAATCACCTGAACAAATCCACTCAATTACAGTAACACGAGTATTTGCAATTTGTTCCTTTCCACCTGTCCCTACAGTCACTTCAAACAGGCAAAGTTCAGTTCAGAAAGACGCCACGCCACGCCAGTCTGCAACGCCCAACTTTACTACCAGCGAGCGAGCGTTTCCACCAACCGAGCCTAAAGAACGTATGGAACTGGCTCAGACGCTTGCTTACTCATTGGCCACATTGAATTGAATTTACAAGTAGATTGAATCCATTTATTGTACCCTCTGGTCCGGCTGAAAAGCACTGAAACAATACCAATTTGGAGACGATACAGTAGAGAAAAGGCTTAAGGAACAGGCTGACGATGCCGCGGCTTGAATGTGCGGCTGAAGGCAGTGGTTAGGTGTACAAACAAGAGAACAAATCCACTCTGTACTGTGGCCACAAGCAGCAAGGCGCACTTAGCACTCAGACCAAGGCTATCTTTTGTACCAGGCTGTAAACATTCACTGCGCTCACAATGTCACCTTTGGGTTCGAAGGGATTTCTTCACTTGTGCGGCTCGAAACACTGATATTTCATCGCGCCCTGCAGCTTAAATGTGCGTGATTATGCGCTATTCCAGCTTCTTGAACTATACTTGTGGAAATCGTATACGGTTTGAAAGGTGCGCAGTGTGACTTTCCAGATGGATATGCCATTGCGCAAGTGGTTCCGTATAAAGTAAAAAGAATACCACAATGTTGGGCAAGTTTGTTCAAAAAAGTAATTAGTTATGGTTACCCGTTATGTCTCCAAAAAGTAATCGAGTTAGTAACAGCATTATTGATTGGTGAGAGTAGTTACAAGATAAAGTAACAATTCAATTACTGACAAAAATACACCCGCTGTTGCTTATTCAAGTGAAACTCTATTTGCTCTGTTCAGCCTTATTTATTAGCCTCAGTCTACAAATCACCAAATGCGCCGCAACCAGCATTAGTTAAAAGCGACTCTCCTCCAGACGCACAATCTTTCCAGTTACAATGACCAAGGACAAACTGTCGCCTTCACGCAGCAGACACAGGTCAAACGGTTACCAAACACACTCGATGACACCGCTTTTAAACTCTTAAAACCAGAAGTGACCAGCCAAAAAGGAATGAAAACAATTACGAGAAAGTAGACGTCTGACTCGAGCGTTTTTAGGGATCTGTAAACTCCAAACGCATGTGGCCCTCACCAGTGGCGGACCTAGGAATTCTGGGGCTCAAGGCAAAATTAAGTACAGGCCCCTGCTCATAAAATGTGATTTTTAAACTTTTCTGTTGTGTTTCTTGAATTGCTCATGAAGGAAGCTTTTGTTGTTTTATTTATTTATTTACATTTTAAAGCTTATATATTCTAAACAGCTTAAAAAGGGGGTTTTGGGGGTCGTTCCCCAGAAGAATATTTAAGAATTCAGACAGTATTTCCTGTTTGTTGGTGCGTTTCAACACATGTTCAGCTGATTTAAATACATGCTATTCATTTGAAATTTGATTGTGTAATATTGTATTTATTTTACAATATTTAATTAATTCAATATAATTTTTCTTTTTCTTCACTTTACATGTGATATGGAGAGAAAAGCAACTGTTTCCCTGCGTCTGTGTCTGATGATCGGGGGGCATCTGATTTGGGGCCCCTTCAGGTTGGGGGCCCAAGGCAACTGTAGCCTGTTGCCTAATGGTAAGTCCGCCCCTGGCTCTCACACGTTTGTCGTCTATTTTTACTTCCATCACAAAGAACCACAAAATAATGATATATATCCATAAAAACCATGCTTATCCTGGACATTTCCTTGTTTTGGATTGTACACCGTGTGATGACAACCAATGAAATGTCAGGAAACTCTTAAAGCCCGCCTAACGCCGCTTAGTTACGCCGTTATACTTAAACGTCCTAACAATGATCTTCTGCTGGACCACTGAGAAGTAAAGCAGTTGAAATGAGGCAAAAACAGTAGCCTTGAGCTTCAAATGTCAAATGTATCTCAGTAAAGGCAATGGGAGGTCTGAACTGACAAAATAAGTCTTGTGAATGGTACGGACTTTAAAAACACCGAGGAGTATGAGCATGCTTCACATCTGTGTTGAGAAATGGCCTAAATCTACAGGATGCGTCGCATATACGAGAATGAAACTAAAAACAACTCGAGCTAAGGTACATTTCTGAAAACGTTACAACTGAAATTGAAAGTGAACCAGTGTTAAGCGACGGAACACTTTTGGAAAAGAAAAGGAAAAAGAAAATTAGGCAAAGTATGGCAGCGTGACATGCAATTTACTACCCCAACTCCTTCATTCTGTGACTTAGATTTGAAAATCAAGGGCTGCAATTTGAGATTCCGATGGGCGATGTTTTCTATTCCCAGGTTATTGTTGTAGTAATGATGAGATATTATGCGTCAACACGACCACATCCCTGATACACTTGTCTTAATGAATACAGATGCAATTAACCGCGACAAAACTATTCCGAAAATGTACCTGCTGTAAACAACATCGCTGTCATGTGGGAGGAAACCAGCACAAGTCGAAGCAAATGAAACCACGATCGTTATTGATATTTGCATGTGTTTAGCTTTAAGAATGGACCGATCTGAATACGCTTTTTTTGAACTTTTAGCCACATTTAAGGTCAGACAATGCAGGTGAATAGGAAAACAAATTGTATATTTTAAGATGTCAATCGGTAGTTTACCTAATGAGAAACTTATAAAACATGTTTTTTCCTTATGTGAGTAGAGTTTTCATATAGAAATAAGGCACTGTATGTGTTTGGTGTTTTATTTTAGGATATTTCGATCTGAAAAATGGACAGAATCCAGTTTAATTTTGTTGGTTCATTTTGTACACATGTTAATAACGAAAACTACAGAGGAGATTTTGGATTTCTTAACTAGATCTTGCTGAAAATTAGCATAAGAATTTCGCCTCATTTTTTGGACTTTAATAAATCCGGCTTAGAATTAGATATCAACAAATCCTTCAGTACATTTCATCAAAGTCTTGTTAAGTGCCAGGTTTTAAAGTTTGTGTGTAGGAGCTACTTTAAATGGTGATCTTTGTGTAACTATGAGAGAAAATGCTTTTTTTGTTGTATATTTTTTTATTTATTAACATACTACTGGTGAAAAGTCCATCAGACAAGTGTTGGTATATTTTTACCGTTGCAAAGAAAAAGGGCAATGGCATAGAAATCATGAGGAATCAGCTTCTTTTTTTTTTATATATATATATAAATCTTTGGGTTTATTTTTGTTCTTATTGTTCCAGTTTATAAGAATTGTTTTGTTTTTTGTTGTTGTTTTTTTTTTCCAAGCTCATTGCAATTAGGAGGAAGTCGTCATGTGTAACTGTTTGGGTAAGAGGAGACCAGATAGACCACCAAGTAAACAGACTGCTGGAGATGGAGAGATGCAGAGATGGAGGGTCTTTGACAGTCCCTCCATGACCTCCGACCAGGACTGCGTGACCAGTGTGCAGAGCCAAGATGGTCTTTTTTTTTTTTTTCCCCGATGGACAATGTCTGCAGGTGTCAGTGTGGCCCATGATACATTTCTTTTGTCCAGTTTAGGGCTGTAATCCTTTACTCGTTTAGTCAATTAATCGGTCGATGGTGTCTTAGTCGAGCAGCATTTTCATTACTCGACTGATTATTTCACGCATATTAAAAGGATTTATTTGGCAAAAACAAAAAGATATATTTTCGATTTTGGAGTGAATCATTTAAATACGCGGTTTACTAGTACTTTTCTGTATAAATAGTTGTTTTTGCACGAACTCTTGTGCGGTTGTGGTCTTTTGAATGCAGTTTGGGTAAAATACATGTAGTTTTGCTATATTTTCACAGCCAGTTTTAGTCGACTAATCGCTCGATAGGGCTGGTCTTTAGTCGACCAAGAATTCCTTTAGTCGACTACAGCCCTAGTCCAGTTAAATGGATTCTGTGCAGAGTTTTGTATCGGATGAGTTGTAGTTTTGTCTTCTGTGATATGTTACTGCAGTTAGAAAAAAAAAAGAAGCATTTTAAGAAAACTACCTTTGAAGTAATGCCACAGAAATCTATGAATGAAGTGGATTAAACGAAATAATAAAACGTCTTTAGGAGCATATTGGACGAGCATAAATACTGAGAGAGCAAACTAACCAAAAAACAAAAAAATAGCTATGGGTTTTGCCTGTAATGTCTCGCCTTAATGCTGCATCCGAGTATAGCATTTATTTTCATTCCTTTCATACTACAATTTACGTCTCCTCCGTTGCTCCGCCACAAACACAGACATCGCGAGCCATACCAGAGAAAGTACCAAGACTAAGGAGTTCAAAGTAGTTCAAAAAGCCTGAATAATGCATAATATTGGCCCATAAATCAGGTAGCCAGAATCAGAAGTCAAAATAATTGCTACCTCCCCTTCCTGGTCTGTTTGTCGGAGAGGAGCATGGAGCAGAATCTTTAAGTCGCGAGGCCGAGTGAGTCACTGTGCAGCTGCAGGGAGAGGGAGACGGAGGGATGAAAGGGGGACGGGGAGGTGAGGGAGGGAGATGAAAGAGGGATGGGACCGCCGCGGGGAGAGAGGGGGACAGACGGGAGATAAAAAACCACCAGGCCTGTGTGGCGCCGTCCGTTTCTCCCGCCGATGACTTTCTCGGCGGTGTTTACCTCCTCGCCGCGCTCGCTAATTCATCTCGCCTCTCCATCTCTCGATCCCTCGCTCCGTTCGGCGATATTTGTTTGTCTTCTTTGCAGCTCTCAGACGCCTTTTCTCACCTGCTCGAAAGCTGATGTGCCAGTGTCAAGTGCTGGTGTTCAGGCGGTTGTGAGGAGAGGTCGGTGGTCGAGTATTGACGGCGTGAAAATAATGAAATCCTGAATTGACATGGATTGACATTCTGTCCATCGGTTTTGCAACGATGAAAACATGTGATAATTGCCATAGACACAGTGCAGTCGGCAAAGCGTCATATGATGGCGTGGTCTGTCATGGCTGAAAAGTCCCGGTTGATTCCCGGATGAAAACATAATTTTTTCTGTCTTTTAAGATGTTTCCTGGTGTATTATCCGTATTTAAAGGACGCATATGATGCATTATTGTATTGTTATTGGCCTTTAAACATGCTCTAGAGTATCTTTACTTTGACATGTTTTTGAACTGAAAATAAAATGTTTTTACAAAGAATAATAAAACTGTTACAGCCTTGGGAGACGCCGAAGTGACTTAGCTTTGGCTCCATCTACTGGCTGCAAAGGCAATTCCCACATTTTTATATCCACAGTACTTTGTTATGCTAGCTGTGCCAAGTTATCGCGCAGTTGTAATGATTTTGATTAGACGCAGAAATGCTCAGAGAGAGTCTAGTGATGATTTACCGACTTAAAAACAGAAAAGATTCTCAGAACCACGTCACACATCGAAAAACCTCACACGTCGAAGGAAATCACAACAGGAGTCTTTTTGGCGGTGAGACAGGGCGGGGATTTTCTAACCAGGATCTATCAGACAAGCGTGAACGAAGCTAAATGCAACTCCAGGTAGGTTTTTGATGACGGAACAATGTGAGAACATGGTTAAAAGCTCAAAAAATTTGCATACTATTTGCCATTTAAGCACAACTAATTCAAGTCAAGTCACAACAACTGAGTCTTAATTGATGTTGTGACATACGTCAGAAAATACCTGAGCAAAACATTTGGCAACATAAGCCCGTAGCATTCCTTCATATTTATAGAAATTTGGGCCGTTTGACCACTTCATGTATTTATTGCGTCTTTGTGTCTGCATGTGGTACAACACATACACATACAACACAACACATACAACACATGATGGCAAGATGAAAGTGCACGTCCTTTTTTTTTTTGTAGTTTAGTTTATTTATTCGAGCTCATCTGAGATTGATAATTGGTAATAAACAATTAACAAGTTCCATTGTAATAATGTACAATATTAATAAGCAAATCAATTTAAGCCAGCTCGAAAGGGAGTGAGAAGAAGCCAAATTTATGTCCTCCCACCCCCAACTCAATTTCTTAATCCATGAGGTTGCGTTTATACGTAGCACTTTTACACATGTAATCTGCATTTCAGAACCTTGATTAACCTAACTAACCTTACTTATAGGCATACATTAATATGAAAAGACATATATACATCTTATTTACAAGATATAATAATAAAGATAATATAAATCATAAATTTGCAGTAACATCTGTGACACAATACACGATGTATGATTCAATCACATCTATAAACACAAGCGACTAGATCATTTCCTCAGCCCTGTACCTCAATAATAGCATTTCTTTCTATTTTATTTTAAATTGATGAATTGTTGAGCATTGTTTGAGTTGTTCCAATAAGTCTAAGTGGTTCCAAGGGGTTCCACCCCTTGTACAGACACCACATGCTCAGCTTGTTCTTTAAATTGACCACATCCCCTCAAATTGTAACCTCCATTTCTTTCAACAAAAAGTTTTTGAATGTTAGCCGGTTACTTTTGAATGTCAGTCCTTGGCAAGGCAATGGAGTCTGGTCGAAATGTCCATGATTCTCCAACAAAATGAGGACGGGAACAGGCAAAGGCAAAGTCCGCATTTGCTCTTGTTGCTGAACAGTGACTGAACAGTTGAAATGAATGGATTGCTTCCACCAAAATGTTCCAAACAGGAAGCTGAAACCCATGAATAGGCTACACACTAATATTTTTGCTGTGATTCCTCAAAGGTTGGATTGATTTATTAAAGAGCCTGATTGGATCTGATTTTTACTGAAAAACTAGACGATGTTATCGATTTTTTTTGTGCATGTGATAAAGTAAAATTTGTGTTGCCCCTATACAATTCATATTGCAAAAGCATCTCTTTGGGTGAAAATGACACCACAACTTTTACTCTGCAACTATAGAGTGTTTTAACCAACGAGAGAAGCAGGAAGTGCGCCGTTAGCATGCTAAGAGATACACGTGACTGCTGTAAAGACTTCAACATGAGCTAGTTCTGTTTCTCACATTTTGAAACAGTAAACATCAGGTACAGAGCCTGTCGTTTTTTCCCAACACATTTTACAAAATAGTGTTTTTGCTTTTCTTACTCATTTCAATGGTGACCTTGGTGCATAGATTTGATCGGCCGCCCAGCAGCTGCACAGTATCTGGTGTAAAACAAAAAAATCAAGACACTTGCCAAGTATTTAAGACTGGAAGGGCATCTGGTCCAAACACCTGCCAAATAATGATGTAACTTGTTTTCTGATTTAAGAGTAGGTATAGGAGTAAGACTAAGACAAATATTAGTCAATGAATGTATACACTTATCTTAACACACCACCATGCTTTAACACAGTCATCTTTTATCGACAAATTTCTTCTTTTTTTTTGCGGTTTCTTGTTGCTTGGGGTTAATTTACCAACTGAAGATGGAAGTCATTAAGATATACTGTGGGGACATATTTGCAGCAGAGTGGAATGTGTCATTGTCAGGGACAGAGATGACTCATTTGTACTCAGATTTCCAAATGTTGCATTGTCCCTTTAGACAGGCTTCCTACACCAACTTATGAATTGAACTTTCATCAGCTTTTAAGCCTTTGTCAATTAGGGTGTGCGACATTGACAAAAATTTATATTGTATTATTGACGATACTATGTCAATCCATCAGAAATGTGTTAAAACATGTCTTTAAACAAATTGGTTGAGGTTTAATTATTAGACAAACGAACAATTAGTGCAGAAATATAGCCTTAAAACATGTTGACATTTCAGCAAGACCAGCCACTGACCTCTTTTTCTTAAGAATTGTTTATTTTCCACATTTTTTAATCTCCAGTGAGCAATCCTGGCCCATATTCTTCTATTACTATTTTTTTTTTTTCAATTTTATGTTTAATTAGCTCGTTTTGTTTTCTTATGATAAACAATATATACATTATATACACATATATATATATGTACACATATACATATACAATATATATAATACATTCCGATATATTGCCATTGTGCACGTTAGAGCAGAATTTCTTGTGTATAAATCCATCCATTACATTGTACCCATATAAGATGTGCATGAAATGTGTTATGATAAATAAAATATGAAAGTAGGTGTTATTAAAGTAAAATATCTCCGAGCTGTTAAGTCATACGTGTTTTTTTATTTTTATTTTACACATTTTTCATGCCATGTCATTTATCATACAAGTAGGCTACACAACATATTTTTAGTGCATTTTTGACATAATTCACATTAACAAAAGGAACCGGAAAGAAGGTAAATAGCATTTAGAATATTGATTTAGAATGACTTTGCCTTGATTACAATGCAAGGTCACTATAAATTGATACATTTATTGATGTCCTTGACTTACAGTATCAAGATTAATTCAGGGGAAATTTAATACATTTAGACATGACTCCGAAATGTACTGACTATTATATTCGACTGGCCTATGTAGACCCTTCCAGGAGTGACATGTTTAGAACATCTGCAGCTTGGTGCTTGTGTATTCCATTCATTTCATTCATTCATTCCATTCATTTTAATGAGGCAGCAAAAAAACACACAAAAAACAGTCATTCAGTAAATAGCACAGATATGGTTGTTTATATGTTCATCAATATCAACCTCCAATTCCTAAACTTAACTTATTACTGTAGGATTTGTGGCGTTTAGTGAAACAAAAACAAAAAAAAGTTGTTGCCCACCATGTTTTTCGTGTATTATTTTCCAGAATAATGTTTTAAGAAATGTTTATTATGAATTTGTTGGCATGTATTTTAATTTTGACACTAATCATCAACACAAAACACTTGTAATGTCTGCTAACTCCTGCCAGTCGCCAAAACAGCCTTGGTCTTTTGACGTTTGGAGGCTAACGCTAACTCTACCAGTGAAAATGCATTAGCGCCAACTCCTGGAATGGTACCGGGCTAATGAAAAGCAGCATTTTTCTTGCAAACGCTGGACGGAAAGGGGAATACGAAACGTCATTCACAGGCCGCTTAGAACCACCACAATATGTTGTCGTTTGCTAACCTTGATCAAGCTAATTTGCGTACGGATGAAAAGCACGTTCACTCAGGTGCGTCACTGCAACATGCTTATTATACCCTGATTACTTTGCCGTGTTTTCTTTACATTATTACCTTTGTGACGGTCAATAACAGCAGCGCCCGAGGACAAAAGCGCTATCTACAGAGCCGTTAGCTTGAAATGAGTTTAAGCTTATTCAGGCAAACGAGCTCTACGATACGGCACAGTGCTTATTACGAGTCTGGAAGGCATTAGAAAAATCAAGAATTTATGTATCGTCCAAGCGCTGATCTTGTTTTTCTCATCATCAATGTTCCCCATCTCAATCCTTTTTCAATCCCCGATCACTCGTCCTATCTCTTAATACTTTTATCCAACCTTGCTTGTCCTTGCACATACGTCTACAATCCTCCTTTAGCTCTTTTCAGGTCTTATTGCGCCATTGTTACCTCTCCTAAATCTCCCAATTTCCTGCGTCCCAGTCCCTGAGCGCCCGTTGAAGCACCCGTATCGTCAGTCACCCAGCCCTCACCTCTCCGCTGATTGTTTCTATGGCACCCCCGAGTCTCGTGCGTGCCCCAAAATCCAGAAAAGAGTGTCTACCTTAGTCCTGCTTGATTTAGTATCGCCAGAGGAATTACGGTAATCTTCATCATCATCACAGAAGTCATTAGGGTAAATTGGAAAGAGCTTATTGGCTTATGTTGGCGCCTAACCCCACTTATTAAGTTGCTGAATGATGCAAGTTGGTAATTTATTGTGTTTGAGGGTTTTTTTTCAGCCAAGTTTCATGGCTGATAGTAGATGGGCAGAATATTGGCAAATGGATAAATAAATAAATAAATAAAGCTGTCATAGGATTTAGACAGCACCTTTCATGACACTCAAAGTGCTTTAAATTGCATTATTCACTCACTCTACACTCAGTGGTTGTAAGCTACTACTATAGCCACAGCTGCCCTGGGGCAGAATGATGGAAGCAACACTACCAACATTCACTCAGCAGATTCACACCAGGCACTGTGGGTGGCAGGTGTCTTGCCAGAGTACATAACATCAGTTTGCACCAGCCGCCCCCCTGTGGCACCTGGTTTTCCCAGTGGTCTCCCATCCAAGTACTAACCAGGTCCTGTACTGCTCTCAGAGCTGAGAGCAGATCAAGCATTAGCAGCAGGTATGGCCACCCTTGAAATGTGCTTACACATACAAACCCATATAGTATTTTATTTGTATTAATTTTAAGGAGGAAAATTAAAACTTTGAATGAGCCTTTTAACATTGTTATAATGGTGGTCCCTTATCATCCTTTAATCCTGCATTTGAAGCTCAAAAGCTCAGAAAATTCCGGTTTTCACCTGCCCCCTATCCCCACCCACATTCCTGTTCTCAGTTAAAATTATTTGAAAAACGAAGCCCCCGAAAAGTAAAAAGGCATAAATGGCAATTTGTTGCTTGCTACAGTGAAATGTCACTATGAAGAGGTGGGGGTTATCCGTTCTGCAGTTTCAATAGTTTACAATGACCAAAAAGTAAAATGATAACCTACTTACAGCATAATTCAATAAAAGTACCTGAAAAGGCATAATATGTCTTATTTAACGTTTACTTGCGTATTAAAGGTGCTTCTCGGGTGGTGCTTGTCTGCTTAGACACGTCATCTCTTCACCTCCTCCAGTAAGTGTCTTACCCAAGAATACAATAAGAGTGCGTATGTGGGAGAGATCGAGCTGGTAACTAGCTCAAATCCTTAACTCACCGCCTCCTCAATAATCTGCAGTTTCATCAAAAAAATGTGAACTGGGCTAGAGCTTGGCAATTTTCCATTATTATCCCCTAAATTAAATAGGTGGTTCTTGTACCCTTGTGATCGAGAGGGGGAAATAGCTTTGTTAAAACAGAATAGAGTTTCAGATGTGTGGGAAATGGGATTCATCATCACTGCATATGAAAGATGAGAGTGCGCAGATTGGGCGTTTAATATAGCACTTAGAGTGAATAGCAGGGATTACATGCAAAATTGGTGGTATTGCACATGAATAATGTAATATCACATGACACTGGGAATCGTGGTGCCGTAAGAGATAATCATCCATTATAAGTCGAAAAAAAGGAAAACTGGAGTAGGCACATATTAACATGAGCGTGACGAATGTAGGAATACAGTTGTGACAAAGATGTATGGGTTTTAATGTCACTCTGAGTATTTTCACCATTCAAAAGAACAAGAAATAGTTTGTTTTGAATCATTTATTGCCGTAAAATTGGTGGTAATTCTGAAGAAATTGTGGTTGCCAGCTGACCAATCAATAGCATGTGTTTTGCGACTGTCCGCATCTGTTAAAAATATTGGATTGAGATTATCAAAGCGCCGCAATTTATTTTCAATATCAACATTCTAATGGACTTTAACCCTTTATAAACTGGGCCAATTTTCTCGAAAACCTCAGACTATAATGACTCCCAATTCAAACCAAAGCTGTTTCTGAAGATTTTGGAGTACAAACAATTGGCTGGGCTCTTTGGGAAACTGGGGTGCTGAAGTTTAAAAAAAAAAAAGCAGATTTCAAATATTGTGTAGATATAAGTCGGGGTAAAGCTACTGTCTGGAGGAATGGTTTCGTAGACAGTAGATTGGGCATTTGTTGGGTTGGGACTATTCCTTTTTCAAAGATGAAGCCAATTTGACAAAAAAAAAAAAAAAAAAGATTTTGGGACTTTAATAAAGGAAAAAATAAAGTCCTTTTCTTCCATTTTTGGTTTTAGAGTACAAGCTGATCTTGATTTATAAAAAAATAAGTGACAGCTTTCTTTTCATATTGTAAATGCCCAAGAACTTGATTGTTCCTTTTTATCAGATGATGGACAAGAAGGTAAAATTAAAGGAAATGTCCGATGGCCAAGCTGTGGGCCCGCCTCCTCTTAGAAAGGTTAAAACTGTATTAAAAACTCACATAGAGGTAATAAAAAAAAAAACAAAAAACATTTGGACTGTGCTTTTGGCAGCAGAGAGAAAAGAAATCACGAAGAAATGGATGACACAAGATGAGCCTATTGTCAAGGACGGTCCCAACTAACAATGGACGGTTGCAGAACGGAAACGGTTGCCTTTGCAGTCGATTTAAAAATCAGTTCACGCTCAGTTTCCTTTTTGTCGGTCCTTGTTTCTGTTTTACAAAATGTATGGCACCTATAACTGGAGACAACATATGGTGGTTGTAATTTGCTGAAACAGAGCGCAGTGGGTAGACTATATCGACGTGTTTTGTGGGGAATTCGATAGTAGTTTTTCAATATTTTATCAAGAAATCTGTTTCATATCCGACAGGCTCTACCCAGAAAGTGTAATGTATTCCACATCTTACCTTTCAGCTTATTCTCAGCGCCAGGACAGGGTTTCTACAGCGATTTGGAAGGTTTTTTTAACAAACGATGTCAGAGAAGTTGGAAAAGGTTTGAACCAGCTGATTGGTTATTTTATTTTACATAGACAATATAAGGAACGCATTGTTAATTGAATGTACAGCCTCGAAATCAAATATTCATGTTGTTGTTGGTATGTGTGACCTCTGCAGATAGAAGGTCAGACCCATTTCAACATGCTAATGCTCCGAACCCGCCCGGAATTCAAATCTAAATGTATTTCCTTCATGCAAAGTGGATTAAAAAGTGACAGCTGAAGGCGAAGAAAATGCTTTGGATTCGCTAAATGTCCAGCGTATAATTGTAATGCTATGTACATATGTATGAGGTTTTAGATGCGTCTTGTCAGCCTATCAAGGGGTTTCAGAGTGATGAAAGATTTCAACCGCTGTGATGGCAATTCAATGCAAAATATTCCATCTTTTGAATGGTCGGAAGTTCTAAAAATAGGGCTTGGGGCTGGTTAATGCTGGAGTGTCGGGTCAGGAGGGACGGTCTGCTGTATTGGTCATTCAAAGTTATGAAGTTTAGGGTTATGGGTAAGGTTTGGAGAAGGGTTCATTTAAGGTGCAATAACTGTTAAAATCACCTACTAATCTATTCAGATACAAATATATCAGTTAAGGCCAGTTTAGCAACAGAAGTAACTCATTACCATGGCAACCAGATCACTTCCCGACCTGACTATTCCAGTTGTCGTCAGAGGTCGGATTTTCTGAGTTTCGACTTGTTTCTCTCACGTCTTGGAATTCCTACTTGGAAACTCAGTCAACATTTCAAAAAACCCGAGTTTATCCGAGTTAGTCAATCCAACATGGCTTCGCCCTGGGTTTGGACATCAGACAGTCAAAGCATTGATAGTACTGGTGTTAATTTCTCTTTAGTTGCTCTCTGCTGCCTCTGTTTACTGTGAAGCTGCCGTTGACCTTCTGCTATTATAGAGGGATTGTCAGTCTGCATCATTTCCTGCCCTACTGTGCATGTCGCCTGCTGAAAGAGACACTATCATATATTAAAATGCTGTTTTGCACAAAACAAGAAAACGCACAGGTTTTACAGAATTCCATCAACTCTAACCCTTTCCAAGGCAAACAGGAGACGTCTTTAGTACTGGAACAACCAGATTAAAAAGATTAAAAAATGCATTATCTGCAGCGATCACTTCATATCAGGTAAGCCTGTTAGCATTAGCTTATCAACGAGGGAATAGAGGCTACTTGTGTCCATCAGGTATGAATGGATGTCCGCTGTTGCAACTTGCATTGTAAATAAATGCATTGTTTTGCTAATGTTGCTAACATTTACACAAAGCTAATGACAACATAAGCAGAAATTCACATTCAAACATTGATTTGTAACTTACAGATGTAATAACATGTTCTGGGTTACTAAACTAACTTACATTGATGTATATTTTTGTTGATTTAACCACCTTCTTGTGGGTTTATTGTTTGATTTGAGTCATTACAAGTCATACACTGTAATGTGTTGCGTATAGTTTTTTCCCGATTTGACGCTAGAGCGCAGAATAACGCTAACCCCTGGGATTGTGCCGTCACACATAAAATTATTTTTAATTAAATAAATGGAAGATTTTAGGTTGCTATAATTTAACTTAATTTTGAACTAAATTAAGTATTCATCCTCATGTTGTTCCATAGCCTTTTTGTTGTAAATTTTTAAAATATTATTTTAGCTATGCATCTCTATAAACATTTGTTACATCTGGCCAGTAAAGTAAAGTTTTTGACATCCAAAATGAAACATCAAGAATTCCATTTAGTTACATGACTTCCAAATATAAAATAAATCCCCCAACACAAATACTAATAAATCTCACTGGAGTTTGTCATAAAAAGTAATCAAAGTGCACATTTTCTGTGGCACAGCAGGGTAGCACGGCGGCTTCTGTGGAAAAGCCTGGCCCTGCCTACAGTACGAGCGTGTGTGAAAGTGTGAATAATGGGGTCAAAAGCTGCTCACTCGGGTTCACTGCGTCTCCTCTAAAAGTGAAACCAGTGCTTTTCCCCAGACCGTCTATTGCTGTTGGCCTTGGTTTGGTTAATGTTGCGTTCAGCAGTTTAGCACCATCTTTTATGCTCAAAGAATATGCCAGAGTACAAGGTGGAAGTCCTCTGCGTATTACCGGGCTGAAATGGCCGGACTGCAGTGTTTGATGGAGTTGGGGGTTGGTAAAATGACTGTTGTTAAGCATATCGTTTTGTAGACTGTAGGGCTGTACTCAAAATCTCGATATAATGATGTATCGTGACGGACATGTAACGATGCAGGGACATACATTCATGATAAATTCCAGAGTTAAACAACTATTAACCTGTTGACTGCTGCATTAAATTACAAATATTATGCATGACTTGTTGTTATTAGCCTTTAAACATGCTGCTGGGTACCTTTAGTTGGCCATCTTATGTTTTAGAAATCAGCATCTGTATCTATGCCATTTGCCACGGCACTAACTGAGCGTTGGTATCATCCACTGGCTGCAGAGGGAATTGCACACATCAACTGCAAAGTTATCTGGGAGATGCTAGGTAGCCAGGCAGAAATGCTCTGAGCGAGTCTGGTAATGATTTATGGACTTAAAGGCAGCAAAAAAGATTTGGAGCCACGTCACGCATCAAGAAAACATCACACAATGGGGAAATGAGAATGGAGGTTTTTTGACAGTCATAGGAGACAGGACTTTCTAACCACGAGCCATCAAACTAGTGTGAATGATGCTAAATAGAACTCGAAGTATGTTTTTGATGACGTAGCAGTGTTAGGACATGGTTAAAAGCTGATGTAGCATATGTATCTGAAAATTGTACTCTTATATTAAGGACATTGTGGACATTCCACACATTTTGTATCTGGACACGTATTTTATTGTGGAACCTGTATCAATGAGCATAGGAAATACAGAGATATTTTTGCAAGACAGTGAACAAACGATCAATTAAAAAAAAAATGTGTTCCATTTTTTAAAGGGCTGTTTAAAAGGCACTTTTTTTCTCGCAATACAGTAACATTTATTTTGCTCCACTGCAAATACAGATCTTAGGGTCAAAATAAGATGCGGCTGTTTGCATCTGAATATTATTCTCTGCAAACCAGGAAGTGCGGCGGTAGCATGCTAGTTGTTGTTTGCTGCAGTGTGATGACCTCTGACTGTTGTGAAAAGTGTTTTATCGTGGTGAATAATTGGGATGAGAGGAAAGCACCAGTGAAGCAAAGAATACGTTTGGACCACTGCAAACAGTTTTTTTTTTTTTTTTTTTTTCACATTTTAAGTCAAAAATCAGGTACAAGAGGGACAGTATCACAGTTGGATTAAATATATGTTTCATGTTTGAAATATACAAATCAGGGCATAACTCGGATTAGTGCTTCACATATCTACGTTATCATAACTTAGAGCAGTGTTTTTCAACCTTTTTCTAGTTGCGGCACACTTTTTGGGTTTAAAAGATACCACAGCACAACACCTAATCAGATCATTTAGTTAATAAAATGTGACACATAATGAGCCAAATCATGTTTGTGTTACTGTTTGGTGCTTTAAATTTGGCATTAGTGGTGGTTATTTGTTCTGTTTTGGTGCAGAAGTTGCACAGGACACTCCAAAAAGGTAAATTCGTTATTTACATCCGCATTCCTGAACCTGTTAACTCAAATGACATTTTTTCAAGGCACACCTGTCAAAACGTCAAGGCACACTATTGTTCCCCAGCACACTGGTCGAAAATCAAGGCCTTAGAGGCTGGCCACAGGACTGCAGATGGCGCTGTGGTTGTTTTGCTGAAAACAGGAAGACGGCGTCGAAAGACAGACACGTCACAGAAATTGACGACGAACCTGAGACATGTCGAGCTATGACGGAAAAGCCAAAAGAACGTCTAAGCCTTCTTAAGTGGAACCTTCGCCTGATCTCCGTGATCATCACTCAAACCGGGACTCCACTCGACTGTAAAATCACGGCGCACTCATCAGAGGCTCTCAAGACCTGAGCGAGAGGAGCTGTCATAACGTCACCCAGGGGTTCTCCAGCAAACTCTCCAAGGTGCGAGCCAAGAGATGGAAATGAGCCGGGAGCCGCAGGGCCGAGCAAGGCGGGCTCAATGTGTCGTTTTATGCACGTACTACTTCTGCCTCATAAGTTAAAAGCTACTCACAGACACGTTTCCATTCCATATCCTTTCCTTTCACTCCGCCACCTCAGAAATATATTCAGGCCATTAAAGATTATGTTGGCTTACATATGTTTTAGAGAATAACAGAGGAGCTATAGAGGTCTGAAAGCTGAGAGTGCCGTACTTGACTTTCTGTAAAGGGAGATAGAGGGAGACGGATTGACTGCTGCAAATTCTGAATATGTCTGAAGTGATGGGAAGAAGACTTTGTAAATGTATATAATTACTAGCTACTGGTAAATCTGAAATAAAATGTTCTTTGTAACATATTCCGGTATGGTCAAATCAAACTACTCTCGGTGAAGGTTCATTCGGTCTACTATTTCAAACAGTTAAAGTCTATATGGCAGGTTAGACGACACATTTCACTAAAACGTAGTGAACATGATCATATTTAAGATTTTACTAAACATTTTGCCTATTTGTCTCCAGTTTGTCCAGTTTGATAGTTTTCATACAGTTTAAAATGTTACTTCCTGGTTGGACATGGGCAGCAAATACTGTATGACATAGGTAGAGGTGATTCCACGACTGTTACCTAGCAACCATTTTGAAAACAAGGGCCAAAATCCATATAAATGACCCAAAAGATATGATTTGACAACTAATAAAGACTGATAACACCTTTATTTTGTTGAATGATTGTTTAAACTGCCAAAAGAATGTTTTGTGTAAATTGTCTCTGTTTTACAATAGCATGTCGCTTTTTGATGACATCACAGAGGGATTCCGTTTTAGAACACAGCACTACTATGATCATATTTAAGATTTTACTAAACATGTTGCCTATTTGTCTCCAGTTTGACAGTTTTCATACAGTTTAAAATGTTACTTCCTGATTGGCAGCAAATAGTGTATGACATAGGTAGAGGTAATTCCACGACTGTTACCTAGCAACCATTTTGAAAACAAGGACCAAAATCCATATAAATGACACAATAGATATGATTTGACAAATAATAAAGACTGATAACACCTTTATTTTGCCAAAACAATGTGTCAGTTGTGTGTAAATTGTTTTTACAATAGCATGTCGCTTTTTGATGACATCACAGAGGGATTCTGTTTTAGAACACAGCACTACTATTATTTTTCAAAATTTCTTCGCAACCTGCAATTTCATAAATGTAAAACTATGCCAAATATTTACCACAGGTGCTAATCCACCAAACTAAGTCATAATTAGAATAAAATGAGAATGTGTCACGTAGACTTTAAAGGTCCCATAACATGCAAAATCGACTTTTCAGAGGTTTTAACCTTCCTACAGTGCTATTTGGGCCTCGTATGTGTTCCCAAAGTGTTTTTTTGATTGATTCCCGCATGTTTTCGCTAGAGAACTGTCTTTTCCGCCCCCCTTGGCTGAGCAGACAGACGGGGGCTCCTCACAAGGATGACGCGCTTCATAAGGATGACATGGTGTTTAAGCCACGCCTCCAGGAAGCGCGCAGCCGCAGAATAAAAACAGCTAATGCTAATGCTACACAGTAATTACACGATGGATACGACAGATCGAAGAGTTAGCTTGTTATTTACCAAACGGCAGCGTCCGTCATCGAGGTACTGGAGCACGTCAAACTCCAGGTCAGATCCAGGACGTAGGACTCAGCACGACACACCAGTCCAAGAAATGGGTGTTTTTTGGAAACTGTTATGTTATGGATATTGCACAACGCAAAATTTTATCAACAAAGCCCTTAGAATAGACTGTGTAAAGGGGAAAATTGCAGAATATGGGACCTTTAACCAACAGTTTGTTTTGGTCAGACAGGAGAGTCCGTTCACCTGCTTTACATGTTTCAGATACTTCCAGTTGCCTGCAGAAGCGTCACATGATGTTGTTGTGACGTATCTTGTTTTTACATGATTTTGTCAGACAGTAGTGCACTAATAATCCCAGTACTTCTCCAGGAGTGCATACTGTGTGTTTGTGATAAAGTGTAGGCTCCCCACCACGATTGATGCTCCTTGGTCCACGCTTGCAGATCTCGGCGGCCTTTCTGATCCAGCAGTGGCATTTGTAACTTTCAGCACAGACGACCCTGGCGTTGTTCCAGTCCATGTTGTGTTTACCCACTGATTCTATGTCCATGTTTTTCAAAGACTAAATGGTCCGTAAATCCACGAGAATAGGCCAAAATACGTCTGCCAGCGCTTCCATGTTTGTTTTGGTTCAACTGGGCGCTTCATCTTTGGCTTCAACTCAAACCACAATGCTGTGCTGTGATTGGTCCACCATTGGTCCTGTAATCGCAGTTATAAGTTCTGTATTCTCATTCTGACTTGCTAAGGTTAACTTCAACTTTAACATCTCTTTAGCACCTGTTTTGTTAGCTCCCAGTCCCGGTCACAAAGATAGATAATGGGCATCTAATCCTTTTATGACGTCCTTTCACTCTGGCTTTAACTGGAAACACCACTGACCACTGCTGTTGTTTTTCATAAATATTGATGGTCATATATGTCCTTGCTCTTGTTTCACAATGATGTTTCATGTTGTCTCCTCATGATGTGATAACTATGTCTCCACCTATGTCTTGTGCTTGTGTTCTGATTGTCATGTACCTCCATCGACCAGGGAGAGGTCACTATGTCGGGGAAAGGCGACTATTCACTTTGGTACCAGTGAATAAATCAACTCATTGATCAGACACATTCTCTCTGCATTTTTATTGTTTAACTTGTTTTAGAAATCCACAACAGCAATTCTCCCATAACAGTCCACACTGGTGAGCTCACAGATATCGTAAGAATTCAGTTATAAAACGTGAAATACCAAGTGTGTACAAAACTACACCATAGTCTCAATGAGAAAATGATTCATCTCATGTTTGATTCTTGAACCGTCTGGTTTTACAAATCCACACCACCATCATTCCTTACGATACGTTGAAAAAAAACGGATAATTGAACACTGCCTTAAAGGGTCACCACGTCACACCGTGAGACACAGAGTTAATGACACATCAGTGCCAGGAAGCAGCACCTGTCACTTCATCGTCAACTAAAATGAAAAGAACACCCACATCATCACTTTCACACTTCAAATTATAATTATGAGGGTTCTGATATTTGTAAATCAACCACGGCTACTACGTCGAACTGGGTAGTACTTAGTTGCATTTACTTTAACCTACTTTTACTTTAACTTTAATCTTTTTTTTCACCTTTCACTTTTGCGTACAGAAAAACTACTGAATATATGTTTTACACCCCCCAAAAATACACCACCAGCTACCACTGTAGAGAGCATAAAAGCATTTTAAGTTGTCCTTAGCATGTAGTCCGGCATAGGTATCCCATTTAGTCCAAAGTCTATCAAATTTGTAAATTTTTCGGTCCAGTCCTTGAATGTTGGCGCAGTTTGTGTCGTGGCCTTTCCCGCTGCTAAAAATATGCTCGACGGTATCTATTTATTGTGTCCATGGCAGGAGTTTTGAGGCCCAATAACATCGTTCTGAAGTGGAATGCCAGTACTGACGACAGAATTATTTTCTTTTTTGAATTTGTGGGAAAAAACTGATTCTGTTTATTATACGTGTAGTTGTACAAATTCCATTGATTTCAAATAATAGATAGCACGTTTCGCCCAGTTACTTGAATAGCTTACTCTAACTGAAGCACAACTTTGTCATTTTACTTGGTTAATATTCTTTTGAAGTAACTCTACTCACCTCTGCTACTACCATTAGGCGATAACAAACACCAGGGGGAGCTAGGACTGCATTCCGATCATCATTTGAAAAAGGCTAGAGTCATGGGACCAGGAAGAGCTGTGTGTTCTGGACGGAAAGACTGACAATTCAAGATTGCTCAAACAATTGTAAATGAAACAAAACTAAACTCTGGCAACGTTTTTGATAAGGACAGTTTAGTGTAAGAATGTCATTGATAAAACATGGGCCCTTTAGGCTGTTTATTATGTTAACGCACCGATTTTATGCATGCGCCAGCCAATACGTGATATAGTAGACAGACGAGATGCTGACCTGTTCTGACATATAATATTATTGTGCTGCGGGGGATCGAAAGTGAGAAGGGAGAAAAATCCATAATGTGCTGTAGACACGAATGACAGAGACAACTAAGAGCTTTACTGCGGACAAAAGTAGAGTGGTAACAAAAGGGTTTTATAGGAAAACAAAATATGTCATGGTGGTAATCTCACAGGGATCAGAAAGCCCAGCAGGAGTGAATTAGTGAGGAGAATTGCATCCAAATCGATAAAATGTGAAGCGAATAGAATATATGAAGGTATACGGCAAACTGTAGATCTGTTTGGAACAATGTGACGGCCAAAATGCCCACAGCTAATGAAGGCTCTCCAAGGCTTAGCTTATTGTTTGTGTTTTTTTCCCCATCCAACCCAAATATGAACGATTTTAACCTTCAAATTGATACATTAAATATTGTACAATACTGCATTACACCTATCTATCCTGAAACATTAAAAAGCTCATCTTGCAAATTCCATAATTATGTAAAGAAAAAAAAGTGCATAGTTTTATTTACTAAATACTCAAACTCAATGAACAGCTTTCAAAACACAGTTGGATTGAGAGCCACATCAATGAAGGTATTTAGCAAAATAGAAAATCAAATTAAACTAAAACATCTCTTTATGACATACAGTTAAAACATTTCCTACTGGGACCGAAAAAGTGTGCCTTAAAGGTGCTTTACCTGATTTTTTTAAAAAACATGGAAAACAGAACTGTTTTAGTTATCCTAATTAATATAAGTGCTGCCATAGTATCAATATTACTTTGTGACATAAAACATATATTGGATACAGCCCCTTTAAACCTTAAAGGGGGTCATTTTATTCAAAATCAACTTAATGCGCTTTCAGTGTTTCCTTATCATTACTTTAGTCCAAGTTGTATTTTGATTGATTCATGCATGTTTGACTAATCCTGTATTGTCCTGCCACTGAGGCTCGAGTGATCAGAAAATTCCTGTTTTCACTTACCCCCTATCCCCGCCCACATCCCTGTACTCGGTACAATTAAAACTCCAAGTGAAACATGTCGGGTTTTAAAATGTTTCAAAAATAAAAACACGTAAAAGAAAATGTGTTGCTTGTTGCAGTGCAACTTCACAACAAAGAGTTGGGACTTTTGTTTTGAACAGGAAATCAATGGACCCATTTTGATTATTAGTACATTTTAGATCAACATTGCAGTTTACAATGAACAAAAAATGTAAAATGATGATCTACTTATGTTATAGTGACATATTTGAAGTACTTGAAAAAAGCATAGTATGTCTCCTTTAAAAGTGTGCATGCAAAGGAACAACAGGCAGGGGAAGTAGAAATAAAAAGATCACACACAGCATTTATTCCCCTGAATTATTTAGTTTCTGAAAGTCAAACAAATACATTTTCTAACGGTTTTATCTGAATGTGAATGAGCTGGTTGCATCAGGCTATTAGCGCACACAACAGAAGGACAGACGTCGCTTTACCACTAGAGAGCAGCCTGGATCCTCTTAAGCAAAGCCCGTGAAAGAGTGAAGAGCAGTGAGAAAAAAGCCGAGCAAAAAAAGAACAAAGATTCCAGTGTAGAGCGAAAGGTGAAGTTTGGGAAATAGTCAAAAGCGTCGGGGAGACAAACAAGAGACGCGGCGGCAAAGAGGAGAACGCGCGGGAATAAAGGCGGCATAACTACACAGTACGAGTAGTGCTCCTGAATGTTCCTGTCCAAAAAAATACAGTGCGTTTGCTCATGCAGCTGAAGTCAGGCAGCCTTTTGTCACTACGGGAAACTACTACTGCAACCACATAATTTGTCAGGAGGCTTTTAGATCTATGTTATTTACTGTGGCAGCGTCGAGGGGCCGCATCAAATATGAATCGGACAATGTTGGGACTGGGCTGTCTTTAAAACATGACTCAGAAGAAGCGCCGCACGGAGTTGGTTATTTTAAGACCCAATCTTCCAGGACAAATCCAAGCGATGTGGACGGCAGAGTCGGATCAATCAGCTGCATCGGCCAAATATAGACGCAATTATGAAGAGCCAGGAAGAGGTGGAAAAGACGGAGGAACTGGACCAAATCTGATATCTGGAAATCATCTACTACTACTACTACTACTACTACTACTAAGAACTACTGCTGCTGCTACGATGACTAAATGACAACAACTACGCCGACTACTACAACTGCTGCTACTACTAGTGCTACTACTAATACTGCTACTACAAAGTACTACTACTACTACTACTGCTACTGCTACTACTACTACTGCTGCTACTGCTACTACTACTACTACTACTTAATCTTCTTACTGCTATTACTACTTCTACAGCTATTACTAATACTAAGTACTACTGCTACAATGAATACGAAGTACTACTGCTGCAGCTACGACAACAACTATGCCGACTACTCCTACTGCTGCAACTAGTGCTACTACTAATACTGCTACTGCTACTACTGCTAATACAAAGTACTACTACTATTAATACTACCTCTACTACTACTACTGTTGCTGCTGCTGCTTCTAGAACTACTACTCCTACTACTACTACTGCTGGTACTACTACTGCTGATACTACTACTAGAACTACTACTACTGCTTCTACAACTGCTGCTAGCACTGCTGCTTCTGCTACTACACCACCTAGAACTACTACTACTACTACTACTGCTACTGCTAATGCTACTACTACTACTGTTACTACTACTACTACAACTACTACTAATACAACTACAACAGCTACTAAGACAACTACTACCATCACAATGAATATACTGGGTCATTTATTTGCCCCTCAGTCACACAAGTCCCTCGGGGCAGACTCGTGGATGCCATTCTACGCCAACCATCGCTCCTCACACCATCACTTTCTCCACAGACAAGCGAGGCACTTTCTAATACATAAAATCCCTGTGAAAGTTACTTGACAATGATGAGGAGGCGGGACATGGCAGGTGTGAAGTGATCTGAAGGAGGTGGCTGGCAGGAGTGGGCCACAAGTAACACTTTAACATTTCTCCCACAGATCGGATCAGACGCATTGTTGTAAACGACTTGGAGACTGCGACTTGTTTCTTGGAATTTGGACAATAAAGAGAGTTTTTATTGGCAGACGTGACGCATGACTCCTCTGCCGGGATGAGCGGCGCATTAGAGGAAATCATTTAGCATTATTCATGGGATTTTATTAACGTTGAAACAAAACGCATGATTAATTTTTCAATTTGTGGATGCTGCGAATAGAGAGCCAGTCAGATGTTCCTCTAGTCTGGGTTCATACGAGGTGACTGCGGGTTTTAAATTACATAGCGGTGTGCATTTTTAAGGTAAACATGCATTTTCCATCTAAATCCACAGTCTGCTTATTCCACGGTCATTCATGTTTCTTAACAAATTCCATAAGAAAACGATGTAATAATACATATTTTGTGGCGACAGGCTAATCTAATCTAGATAGAAACGTTTTATGCCTCAGTGTGTAGATTCCAGAGGAGCCAATCACATCACACGCTTCTTTTTTATCATTGTGGTATCAACATCGGTATAACGTATCTTACTCACTTTTTGCTTTGGTAACCACGTTGTCAAAGCACAATAAACTCCAGTCTTGAATGCATCATGAGCGCATGGGATCAAAGACCTGACCAAACGGACTGGATTATTACATCTTTTGGCAAAAGGAGGCAGTCATGTTCAGACGTACACAAGGCTCAAATAAAGGTAAGCAAGCAGCAGCGCGTTATTGTCACAGATATAAAAAAAAAGATACTTGCTGAAAGTTGTTTGATTTAAAACAATTGTGCTAAATTAAATGAAGAGAGACTTTTGTGAATGGAGATCAGAGCCAATCAGAGCGCTCCTCTTGCGGCGACACAGATTCTAGGAACAAATCCTCCAAAAAACCCAGCCCCCATGACCTCCTCCGTACTCCTCTGACCTTCGACAGCGTCATTCACACCAAAAACACGTAGCCAGAACTTGCCTGAACAGTTCAGACTGGGGAGAATCTCTGGAGCGTGAAAAAGCCTTAAGCCAAAGGATTCCTTCGACATATCAAAGCTTTTCATTTGATATTCAATCTGGTAAAGAATGTTCCATCTCAGGTCTGTGACGTTTGGTGCAAAACCTCATAAATGAAATTACATTTTTTTTGTATGACGATGATGATGATTTCTTTATTAAGGCAACTGGTCAGATATCATGTTCATACATTTCTTGTGTCGTAGAAAAGATTACAGGGGTTGTCATCCGGACGTTGTTTGAAGATGAAGACGTTCTATCCAGAAGTCATTGTCATACCTTCTTGACAATGACTTCTGGATAGAAGTCGAAACGTCTCGATCTTCAAACAACGTCCAAATGACAACCCCTGTAACCTTTTCTACGGTGGAACGCGCCTGGACGAATGAGGGATTACATCGACTCATTCTTGTAATGTACATAAAGATATTACAAGATAACAAGTTTTAGTGCATATGATAATAATTCAGAGTATGCTTCCTGTACATGAATTATTAAGTAAAACTGTTTACAACCCAAAATGTACACAAATATACTATTTTAGAAAACAAAACTCATGGTATTTCCTATTACACAGTGTTGTATTTCCACTCAAATGCTCAAGTCATTTATATATTCATAAATTGGAAATATACAGTTTAACAAAACAAAACTCATCATTTATTTAAGTATACAATTATACATGTCCAAGATAAAGTTGTTAGCACTGGTTGATAACTACAATTGTCTCGCACAGCTTAGCTAATGCTCAGTTTTATACTATGAGAATATAATGTATTTATGCATAGTTTGTGCAAAGTTGTGAATGCTTTTGTGTTGCTTGTGCCGTTCTCCCAGACTGTTCCATAGTTTTACGCCGCACACAGACACACAAAAACATTTCCTTGTCGTCCATATGCCGTTTACTTAATTACGTCCATATCATATCAACACTAGCCTATCCTGGTTCAAACGAAACTCAAACCGAATGTATAACCAAGACTCAGGAGACAAATACTGACTGACATACCTCGCTAATTCCACCTCACATGCCCCGCGCCGCACGCCGACGCCGCATCTCTGCAATGCGTGTCCTTATGTGCCGCTTTTATCTCATCATTTAAATAAAAAACAACCACCCACCACTTTAATTGCTCCTCCCTGCTCTTCGCACGCATCTAGAGCTGGCCTCGGTTCAAATGGAACGCGCCAGTGATCGGCTGGGGCCCCGGTGACGTTGGCGGGTGAAAAAAAGAAGAAACGTAATAAAGAAATGACACTCGGTGCATGCAAATAAGATGCGGTAGTCAGGTATTTATGACGCCAAGTAATCACCCAGGAAATTAAGCGTTTAACCATGCGCCCGCTCTCCGTGTATTGTCAACATCAATTGGGTAGATTTATGGCACCGTCAACAAGAACCGCCCTGTCCAACTATCCCAAGAACTGTAAGCGCATGCCGTAAAAGCCATAAACGGTCTATATTATCTGCAGATCGAGCTAATTCCACGTTCCCATAAGGCTAATTCGCGCCATCTGTAAAGTCCGTTTGATTTTGCTTTCAGCCGCCGTAATTTAAGCTGAAGCACTTAGCGGAGAAAATGCCCATTGATTAAAAACACAGTTGCAAATGATGTACCGTAAGCGCGCGATTATGGCTCGCCTTCCTGCGGCACGGACGAAGACAAAAGCGATAGCAGGTAAATTAGGTGCAATTTGTGAATTTCGCCGAGTCTCGTTTGTCAGAAATGGAATGTGCGGTAAATATGGTGCGACGGGAAGCGGTCTGTGCCGGCGGTTTTCGAAAAACGTGGCACACAAAAGACTTCTGAACGTGTGCAATCAAAAGGATGCAATTTCTCAATTAACACTAATATTGTTGTAATCTTTAGAAATAAGATAGGTCAGAGCATTCTTATCTTAGAATTTATAAAGAAGTCACATTTCAACCCTGATCTATCCTACAAGAACATAATAATAATAACTTTATAACTGATGATAACCTTCCTTGAGGTCAATACGTTCATAAAATCTTGTTGTAAGACTTGTACAATTGTTAAAACATGTTGCACTTCACTCTACTAAACCATAGTTGCAAGAAAAGTCTTGTCATTCAGGTTAAATCGAGGTTACTGAAAAAAAAATATCCAAAGACGTGATGGAGGAATAATGATCTTTTGACCATGTTATTATTGCCCCCTCATTAAAAAACATACTTGGAGTTATATTCTGCTTCATGTACGCTTGTTTCATTAATCCTGTTCATGAGGTTGTCTTCTTTGAGCGCTCACAAATCACAGTCCCTGGATTTTTGTGTCACAGACAGGGGCGTAGCAACAAATTCTGACTTCTCAGAGGGCCCCAGTACACAATTCGGTAAATGATTTTTCCATCCTTGCAAATTTGGTTATTATTGCTATTTTTATAAACTATTGATACACTCCATAACTTGTTCAATTATAGACATCTTATGTAGCTAACGGCTTATACAGTAATATTTGTTTTTGCGATAAATTTCAGACAAACATTTGGAAAGGTTACTCTAACATGTTTTCCACTCCTGGGTGATGGGGCCCCTCTGATTTCATGCATAATTGTATAGTTTCACTAGAACCTTACTTACCTTACCAAACTTTCACAACAAAAAATGATTAAAGCATAGAAGAAGAAATAACATCACATGCTTTTGAGGGCCCTTCCCTGTCCTGGGCCTCGGGGAAACCATCTGACGCCCCCGTCTGACGCCCCTGGTCATAGGTAAAAATCAAGACTTCTGTGCAGTTTTTAAAGTCAATAAACCAGGTCTATTCATCTTAATTTTCTCCAGCGGCAGATTTTTTGGCAGGCCATCGCTTCTCGGCTGGAAAGATGCACGATACGCCACCACTTTTAACAAAATTTGGTATCGCACAAAATCTCCACCCCAATAGATCTGTTTTATCTAGATTTTTGTGGAAAATACTATATGCTTTACCAACATTGCTATACAAAATTGTTGTATCCATATGCATAGTTTACCAGAATTAAACTAGGACTAGATATTATTCAAGTGTGAACCAGAAAGCAGAATTAAACAAGGACTAAACCAGGTCCAAAAAAGTATAAACTAGTACTAACCCAGAATTAAAGCAGTAAACAATAGCCTTGAGGTGAATAGGTCTGCCATAAACCATCACCAGACTCGTTCCGCTGTTAAATGGTAAACACAATGTCCGCAAGGCTCTACTAGCATAACATTCACGTTACCCAGTGGCTTCATTTCATTCGTTTTTCATCCGTACATTCCCATTACTGACAATAGAGGGCACTCCATTGTTTAAACTCCTCATTGGAAACACAGGTCTAGTTTTTAAAGAGCGTTTTCCAAATTTAGACATCATTTTAAGAAGAAGAAAATATGAAACACTAATCCCAAGGTGATCAAAAGCAGGTTTAAAAGCTAATTAAGGCCACAAGAATGAAATTTCTGTACTTTTTGAAGCTGGCCATCTGTTAACTTTTTTCCGTGCACAAGAAATACGGGTAAATAACATGAAGAAGCAGTTTTACAGCCCGCACAACATGGTGTCTGTCGTCCGTGAGTTCAAATGCTCTTGCCTTGGATGTCGGGCATTTGGACCGTATCTTGTTTTTGGACCACGCTCAACATACTGGACTCCAATTTAATTAATAGAAACCGTGTCAACAAGTTGGTTAAATATTCCCCGCCTCCTGCTGGTGCTGCTTAATGCGAAGCACTCGAGCTGCTGGAAGGTGAGGAGAAGTGGCGCTGGTGCATGAAGGAAGCCACTTGCTCTGGAGAAGGGTCTGGAGGAGAGAGTGGAGGAGAGGCTGGAGCCACTTGGCTGTCATTGTTGGAGGCGTTTTATGGGTACTGTGGTGAGGGGAACATGTTATGCCAGGGATTTTTTTTTTTTTTTTTGGGAATCTTTTAACCAAGAAGTAGTTTTGAGTTTTCTTCCACACAAGTTTAAGTAATCCAGTTTGGTGGGATAATCTTCTGAGCAGACAAAATGCTTGGATAAATCTCTAAATATATGTAACTCAAACTATAGGCTATAAACTCCTACTTCGCTCTTGACTTCTTCTCAATTCCAATCTTAAAGGACCAGTTATTATGCATAATTTGTATTGTTATGGCCCTATAAACATGCACTTAATTGAACACCTTTACCTGACCAGTTTGCACTAGGGAGAATCTTTTGTATCTAATGTGAAAGAACCTTAAACCAAATGATTCCTTCAATATATCAAAGCTTTTCATATGATTTACTTTACAATTTGGTTGAAAAAACAAAAAAATATCCAGATCTTAACTCTCAGGTTGGTGCTGTTTGGTGCAAATCCTTGGCCACAAACCAACCAGCTCAAAATGTTTACGTTTTTGTGTAGTTTGTATGTTTTGATTAGCTCTTTCCGACCCATTTTAGATTAGATTTAGATTTGCAAAAGATTGACTTGACAGGAGAAACATTACATGCCAATCCTAAAATGTGCCAATCACAGCAGCAAATAAAAAGAAAAGCTAGCATTATAAATTTGTAAGTATGTTTATAAGTTTGAAATTTTAGTATCACATCAACACTAGATTATCCTGGTTCCTGAATGAATAACCAAAGCTTCACACACTGGTCAATTCCAATCTTAAAGGACAAATATTATGCATCATTTGTATTGTTATGGCTCTTTAAATATGCTCTTGAGTTGATTTACTTTGGCATATTAAACAAAAAAGCTTTAGAAAAACAGACGTCTTCCAATGTCCCTGGCTTTACTCACGCAAGGAACTGAGCGATGGGCTCCTTCTACTGGCAGCCGAGGGGATTATATATTTGAGATTAAAAAAAAATCGGAGGAAGAGAAACAGGTTAATGTAGCCGAGGAGGTGTAATGATTATGATTCGACGGCATAAATGCTCAGGACGAGTCTGATGATGGTTTACGGACTTAATAGCGCAGAAGATTCAAGGAGCCACGTCGCACATCAAGAAAGCGTCATATTGGGGAAATTCAGAATGGAGTGTTTCAAATTAGCATGAATGAAGCTAAATGCAACTCTAGGCATGTTTTTGATGATGGTCAAACGCTCACAACAGTTAATTTTGCATAACACATGTCTATCTATACATGTTTATCATTTTGACATAGTGCAATCAACAAATACGTCATTTCTTCACGAACCACTAATGCCAACAGGGGGCACCAAAACCATGTCCTGCCCATGTCTTACGTTAATATCAGGGCTTTAATTGACAAGACACGCTCTGTGCATCGATTAGTCGACTTTATACATAACCGTAGGTGGACTGACAAGACAATAAAGCACAGGTATGTTGCATATTTGTATCTTAAAGAGCAGAATAAATTCACTATTCATTCCCAAGACAACATCCACCGAATAATCAACTAAACGACTATAGGCGTACAGTCCTGATAAATATACATCAAGTATAAAGTTATATCTTATGAAATGTTGACGCAAACTGTCAGAATGTGTTATGAAAGTCCATGGATGTAATGATTTATTTAACAATGAACACAATGGTTACTTCAGCTTTTCTCTCTTGTATTATGTGTTGACGGAGGCTTTACAGCGTTGTGTATTGAATTAATCTCCTCTGTAGCACCAAATGTCAGATATTACCGGCGCATATAAAAGCACCCCGAGGGACCTTTCGATATGACTGAGATGTGAGATACGCTCCTACCTTGCGGATGCCCTCTCTGGACTCCTCCACGTTGTTTTCGACTCCTCCGGTTCGGTTGATCATGCGCCACATTTGAGAGTACATGGGGTCCCTCTCGAAGGGGTTCATAGCCTTGGAGCGCACCTGGTCGTACACAGCGGAGTCCAGAACCGTGCCGTAAGGTAGCTCCGTCTGCTTGGACAAGTCCTGCAGAGACCTGGGGACAAGAAGAGGTTGACAAAACAAAAGTTAGACAGGGAGCTGGCTTTATTGAATATAGGACGTTCTCTCGTCAAAGGTGATGACCAAAAGATAAAAGCATATTGTTGTGCAGCGTTGTGTTTCATTATAGGCCATCACCGTATAGCAACAAAAACACCTGAGTCCATGCTGCCCACTGGTGGAGAGGTTGAGCACTGCACATGATGGTTCAAGGCCGATTAGCTCTTGTTTTAGGTTCTGGCTCTCCAGTCGAATAAAGCACATCAGCCAAAGAAAATATATTAAATAAATAAACGCTTGGTAAATACATGTATGTGTTATAAAAATGTTGGCACTGTATCTGTTGTAGCCTCACCAAACACTAAGCTTTTTCCTGGAAACCAGGCCTGGCAGTTTATGTGAGGCTGTGTGGAGCAGAGTAGAAAATTACAACATGGCCTTTTAATCTCATTAATATCACATAAACAGGAACAAAAGCCCCTCTCCAGTTCATAATATCAGTCATATTTCAGCTGCTCACTGTGGCACAGGGCTCCCATTGGAAAGGGTTTGGACAGAGCCGATCGCACTGACAGTGTGGGAACAAAAGCCAGCTGCGCTGCACTTCCAACCAGTCCCTGCACAAACGGATGATTTGCATCTATCACAAGAGCCAATGAGAGACACTTGGCAGAGACATGTAACTGACATGCTGTCAAAATGTAAAAAACAAAGAAAGGGAATTGGAAATGAACCACTAATGACAGAAAAATAAAAGTCAATAACTTTGAATCCTTAGAGCTACTGGAGCCTGTGCTGTGAATACAAACTTCAAATAAAATAAAATATGTAAAACATGATTTAGCATAGCAATATCTGTATAGATTTCTTTTTGTATTGTATTATTTTTCAAATAGGAATTGAAAGTGCCATTATACAAAGCCTGAAACACTCTTATTGGGACCATTAATCTTACTGAATGCTCATACACATCATTTTGGTGAGACCAATTCAAATTAGGTTGGCTGTTTCATTACCTGCAGCCCTGGCTGTGCCCTTGGGCAACATACTTTGTTCATCAAACTTGAATGAGCGCAGAAGTTGGTAATGGTCCAAAAGGCCAATAGCAGCTACATTTCCAGTGGGAAGAACGAGCACTGCAATGTGAAGAGCCTTAATGCACATCAAAATCTATTAGAGGTATCAGTGTATTTGAGCAGGGCATTCTGACAGTACTGTGAGACTTGTTTCCTGTATACAAAGATGTAAACACATCTGAGCAGCAGTAATGCTCCCTCCTCTGCACCACTGGGGGATTTCACGCACTATTGTTAATTACAATGCTACCGCGCTTTGGTTGCTTCTCAACAGTTTGGCCTCTGAGAAATGTAATGGAGGACTATTACGGCGAACTAATTACTGTTTGCTTGTTAAGCGCCTGCTACATGCCACCCATGGATTTGAGAGACAAATTCACTTGAACAAAACATGGCAAGGAAATACACAGCACATGCTTTGCTTTTCGTACCCACATATTGAAATACATGAAACTGCTGTAAAATTACTACTTTTACCTCTTAAACCATCACATTATAAAGCTTGTCACAATACACAATAATATTGATAGTGATAGTGAAAGCACTCCACAATTATACCACGATGATAATACAGTGATGCTCTTTTTAAGACAATGGACTGTAATTATAGACTTGTAGGTTCGTGTCCTGATGAATGAACATGAAGTGCCCAGGATGAACTCATTTTATAAAACACAGTTAAGATCATTAAATATATATATGCTCAAATATTTACACTTTTTACCCAGTTTGGCATTTTTTCACGTTTAAAATTTTACTTCCTGGTTGTAAATCATGACGGTTGGAATTTCTCTAGCGTGATATTATCAAAATGTTTCAGAAAAATGCTGTCATTTTCAGAATAATGAAATACCAGGTTGTTGTAAAAGTGCCATTTATATTTCCAACAGTTAATCACCCAAACACCAAAAAAAAGTAAGTAAAAACTAGAAAATCCCCAAAAGCCTGTCATATGCATTTGAAAACTGTCCGTGAAAGTTTGTTAAAATGATGTGTTGATTATGTACAATGAGAAAACGCATTGGAACGGCATGTCCACAATATCTGTAGTATCAGAACACTATTGTCCCATGAATAAGTCACCGTTTCAACCCACCAGACGGGACCCTGTGTAGCCTGCACTTTTACGGTTTTAAAAAATGAACCACAAAACCCAGCTGAACCGCCTTGACCTGCAGAGACGACACACACAAACTGTTTATGATGGCTGCAGGTGTGAGGTCTAGTTAGGTGTAATCAGCTGGATTTATGCGTAAGAACTGCATCCCAAATGTGAGGCCTATCCTGCCTTCTGATTGGAGAGTTGTCTTGAGATTCAAAACACCAAATTACAGCATAAACAACATCGTGCCCATCGTTTTTGTGAGAATAAATCAACGTTAAAGGACGCTATTTGAATTCGCTTAATGCTCAAAACATGTCTGAGATCATGGACTTAAAGGTCGTATGAAAGGTTTTTGTGATTTTCTAATTTTGACTTTATTTGATTAGATAATACCTGTTGTAAAATAAATGAAAAATAAACTAAATGAAGAAAAGATGAAAAGAAGGTTCAATACGACAGGAAGTAGAGCAGCATTCTAAAACATATGACATTACACTAGGCAGACTAGATCATCCAAACGTTTGGCACACTTCACAAAACATATTTTTCTTTAATTAATAATTGTGACATTAGAGCAGTTTTTGCCAATGAATTTCCTTAGTGTTTACAACCAGGAAGTAAAATTATAAACCTAAAAAATTGCTAAACTGGGATAAAATGTGTATTAGTATTTGTTTTTTATAGTCAAAATCTTAAATATAATTATCTTAACTGTGTTTCTGTCAAAACAGTAGTCCAACCTGTCATGTGCACTTTTAAAAGAGAGCAAAAGATCTCGGAGCTTGCCACAAAGCTGAAAAATTTGAAACTGAATTTTTCTGAGGCTCGGAGGGGAAAGGACGTTCTAAACCGGATTCAAACTAGCCTGAATGAAGCTAAACACAAATCCAAAACATGTTTTGGATGAGAGATCAAGGTCAAAACATCAATTTCACATAATTTGTGTCCTTTAAAACTTGTTTTCAACTGCTTTTAAATCGGGTGAAATTGCATCACCGAAAAATGTGTTCTGTTCTTTTATACTTTCCCTCCAGTCGCCTCCATTCCCCAACTTTGAACATTTTGAGGACAGAGCACAGGGGCCAGATCTGAATTCAATTTCTATCCTATCGCACTGTCCGTTCAAAAGTCTCTGAGAGAAATATATGATAGAAAGTCTTGCCTTTTGTGATTCATTTCCAACATCAATAATTCCTCTTCCCAAGTCGGAAAAAAAATAATGCTTTGAAGGCTTTAATGAACTTTGCCACGTACATGAATCTTTTATTGTCTTCAATTAATCTCCGGCCTTGGTAATTTGCTCCCCCCACCACTCCCTGGCGAATCCGAACTGTCAGTGCCCCTTTGACCAGGATTCTCCCTTTAGTGAACGCTTTGCCTGCTTCTTAATCTCCGCTTGGTGCTTAATGGTGCATGCGGAGAAGAAGTAGAGGAAAATGTACTGCCTGGGGAGTGCAACAGCTCAACATATATTTTAATGAGTAGAAAAAATAGCATTGAAATGACTTGCGTTGCTGTAATTGGTTGTGAAAGAGAACATGGATCTAAGTGAATAAAAAAGAAGCTGTAAATGATACGGGACAAGCAGAACGGGCTTAAGTGTCGCAAGAATGTACGTGATAAGCTCCAGCTATAACAATAATTGGATATGTATTATTATCGGTCGCGTTATTAAGATAGAGCGGCAATAAATGGTGTAGTATCTGTTTGGTTTAGTCCTGATAGCCCGGGTTTAGTCCCAATTAAGTAATTATTGCGTCCAGTATTTGTCCTCATAATGGCTGTGTTGGTCCTTATCTTCCATTGTTCCATTTCGTTGTATCTCATCCAATCACCTTTAAAGAGTAATATAACATATACGTCTTATCTTTGGTCACATTAACAGAAAAATCAGATAACTGGAGTAATAAGGTAGTCAAGAGTCAATAATAAAGTCAAATCAGAAATTAGACGTTGAAAAAAAATGAGAAAAATGAATCAGGAACGAGACAAAAAATGCTCCCGAGGCCTAACATTTTGTCTTTTTGCGATATAATATGTTACGATCATTACTTGTTATAATGTAAGATTGTATTTTATTCTTACTGCAACAGTGATATTACATTTTCAGTTTCTTAAAGGACACACATTATGCAAAAATAGAAACTTTTTTGAGCTTTTAACCATGTTCTAACAGTGTTCCGTCATCAAAAACATACCTGGAGTAGTATTTAGCTTCATTCACACTAGCTTGATGAATCCTGGTTTGAAAACTCTCTCCGTCCGACTGTCATAAACACTCCTTCGAATTCCTTTGATTTGTGACGTTTTTCCATAACTGACCTCACTTATCCAAGAATCTTGTGCTTTTAAGTTCTTAAATCATCACCAGACTCGCCCTGAGCATGCCTGCCGTCTAAACACAATTGTTAAAGCTGCATCAAAGCTAACCACTGCTAAAATTAGACAGCATTGTGTATTTACAGATCGGTGTAACTGCCTTTGCAGCCAGTAGATGGAGCCACAGCTAAGTTAATATGACATCTATCAAGGCTGTGATAAAGTTATATTTTTTGTAAAATTGTTTTATTTTTAGTTCTAAAACATGAGATGTCAAAGTAAAGATACTCGAGAGAATGTTTAAAGGCCAGTGACAATACAAATAATGCAGAATATTTGTCCTTTAAGCCGTTGTATTCAGTGTTTGTCCTCATAAAAGTTTTTTCCTCCTTGCTCTTACGTTCCATTATTCAGCACTACTTTTGCATCTCATCCAATCCCCTTTAAATAAATCTAAAATATATGCATGCATCATCTTTGGTCACATTAACAGAAAAATCAGATGACTAGAGATAGTCAAGAGTCAATAATAACATTGAATTATTGGCGTGTTTACGTTCAGATCAGAAAAACACAACCAAAAACTGTCCATGAATGAAATTTTAATGAACAAGTCAAGTAAAATGCTTCCCAGCTTTAACATTTTGTCTTTTTGTGTCATAAATATATTGTGAGGATATGTTATTGTTACACGTTATAATGTAAGATTGTTCTATTTTCACCAGGGTTTTGCTGATATTATTTTCAGTTATTTATTTATTTATTTATTCTTGCTGCAACACTGATACCACATTTTTAGATTCTTAACTTCATTTCTGGCACACTAGTTCTCCTGATGGTCGACCGGATGTATGTAAAAGGACCGCAGCTAACGATTATTTGGCCATTCTATGATGATATTATTTTTATTCATCGATAAGTTGCTTAGGACACGCCCCTTTAGGATATCCTTATGGAGTAAAGTTACAGGAAAAAATAGATTATGGATCAAAAACCCTACATCTTTAAGTGACCTGTGTCGTTTTGAATGAATTCCTGCTCCGTCTGATTAAAAATTCTCTCAGATTACTCCATTAGTAAATTAGTTGGTGATTCGCTCAATAATCGATTCGTTGCAACTAAGCCGAGACAATGCAGATGATAAGACAATGTTTTCAAGGCATTTAATGTGTAAAAAACGGCCAAATTGCACACGTTTTGGACATTAAATATGAAAAATGCACAGAACCAGCCTTAAATTTCTTTGTCCATTTTGTACACATATTAGTTATTTAAAAAAATACAGAAGGGGTTTTGGATTTCTTATTTAGTTTTTGAGTAAACTAGATCTGACTGAAAATATCTGCCTAAAAACTCAAATTTCACATAATTTTCTAAACTGTAAACTTACATAATTCGATATCAACCAATCCCTCAGCACGTTCTGTCAAAATGTTGTTAAGTTGAAAATCGTAAAGTTTGGTGTGTCTGATCTTTATGTTTCTTCAGGAGAAAAGTTACAATGTCTAGAAATCTATGGACGCAAGTTGATTAAATAAAACAATAAAACATCTTTAGGCGCAGAATGGACAAGATTGAGAAGATAATTTCCTCTTGGGGATGAATAAAAGTCATTTGTAATACATTTTAGTTTCAAATCAAATCAAATCAATTTATTTTTATAATGCCCAAAATCACAACAACAGTTGCCTCGATTGGCCACAGGTAACAGCAGTTCAGATAACTGTCCCAGAATGCCCCTGTCCTTTGACCCTCCTTTGTGGCGAAGAAAAACTACAAAAAACCCCATGGGAAAAAGTAGAAACCTCGAGGAGAACCACAGTGAGTTTGCCTTTTAGCTCTATTTTTCTCATTAACCCGTGCACAGGTTTGAACAATCAGACAGAAATCAGATTATCAGATTAGATACTGCCGTTTGCATGACATTCCAATAATCTGATAACTGCAGAAATCAGATAATAAATCAGAAGTTTTGGTGTAAACACATTTCTTCCTGCTATTGCCAGAACCATCGTACTCAACAGCCTTTTCCTTCCAAACAAATCCACCAATCTTTCATTATTGCATCCCTGAATTCTCTACATTCTCTTATAAAAAGCACTGTTTATCTATTCAACAAACATCTCACCAATCTGTCCGCGTCACTTTAAAACGTCCCCTGTCCAAACCGCAGTTGCTTTTGCAGTTCGATGGCGATTAGATCTCGACCAAACGCATGATGAAACCCTGTGCAATTCCTTTCCAAATTACATCCATTATTTTACGTCCGTCTTTTTCTTGCTACAATCCCTTGAACGTAACCAATATCCAATCCCGCGTTTAATCGGCTCTCTCCAAGCTAAAGGTTTTGCTAATGTTTGCCTTTTTAGCTGCCATAATTATTCTCGTACCCCTGCGCTGATTTTCATAAATGTTATTAACGGGTCAAGGACCATAGAGAAACCCATTTCATTTTGGAGCCGGTCCAGTTCTGAGGACGAATGCTGGAATTTATGGAACATTACAGACGCCTGATTGAATTAGTGAGGTAAGAAAACTTGGCCGAGGTGTAGCTCCTCGCTGCGCCCTTATAGCGATTTGATGTGTGTGTGTTTTACCCATCTCCTTGTGTATGCTAGCTCATTTTGCAACCAATTATATCCTTCTGAGCAGCCCAATGAGCAGGTAAATGGAGTGCACTGCTAGCTGAATGTATCCTCTGACAAATATTAAGTGCTGGGAGCCGGAAAGAGTGTGCACACCGGTGTGTCATTGAAATCTTCGGAGAGATCAGTCTTTTTGTCATTAGCCGAAAGATTATTTTTGCGAGCTAATTTGGAGGGAACTTATTTTGCGCAGGTAACGGGCCCCAGAGAACGCCGGAAATGGCGCCGCGTCGTCATGCTAAGAGAGAGCATAATATCGAAAGTTAATAGGAAAAGGGAAATAGCTTGTATGTGATGATGTGGTGCAAGTCATTCGGAGGCACATTTGAAATCGGACTATCAGGAGAGGGCTGCGCAGGCGACGGGGGAAGCTGTGCGCACAAACCGATCCGCCAATTTCTTTTCCAGGCTCCGGTTTTCGACGACGGGGTTGCTTAGGGTGTGCGTTAGCGGCTCAATTACATGTAGAAATGATTAGGTTGACCGTGACGCATGGCCCAGGTCAGAGCGGCAGTACGCGCTCATCTAAAATAAGCAGTTCATGCGCAGCGTCGAAATGAGGGGGCCGTATATCAGCAGGGTTTTTAGCATGCATTAAACCCACAAGTGATTTCGGCCACAGTAAAATGTCGTAAAGTGTAACGGCCGTCTCTCAATTTTACGCAGTCGCGCGGTCGTAACGCTTAGTGACCGATTCGCTGTCCATTGTGTCTTTATTGTGACGGTAAATCTCGTAATAACTCAAGTTTGAGCCGAATTAGGCATCGTTAGTGAGATGACAGGGCACGTCTAATCACATTACTCATTTCAAGCACAACCGTTATGCATTATTTGTACTGTTATTTGTCTTTAAACATGCTCGTGAGTATCTTTACTTTGAATTCTCATTTTTAGTACTAAAAATCCCACAAGAAAAACAATATAACTTTGTCACTGGCTGCTGAGTAACTTAGCTTTGGCTCCATCTACTGGCTGCAGAGGCAATTACACAAATTTGAAAAGCACAAATGCTCGTTATGCTGTCATGATCGGGATCTGGTGACGATTTATGGACTTGAAAAAAGCGCAGAAGATTCTCGGAGCCTCGTCACCAAAAAAAACGTAACACTTCGAGGAAATTCAGAGTGTTTATGATGGCCGGAGGGGAGAGGATTTCCTCACCAGGAGTCATCAAACTAGCGTGAATGAAGCTAAATGCAGCTCCAGGTATGTTTTTGATTATGGAACAATGTTAGAACATGGTTAAAAACTCCAAAAGAGTACATTTTGCGTAATATTTGTCCTTTAAGTCAGACTGCAAATTACCTTCACTGCTCACCTAAGCAATTGCAACGCTATTATTTTAAGGATGCATACAATATAACACATTATCTGTATTGTTATTGGCCTTTAAACATGCTCTTGAGTACCTTTGCTCTAGCATCTCAAAATGACTTCATGTCACTGTGACATTTCCCACATAGGGATTGACTTCTGGCTCTATCTACTGGCCAGAGAGGGAATTACATAGGTGAGATAAATGTCTGCGTAGACCCCCAGTCATCTAAGCAGGTTCAATGGCAAAAGAAAATGGAATTCTGTCAACTGGACAAATGTTTTAAGAGTGAAAATGCTTAGCCACTCATAGAAATTGCTTCTTCAGTTCATCTGACAGCGAACTGGGGAGCCGCTGCCTTATATCTGTCTGTAGGAGGAGCCAACTACACTACTACAAATGATGTACAGTCGGGAGTATCTCTCGTTAGACCAGCGTTTGCCGTGGGTGCCGCCATCTTTTTTCTGGTTGGGTCAGGCGAGCTCGACAAAAATACAGTAAGTTCTACACAGACTACAAAGCCAATTTCACGACCCAGGAAATTGCTGAGTCGCTGTTGCTGTTGTACACTGAACATTTTGCATAAATCCATCTACTTTATACAATATTTAACTTGCGTGAATGGAGTTCCTGCCAAACCGGGAGTGTGGATCTGCGGCGAAAAGAGGCGAAAGTGAGCGAGGCGGGATGAGGTGAATCGATCTAGGTGTGAACGGTCTCCTGACTGAGCCTTCTTAGCATAATTGTTCATGTCCTTAACGGGTCATCCTACTCCTATTAGCATACTCTGATTGGTCCTTTTGTTTCCTTTGTTTAGGTCTGAGGATCGAGGTGTAAATGGATGCCAGGTTTTATCGTAGACCTCATTTATGTTCAGAAATGGCTTCGTAATAGAACTAGATGCACTTTTACATGTGTTTATGCAAGCTTTTTGATTCCTTATACCTTCATAAATACAATATTAATTTATTTGGTAATTGGAATAATATGTGATTGTTCATAAAGTGCTTGGACATGTCTTCCTTCACCGTAGCTCAGCAAATTGTTCAATTTTGGAAGCAGCTTCTTGGTGCCGTACCCAGCAGCCTTCCACAAACTGAAAAGTAAGCCAAAATAGAACATCCACAGTGTACTGCTGACCTCATTCTTAACTTTTTCAACTCAAATTCTGCACCAATTCTCTGCTGGGCCAAACTTCCTCCCACCAAAACAACTCAATCTTTTCCTCTGCTTCCTACTCAACTGGTGTCAATTCAATTTTTGCACAATTTCTCTTTCGAACACAGATAATTGCCAAAATTGGACACTTACTTTGAACAATTTGAACATTCAGTGTGGAGAAAGAGCTTTTTACTTTCTAATAATATACTTTTTTACTTTTTAAAGGCCCTGTACTCGATTTTGAAACGTGTGAAGAACGTGTCTTAGGCTAAATTGGAAGGTATGCCACCTGCTTGTTTCCATGGTAATATTATTGCTTTTCCTGGCATGTTGCACAGTATGGCATAACACATTAAACACAAGCAAACCGAGTCAAGCTGCAAGTCAGATCTGTGGAGAGGCGGCTATGCTTTTAGTGATTTAAAGATTTTTTTTGAGCAATACAACATCTGTGATTGAATGAATGCTGTACTGTTGAACATTCAAGGCAAAGAAATAACATCTTCTTGGACCTTTCCGTAAAGCAGTAGTATGTAACTTTCTGGAGGCGTAAAGTCATCTGTAGGATTCCATAGAAATAGAAAGTTAAACCCATAATTTAGAACATCCTCCATGTAAACAAAAGTGTTTTATGCCACACTGAAGGGCTGGGTAGCATGGATAAAAAAAATAAAATAAAAAAGGTAATCTTCCTCGTTATTATTCAATTTCAATTTTCAATGTTTTTTTTTTTTTGACACAATAAAAATGCTTTCAGTATTGATTTCATGAACATAAACACCACCGACTTTTAATTATTGCCTATTAACACAACAATGGGTTGCAGTTGGCTAAGCTAATGCTGCCTTTGAGTGCTCTGGGAATTATGGTAAATACCAGTTCACCAGTGGGAAATAACACATGGACGCCCCCTCATCTTGTCATTTCCAGCGGGAATTTGGAAATAATTTTGATGCCCGAGTTGCCGAGTAGAAAACAACCTTCGACCTCTCACTATGGCGAACTGCACGACAACATTTTTTTAAATATTAAACGTTTTTCCACCAGTTAGCTCCTACACAAGTTGAATAGGATCGATATTTCTAGTTTGCTTTGATTTTTTTTTTGGTCACTTTTTGTCACTGAGCGAGCTGTAGACTTTATTTCCCGTGTAAATGTACTTGTTTACTGTGTTTTCACATATGACTGTCCAGATAAATATTATTTCATTATTATATGTTTCATTTTGCTACGACCACAACAGCACACGTAATTACCACTTCACAAATGGAAAGGGTCATCTTCTCCAGAGCACGTGAAGGCAGAACAACCATTTATCACACAAATGCACTTTTATTAAAACATAAATGATAAAGAAACAACTAAGAGTACCTGGTTGTTTCTATTTACATAATAATTCACTGTTTTATTCTTTATTTCACTTCAATTAGCATTAGCATTAACACTCACAAACGGCTCCTTTTGTCAGCACCGAAGTGTCGCCGGGGAAGTGTCCATGTCATTTGTAAAGTCTTTAACATGCTGTCAGTGACGTCCACCTGTAGCTCACTGGTCACTGCCTCACGTTTAACGATTTATTAATGTTCGTGTGACTTTGCAAAAACCTCAGAGATGCAATTGGACAGGAAGTGCCATTTTAAAAACAACTGAGCTGAGCAACTATTTCCACAGAAACCACATCTTTACTGACACAGGATTGGGTGTAGACTAAATTGGAAAAAAAAACTAAGATGATCATTGACAATTAGAGTTGACTTACTTTTAATTGCCCGGCCCTACCGTACTGTGGAATATGATGGCAAAAGGAACAGCATTTCCATGGAAACAAGAAGGTGCACCCTTCTCCAGGCCATGCACGAGCCAGGTTTGTGGAGATACATGCCCACTCACAGCTAGGATATGGTTTTCCGCGCATTTAAGGTGAATATCAACAAAATATAACATCTTCAATTTAAAGATACAAATGTGAAACTATCTCTGTAGTAATAAATGTAACAAAAAAATATGACTTTATGAGTTTTCTACACGTTTTCATTTAGAAACAAGGCATTTAATGTGTAAAAACAGACAAAATTGCACATATTTGGAACATTTAAATCTGAAAAATGGACAGAACCAGGTTTTAATTTCTTGGATGACGTTTGTTCAATGAAATAATGAAACAGATTGGAGAAAAATTGGTGTTTCCACGTGAAATTCTGTTGTATCTCGCCTTGAAACAACCAAAATGTAAAAACATGCTTCTATTTTTTTGGCAAAGGAAGTTACTTATGTCATTAAATCTACTTATTTATCATTATTTTGCTACATTTATTCATTACGGGTGTATAAAATCAGAACATAGGCCTATACGTATGGCACTAAGTCATTCACTTGTAGTAAAACAGTCTCCACCTCTAGCCTTTGCCCACTGCTGATATTGTCATGCTACTTCCATTTCAGCTCAGCTCCAACTATCTCCTCCCCCCCTCTGCCCTCTCTATTGTCTGGACATCTTATCTCTGCAGCTGCCTACTGATTTGGCCTGTATGCAGTTTGCGTCTCCCTCTCGCTCTCCCCCGCTGCTCCTCTCCTGGCACCAGCCCGCTCGCCTTTTCCTCAAGGATTCGCAGTGAAATTGAGGGAAAAACATCCAAGCGTGAAATAGTCCAGAGAGGCTCGCTTGTTATTTCATTTCCAGGATGAAACAAGGGCATTAATACTTAAAACTGCCAGGACAGCTCCCAGAGACAGACTCTCGAACCGGCGCCTCATGACTTTGTTTTTTGCAGTCTCCAGCTAATTTTATCTTCCAATCGTTGGCGCGCAAATGTGTTTCACGTGTCGTAACAAGAAGCGAAAGTATGAACATAAAGACGGCATCGCGCTTCTGTTCCAAAATGCATTTACACATGCAATCGCTCACTCCTCCTCAGCAGCATGAAGCTTATTAAGAGTCACAACCTCATGCATGCCCTATACAGCAGCTACGGCAATTACGACCGCCAGAGCTGCTCCAAAAGAGCACACTTCTGAACTATTTCTGAAGTCAGGACGATTAAAGTGGAATTGTTTTACATATATTATTAATTATGCACAAAGCTAAACACTGTTTGTCACCGTGTGGTCTGGAAAATCTTTTTGCTGTGAACAATGAGACTAGCAGGAGGAAACTGGATTTTAAGAAGCCTTATGCAAGAACCACACTGAAACTGATGTGCATATCATTTGCTGGTGTAAAGCAGTGGAACTTCTTGGATAACAAGCTAAGCAACTGTACAAACATGATCCAATGTAAGTGTAAATGTATACAAAGAATCTTGAAATCATATGTAAAAATTACTCGCACATATTGTTATAGTTGCTTCAAGTTAAATGTAAGGGGCCATCTATGTTTGTGATTTTACAGAAGAGAATGGGGCGGGGCTAAGGCTGTCTTCATCCTACTCCTGTTCTTAATGTGGAGTGCTTCATGTTGTACACTCTCATTTCAAAGAACAAATAAAATGAAAAGAAAATGATAATCCAGTGTTTCCCAACCAAGCACTTATTAACCTCTATTTAACCAAGTCCAAGTGAAATTAAAGCGGTATCTGAACAATAAAGAGATAAAGATTAATGTTGTAGAGATTAAAAAAAAAGGTTGGAAACTAGGAACAAGCAATTAAAGGTGCACTATGTATCTTTTCTGGTTAAAGGTCTGCCATCTTTCAGTAAAACGTCCACAATTAGTCAGGTTCACTTAGGGCTATTTGACTTTTCTTTAAAAAAATAATAACTATAATCATTGAATCAGTGCTATTTAACAAACAGCGCACATAAACAACAAACGATTTCTTCCTCAAAAAGTCTAAACTCCGCTCCAAACCACTCGTCTTCATTGACAGAGGATTGTCAGTAGAAAAGTTCTAGATTTAAGTCTGTCATAGACAATTACACACGCCTGAATCTGGATTAAAATGTGACTACGGCCAACAACATCCCAACAGATGAATTATATCACGTAAAGTATATTTTAGTGTCCAAAACGCACCGTGTAAATCTAACGCATTGTTATTAAGTGAGCGACGCCCATTTGTCAGTGACTGTTTGAGCCTCTATAGTAGAAACGCTTAAAGATGAACAGCCTTCACAAAACACAATTAGAAATCCCAACCTTTTCACACGAGCAGACTGAGCAGAGTCACAACTTATTACAAGCATTGTTAGTGGAATAAAGAGACTTTGGAGAAGAGTGGAGTGGTTCGACAATGGTAGAATGTTAAGTATATACCACAATACGAAAGCTTACACAGGTTTAAGCAAAATAATAATAATAAATTACCTACTGTCTAACAATGACACGCAATTATACTGTGTCGTTGTAGTGTAGGAATATTATTAGCGTCCGTACACACTCGTGGTACGGCGCTATAGAATTAAGTCAATCTCCAGTTATCTATTATTGTCAATGTAAGGAGTTCCTTGTGCTAAAATACTATATAAAGTAGGTTGATTTGTGCAAAATGTTCAACGTTCAAGCGCAACAACGAGTCGACACTGCAGTCTGAAAACAGCTTTGTCTTCTGTGTAGAATGTATTTGTAGAATTTGCAAAATAATTCAAGAAGAAGAAGGGATGCAGCTAATAGTGGCACCCGTGACAACTTCCGGATCAAGGTGAATTTTCATTATTTATGGAAGATGTGTTGTGCTGTTAATGGCATGTTTTTATTTTTTTTTTTTTTTTTTTTTTTTTTGAATGGCAAATTATGTTGAGACACTGCAGGTGAATTGTAAAACTTCTTGAAACTTTGAGAAATGTATTACAAGTTTTGTGTAATATTTTTATATAGAACTAGTGCATTTTATGTGTACATATAGCCAAAATTTCACTCAATCTAAAAAATGGACAGAACCAGGTTTAATTTTTTTGGTTATATATATACATACATACATACACACACACACAGGGGGTTATGGATCTATTATTTGGTTTTCAAGTCAACAAGATCTGTCAGAAAATTGGCCAAAAAATTCTACTGTTGTCTCATTTCTTTCATTTTTACTTTAAACTTTAATAAATCAGGCTTGGAATGAGATTTCAACAAATCTTTCAATCTGTTCGTCAAAATCTTGTTGAGTCCAAGATTGCAAAGTCTGGTGTGTGCAGGAACAACTTAAAGGCTGATCTTTATGTCTTTGTGAAAGTAAAACGCATTTTAAGAAAACAGTGTTTGAAGTTACAATGTCCCAGAGAAATCTATAAATGAAGTAGATTAGATGAAATAATCAGACATCTTTAGGAGCAGATTGGACAAGTTTGTCGTTTCCACATGAAAGCCGACATGTTGAAAGAGCAAACCGACCAAAAAACTGAAAAAAAAGGGTTTCGCCCTTTGTGTCTCGCCTGCGTTTTGAGATCCAATCATTCTCATTTCCTCCATTTGTGTCGCCATTCCCAATCATTCTCCATTTCCAGCCTGCACAGTGTTAATAAACTCATTAAGTGCCAGCAGAGCTAATGATCAGAGTGTCGCATGTATCCAACCCGCTCTCCTCTCCGCTTTTCCGTCGGCGCGTCGTTCTGCTGTTCGACTCCTGAAAGCTTTGCCACGGGAGGGTTCACACTCACTGCTCAGCCACTGACGCACGCCCTGGGCCTCGCACCGGCTGCCATTTCGGCGATAATTATGCCACTAATGATCCCAGACGAGTCAACATATTAAACATAATGCATTAAAATTTATGGAAATCCACAATTACTTCAATGCTGAATGAGGCAAAAAAGCGGAGAAGCGCTGGCTAATAACGGGGAATTTAGAAAGAATGGGATTAAGCAAAAACAAAATGGGCCTTTCTAAGGAATTGGACATGAGTCGCTGGGGGCGCTGCAGACACAGACCCGAAAGTCATGAAAATTTAACAGGATGTCTGCTCACGACCAAAAAGAGGAGGAAAAAGACAGAGGAAGCACAACAAACAAATTAACAGACAGATAGTAATGAGATTTGGAGAAATAAATGTTGTTTATTCCGTAGCTAAGCACAATTAAGTGCGGCACTGGCAGGCATGGCGGATGTTTCGGTATGCTGATTAGTCCAATGAGAGATGAGCTCTTCCGACCGCCACCAGGAACGCGCCGGGCAAACATATTATCGTGTGGATGGATAAGAACAGGGCCGATTGTGGGAGGAACAATTGGTATGCGAGGGTTCGTGTGGGGGAAAAGAAAGGTGAAAGTGGACAACCTCGCCGTCAAACCCTGGTGTTATTTGGACACTAACAGGGAGCTGGTTGCATTCGGCGTTTCCAGCACCTCGCTTTTACGCCGTTTAACTTACCACAGCACATTTCCGACGCAGAATATGTCCACAATTAACGGTAATTGTCCCCAAAAACACATCGGAGCGCCATATGCCCAATTTGGCTGATGAAATTATTATCATTACGTAGGCTTGCGGTTTTAGCAAGCCTATTTCTGTTTGTTAATTTCACAAAGATTAACAGGAACAGCAAAGTGTAACGCTGATAAAATATTCCCCGACTGTATTCTCTCGTCGTCTGCTTTGCCTCTCCGACCGATCACATTCAACACTTCAAACGGTTCATGTATAAATGTACTTAAGCACTTTGTCTACCAACTTTTCTCCTGCTGTTCCACAACTCTGTCCAACCTCCACCACAGCTTGTCACCTCATAATGTTTAAAGGGGCTGGACCTGAAAAACAGTTCATGTACTCGATTTTTTGCACGTAACAAAGTAAAATTTGTTTTGCTCCAGTACAGATACAATGTAAGAGAATATACTGAATGAAAATGAGCCCACAGCATATTCTCTAGAGCGTTTTAATCTACAAGAGACAGGAATTGCGGCGTTAGCATGCTAATGTTTATTAGCTTTAGAGGCCCGTGAAAAGAGCTTACAAACTCATAATGGTGAATATTTAGGATGTTGAGACTTCATTAGTTAAGTGAGCGATAACTGTGTTTGCTAAACAGGCAGAACTATCGTTTTTTTTTTCACGTTTGAAACAGTTTAAAGAGGTAGAAATCATTTTTTAAATTATGGACAGTTTATAAATCAGTGTCTCTGTTGTTAGTCTTTTGTCTTAAACTTTACACATGTAGATAATTATTTTACATTTTATTGTAAATGTAAAATAATTATCTACATGTGTAAAGTTGTAAAAATGTAAATAGCAATATGGATCTATATATCACTTAATAATAAAAATGTGTCCATCAACTGCACATCTGTGTCCCGCTTCTTTATTGTGAAATGTCACTGTAGCGAGCAGCAAATTTCAATGTACATGTTTTTATTGCTAAAAAAAATCATAACATTTTGGAACCCTACATATGAGTTTTTTGGTACCACTTTATAATAACTACATCTTATTTTGCCTTAATAAAGCATGAACAGATACTTCATTAATAATATATATATAGTTTATTAAACACGATTCAGGCTTAGTAACTGTTTTATTAAGGTTAGGGTTAGAAAATAGTTACTAAGCCTGAATCATTCATAATAAACTATTTGTTGATTATGATTTGATTTTTGATTATCTTTGTTCATGCTTTATTAAGTCATGAATAAGTGTAGTTATTATAGTTTTTTTTCTTTAATTACTCAAAAAAAAAATGCAGTGGGCAGGGATAGGGGGTAGGTGAAAACAGAAGTTTCCTGAGCAGTCAAGCCCCAATTTATACATGCCTTCTTATATATATTTTGCTACAATTTTTTCATTGTTATATGTTGCATCTTACCACCAAAGCAAGTTTCTTTGAATGTTGTTCACTGCAATGGCAATAAACCTTTTCTGATTCTGAATTGCAGGACAAGGATTAGTCAAACAAGCCTGAATCAATCAAAACGCAACTTTGTGTAAGATAATAACAAGGTTCCATTGTTTTACATGATCAAAAGCTTACAAAAGTTGAATTATATACGCCCTTACATAACATAATATACCCCCTTCAGTGGTATGAAAAGTTGTAACTGTGTGTACATTTGTAGACATGGAAGCTTGACGTCCTTGATATCCAGATATAGCATGGCTCAATCTTCTAACTAGCTTGCTAAGTCCTGCCCGCATTACAACACGTACAGCTTTTTCTGTAAATGCCATTACTTGCATGTTTACCTGTAAGGCAGAATATTCACAAAGCAGCTCGTAATGCAAATGTAAAGTGCTATCTGCCTCCCGACCCGCTGTGCCGAAAGGTTAGCAGCCGCAGACGGAGCACCAATTATCCCCAGCAGCAAGTCTGTGTAATGAGCCGGCGCGTGCTTACTGTATGGAGTTCTCGATCCTGGAGATGGTGAGGAAGGCTGCCAGGTTGGCCGTGTACGAGGAGATGACGATCAGAGCAAACATCCACCACACGCCCATCATCATGCGGGTGGCCAGAGTGGTGTAGGGAACTTCTCCTCCTGCAAGAGAAAAACAACAGGACTGAAAACGCGGGAAATGTGACCAGAGATAAAATAAGGGTTGGCGACGTTAACGGTTTTCAAAGCCACCTGTTGACGCGACAACGATGGGAACTCATTATTCGCGTTTAATTCGATCTGCGTTTAGACGAAGACGACAAGGTGTGAAGTGAGAAGAGCTGCAGTACATGTATCTGTCCAGCGAACAGCGCTGTGCTTCCTTCTGACGCACAGTACTATGCGCCGAAATAGTCTAAGATTGTGTTTGCCTCTCAGAGAAAACTTTTAGACCATGTGCTTTTCTGAGGCCATTGTGGTGCTCTCTAAAGTAAAAAATAAGTAATTGCGCATGATTTCGGTCAGTTTCTTGAATAGATTTAAATGTATGAAGCCTAAAATTGTTGTAAAATAGCTTGCAATCATGGGTCAGTTGCATGCCGAAAAACAGTTTATCCAATATTTGAGCTGAGAACGGCCTCCCGACTCTTACGAAACCACTCTTCCTTCGTTTTGAGTGGATTGTTGAGCAAAAATGGATTCAATGAACACTCAGCTCGTTGTGGTGTAAAACGGAGCCCAATCCGATACCTAAATGTAGCAGATTAGTGAAAACACGTAGCAACAAGGTCTAAGTTTACGAGTTTGTACCGTTTGTCGCGATCCATAATCATTCCTCACAGATTCCACAACATCCACAATCTTTACTGATATGAATTAAACAATCTTTACAACTTAAAGCGGTTTCAATCCTAGCCAGCGGCAACAGTTCAACAATGGAATGCCCGTGACCTTGATTTTCAACCAGCGTGCCAGGGAACGCAAGTGTGCCATGAGGAATTGACAGGTGTTCTTTGAAAAAAATCATCTTTACTTGCGTAATTGTCATTGTTAATGTAATAATTAAGTTCCATAAAGAAAAAAATTTAAAGGCACAAAACACCACTATTGCTAAAAAACAAAGTGACGTTCTTTAGACATTGTTTTTCTAACTGGAATCATTTGATAAAAGTTTTCACAGTATTTTTTTTAGTGGATGATGTGCCGTGCCATCTTTTCGAACAAAAAAGTGTGCCACCACTCCAAAACGGTTGAAAAATACAAGTTTGTGATAGATAGAATTGTTTTCGTTAGTTATACTTTATTTTGTCACTTTAGTTGTTCTGATTGAAACTGATTAACATAACTCTCTCCTGTCCTTCTGTGCTGTTCCTCCATTTGCTCAGTCACTCTCCTTTAAACTGTCGCCACGGCAGCAGCAGAGCCAGCAGCCTCCTCAGCTGCCCCATTCTCTTCACCATTGTGTGCATTTTGGTTTTATTTAGCTTGTACAAGTCATATTCTTTCTGCTAGGATCTAAACACCAATGTTTGTCCATTCTATAAAATATTTTTAACTTTACTTTATGACTGACTAATGAAATATGTTATCATGACTAGACTGATTTGAACTTGTATGTACGGCTTAAGGGTACATTTAGGACAATTATTATGCATTATTTGTATTTATTAGCCTTTAAAAATGCTTTTGAGTACTTTTACGTTGGCATTTATGTTTTACCTACGTCAGAAATTGATGTTTGGCTCCATCTACTGGCTGCAGAGTGATTTACATAGGTGGGATAAACAAATGCTATGCTAATGCAGCCACGCAGATGTAATGATCGCGATTTGACGGCAGAAATGCTAGGAACGGGTCTGGTGACGATTTATGGGCTTAAAAACATCGCTAAAGATCTCGGAGCTTGACCTATGACTAATCACTAATTGGGGAGATTCAGAATGGAGTGTTTTTCGACGCTTGGAAAGAAGAGGACTTTCTAAACAGAAATTGGATGAATGAAGCTAAATCCAGATATGTTTTTGATGAGGAAACATCATTATAACATGCTCAAAAAAGTATGATAAATGCATAATAAGTTTCCTTTAAGACCCAAATCCATTAAAAACAATATTGTTTACTTGATCTAAACTAGATTTTTTGGACCGTTATGCTTTGAATAATGATTACATTTCCTGAAATTATGAGTGAATGCCATTTCCTATTTAAGTAAGTCACTTTGTGTTACTATAACGAGGAATGACACTCAAATGTATGTGTCTGCTTGGAGGTATCAAACATTTTGCTCTGAAATTGGAAGAATATGTAAATGAGACCATTACTAGAACTAGCTTCGATAAATCATTCGCTTGATCATTCGCGAAATTGATAAACGCTTTCTATTTCGGTTTAATCCTCCCTAAAAACGTCCATCTTGGAACATAAACCCTATTCATTTTCTCTGCAAATAAATCCTTTTTTGTGCTCGTGCAAAAAAACGACGTACACCATCATAGACTTTTGTGCAAACCTTGAAGAAAAACAACAAACTACTGCCACGTTCTCAAAAATATCACTCTTATTTCCTGTTGGGGAGCCCGAATTAGCAAACTCGGCTTTTCCATTCTCCTCGCAGCAGAAGTTGGCATACCTGTAGCCTTTTTATAGATTCATATTTATACCGGCGCCGATCTATATCCCCCCACACACACAAACTCGCAGTCGGCTCCTAGTGCCAGCCGTGCAGTTTTATTCCCGTTTTGGTATGCGCGCCTCGTCCGCATATGCCTCCCCACACACACGAGCGCAAAGCCGCAAACAAAGTAATGATTGATTTGCAGCCTGCGAGCTCTTCCTCTCTCTCCCTTTATTGGAGACGCTTAGAAATTAGGCTCATTCATCCTTGTACTTGGGGATCACTGATACACAGACCCCCGCCCTTCCGCTAGGCTCAATAATATATGTGACACCCACGTAATCCTATATTCCCTTTATCGGAACACTCTTGCGCCACGCTACGCCGTTATTTCCTTCACATCTTGCTATCAGGCATTCTCTATGTGCCTTAGCGCGTGATTTAAATTAAATTTGTTATCGTTTTCATGGCTTTCCGTAGCGCACATGTACGTTTCATAGGCTATGCAAAGGATGGTGACATAGACCCCAAAGGCTGTACGTTTCACTACGCGTCACGTTCTGTTCTTGAATGCATTTGGGTTTTATATAAGTACTGTAGCACGATGCGCTCTCAACCCTTTTATCAACCCGTTATATTATGATAATTCATAATAATAAAATCTGTTAAATGACGTTGACTTCTTCTCGGGCATTATGATTGTCGTTTCCTCATCAAAAACATTCCGTGTTGCGTTCCGAGCGTAAGAATTTGGTGTAATATCTTCAGATTGAGGGCATTTTGGGCTTCAGCTGACAACAATCACACTTGTGCGTTTGAAAGCAAATCAGAAAATACTATCTACTAATTTACAAAAAAGATTTATTAAGAGAGACGAACGAGAGTTACAAATTAAAAGGAACTGAAGTCTTTAAAAAAAAAAAAACAAGGTTTAGAACAACAACAATGGAAAAATGTATTTCGATCAAAGGCGTCATGCTATGGAACAGTCTAGATGATAAAACTAAAATGTATCCATGTGTTTAAACAAATTATAAAATATTTGATGCTACAAAAGTATGAGAAAGTTGAATAACTACTGTTTTTATTACATTTTTTATTAAATTTTCACATGGAATGCCACTTAAATAAGTTATAGCAAAGTCTATGTTTATACTTCTTTCTGCTCCTTTTCATTCACATACATTAATGTAAAAAAAGAAATCTATATAATGTTATATTCATCATAAATGAATGAAAAAAAAAAAAAAAATCTCACCACTGAAATAGAAACTACCCACCGTTTCAGAATGATGAAATGACTGTTGCCATAACGATTAACAATGTAAAACGAAATGTATCTTCAGAATGGGAAAAAAGTCCTATAAAATTGTAGCAAAGAACTGGAAGCGGTAATGAGGTAATTGCGACAGAAGACATGAAACTTTTCTTTCCAAATGGATAGGCCAAATTAGAGACATACACTGCGATATTAACAACAAACTGACAGCCCACTTTTAAACTATGAACTTTTGTAGCGTTTCTGATTCTTTTATACAATCCTGTTTTCTAATCCTAACCTTAACTGTCTTTCTGAGGTAGAGCTGCAACTAACCATTATTTTGGCAATCAATTAGTCTAGCAATTATTCTCTCGATTAAGCGACTGGTTGTTTAGAACGATAAGTGCCTGTGAATATAGAATTTTTACTGACTTTGACCCAGATGAAACTAAGATGAAGCCGCTGTGGGACATCCTGACGTAATATATATACAGACAAAATCTGTCTTTTTACTTAGTTGCCAAGTCTGCTTCTTTACAGCGATTTTGGGCTTCTTTTTGGAAAGTCGCTTGGGCTTGCGTCACTTTCATGTCAGACAAAAATAATAATAATAATAATTTCTAATTCAAGTTAACAGATGCAATGATGACTGAAATGCAGACATTGAACTAGGTTGGTTGTTTTAGACTGTTTTTCAATGGTTTGGTCGCTTTTTGCTCGCTGAAAATCTGGTCATTTGAGCAAAAACACAAAATTATCCCATTTTCTTTGTCATTCCTGATCTGAGTCATAAAACCTCTTTTCTGAGCACATGGCACACTTTGAAGTCTGCGTATGATCCAGATAATGACTATTCAATTACTAAATGAGTTGACAATTATCTCAATAATCGATTAGTTAATTAACTTGTTTCAGCCCCATTCTGATCCCACATCCCACACTTGGTTCCAACAAATCTTGGCTCACCTTATGAAGCACTGATTAAACAAGACTTATTAATATTACTAATATTTTTACAGCACCTGTTATGTAGTTGTGTGCACAGGTGGAGGGATTGGGGATTTGGGATGGAAGGAGGTTAGAGGGAAGGGGTGTTTGTACTTTGTTCCATGCTCCCTTTCTCATTTCATTAAGCCAAGGCTAAAAAAAAAATATATATATATACATAACAGAGGCCTTGCGTTCGCTAAAGAATGCTCCGTTCTCACCAATTCCTCACTGCCATTTTCTCCCTTTGCCTTTTTCTTCACCGGCTCCTTTATGACAATTATTTTCTTTATGTTATGTAATGATTTGAAAGGTTGAGCTTGCGTGCTTTTAAAGGCAAAAATATCTACTGTAACTGCTTTCTTTTTTTCCGCGACATTAGCAAAGCGGTCATGCTGGCACAAACCCTCATCCACTGATATGAAGACGGTCCGTTAGTTTTCGTTTGCTCGCCGATTGATTGTCCGTTAAAATCTTGGCCGTACTATTGGTTCATGGCGGTGTTGTTTGCCTGGAGAAGTGACTATATAAAAGTATGTATTTTGTGGAAACGTGCGAGAAGCTCTAGCGCATGGCAACGAGGCGGCTCTCCAAGAAAAATATAGTCTATATATATATATCAAATTCTATATCCTCCCTTAATGGAGACCTGTATGTCAGGACTAAACATGGACCGGCCTCCTGCTGGTGCCAGAGTCAGGACTAAACATGAGGAAGTTTTTGCTAAGACGTTTTCACTCACAGTTGCATGTAGTGCTCACTCGGCCGCCCCCTGGTTGCGCAATTCTGTATTACAACAGAGTAAACCAGGCAAAAAAATTAGACACGCCAGTAAAGCAAGACATCTTCACTCGGTTAAGCATTTAGTCACGGTTAATCGGCTAATCCGTCAACCACCCCTAAATTAGATGCTTTTGCTTAGATTCCTTTTTCATATTCGAGAGAAGATTCACAAGGTCTGCGTCCCGCTCTATTTATCCATGCGTCTGGGGTGTTGTGAGCTCACCCGAAACTAAGCAATTTAAAGAAAATGACTGTGGAAGTGCCAGTAAAACAATAAATGAAGTTCAATGCAACCATCAGCCACAGTCGAGTTTCCACCGTGGCGCAGACTGCCAGAGCGTTTGCATGTACGCCAAACCGTTACCGGGTGCATTCAAGTTCAATGGCTTGTGAAACACGACCTTTATGAAGCACACGGTATTTGAAAATGTGAGGGTCCATGCTGGATACCCCCATGAAGAGCCGATTAGGTTCAGTGTGAAAACGTATTGTCAAGCCTCAGAATAATTTCCATGTTGGATCCTGTCCTCTCCACAGTTGGGAATGGAGTTTTAACATGTTTGAATGAGCTCAATTGTGACCAGGAGGACATTTTTAGTGGTAGTTCAAATGTGCCGGTGCGTTCTTTGTGACCGCACAATGGCACAGCGAGGTTGTTGGATTTCATTTTTCGAGGAGAAAGGAAATAATCAGAAAGTCATGGTTAAATTACACTAAAGGCATGGTAATTTTATACTTAACATAATAGTTCAAAGTTTTGATATAGATCTACTCCTAAAACTACTGCTGAGTTAAGTTGCTGAAGTAGATGAACAAACTCCTCTACTGTTTATTTCTTCATCTCATAATATTAGTGCGCAATTTTCAAACCATAGGAGGAGGAAGGTAAATCTAACAAGTTCGTAGCTCTCACGAGACCTTTGGCACAATGTTAGTATTCACAAGGATCGACTTTTGAGAGCGTGCAAAGCTTTAGAACAGACAAAGAGGTGAAGCAGATCAATGAAAGGCTTGTAATTAGATGCAGGCAGCGTGCATATTATCAAATTTGCTAATTCACAACAATAAAGTCGGGTATAGAAGCTTTAAGAGTTTATCTCTTTTCTCTGTTGCTTGTTTCATATTCTTGAGGGACACATGTCAAGAAGGAGAGACCATGCTATACAGTTGATTTCAAAAGGAATCCCATTACATTTATGCAACCACAAAACAGAACAAAGTAATATTTTTACTTTCTGTCTTTGTAAGTCTGTGTTGTGGTTACGGATATATTTTCGGGGCGTTTGAAGCTCCCGTCGGCTCCCCCTGCTGTCTCTGGGCGGAAAATCAGTCTTTACTCTCCTGAGAAAGCCTGGTTCTTTTTTTCCATATTTGGCAGGGTGGAATGTGTTTGTGTGAGATTGTACTTTCAACAAAAAAGAAGAGAATAAAGAAGCTTTTGCGATTTTCACTAGCACTGTATTTTCACAAGACAGCTTCAGGGGGAGCTGTGTCGCTGAAGTTACTTAGTTCTGCTTAATTAATAAATTGATTTAGCTTAGCACCTTGCATGAAACTCAACGCGATTTACAGTGCATTATTAATTCACTCGCCTCTGGGTGGTGGTAAGTCACTATTGTAGTTACAACTGCCCTGGGACACATAGACAGAGGGCCCCAATGTCCCCTCTGAAGTGCCTTGCCTATGAGCACTCACCGACAGTTTCCTGTACAACTGTCCCACAGTGACACCTGATGTTCCAACAGTCTCATCCAAACTCTAACCAGACCTCAACCTGCTTAGCTTCCGGAATCTGTTGGCATCGGGTATTGAGAAGCAGGTATGACCTCATTAAAAAAATATATATTTTAGTGGCCGACAGCTCTTGTGCGGGATCAGATATGAAAACTACCCAAATGTGTCCTATGTAGGTAGATTTACTTTTTTCAGTATCAATACGTGTTCAAATTAATACCTGGTTTCAATAGATGTCATTTAATTTATATTTTATTCCAAAAAATACACGTTACATACACCTGGTCCTCCTCCCTGTTGAGCTTGCGCGCTAATATCCAGTTTTGACTCTTGAAGTTGGAGTGCGGTGTAACTTGTTGAATCCATATAACCATCTTTCTGAAATGAAAAGAGCGATGAGACACAGCCGCGCCCGTGTTGCTGGAAGTGCAGTTATTCCACACAGATGAAGAATGTTCTCATGCCTGAGTCAAATATTTCCACTTCAGTAGCAGAAATATGTCCTCCCACACCGGCAGTCACACATCACTGCTCCGAGCGCGCTTCTGTCTGCTCCGTGCTATCAGACATCTTTTAGTCAAACTTCTACGCCCCGATACATGCACAAAGAGTCACGAAGCGCCTGTCCTCCATTCAATGTCATGCTTACATTCACTGCCAGTAGATAATTAGCTTGAATGTACTCGTTCAGACGTATGAATGTAGTACTCGAGTGTCAGCAAGTCATTCGTTGATGATTTTTTTTTACGGGTATTTAACTATAACGTACTAAGATCGTTATTTTCTTAACTGCATAATCGAAGGAGCATTTCATCAACAGCAACCAGCAGATTTGTTATTATTGATGAAAAATGGTTGCATGACATTTTTTGGACGTGTAAATATCAATCAATTTGTATTTATGGAGCCCTTTACAACACTTAAGGTGATCAAAGTTCTTTCCAGTAAAACACAAATAAAAATGCGTACAACCATGATATGACCAGAATCCAAATCAAAGATTTTTATTGCCATTGTCGGTGAACAAAATTCACAAACTAGGAACTTGCTTTGACATAAGGTGTAACATAAAGCAATGTAAAATAATAATAATAGAGGTAAAAATGGTAAACGGTAAAAAGTATAGACTATGCTAAAAGACGCACGCAAAAGGGGTTCAGGAGTCAGAATAGATTCATTTCGCTTGATTGGCTTTGATAGCGTCGCACTTGGCATTTAAATGTCTAAATTACGCAGTATTTCTAATTTGGAAAAGAAAAAAAAAAATCTGAAAATGTTTTTTTGAGAATTTAAAATGAATGTGTGTGAACTTTTGGATGGAATTGTGACTGTACGTATTCACCTTATTCCGCCCCGTCCACTTTTGCCTCTTTTTGCCACAGATACACAATTCCAGTTTGACGAGAACTCCGTTAAAGCTAATGGCGAACGAGGGAAAAGGCTCACCGCTAAAATAGATTGATTTGTGTAAAACGTTGAATGTACACGAACAACAATAAGTCAACAACGCACCAATTTCCTGGGCAGCCTGAAAACTTTTAGTCCGTGTCGAACTTCTTTTCTGTTGAGCTCTTCTGCCCCATATAAACGAATACAACGGAAAAAAGATTGCGGCGCCCACAGCAACTTCCAGAGTAAGGTCAATAGGTTACTATTTTAGTAATCAGCACTTCATGTAATGTTCAACTTACTTTCCAACTTTCTTCACTAGCTTCCACTTGACTGATTCCAAACTATGATACTACCCCATCAAATTAAATTAAGTGATAATAAAAAAATGAATAAATCATGAACACCTATCATATGCATGTTAAGAATTAACATAATAATAACTACTGCATTTAGTGTTTCGTATCGTGTTATTCGCCTTATTCCGCCCCGCCCACTTTTACCTCTTGTTATGTCTATGATCTTGTAGTAAAGGGACTTCCGCTAACGGTGTTCACGCAAATGGCCAACGAGGGAATAGTCTCGCCGCTAAAACATTCTATAAAGTAGATTGATTTGTCTAAAATCTTTAATGTACACATGCAAAAACAAGTTGGCACCGCACAGAACGCAGAGGCTTTTTAGTGTGTGTAGAACTTGTTTTCTGTTCACCTGCTCCATGTAAACTACAACGGAAAAAAGATGCCGGCGCAACTTCCAGAATAAGGTGTATAGACCTTTCCAGTGTACCATTCCATGTATTAATGCATTTTCAATGGGAGAGTTAGCGTTAGCCTCCAAACATTTCAAACAACGAAAACCCAGGGCTGTTTTGGAGATTAAAAAGAAAATGAAGTTCAAGTTCACTTGTTGGTAAATGTGATTAAGAGGAAACGTGTCTGGGCTGTCTACAAACACAGTGTTTTTGTTTGCTGCCTCATTAGAATGAATGGCATAGAATCAAACACAAGACCCAGGCATAAGTGCACAGCTATTCTAAAACATGGAGGAGTCTATAACCTAGATCCAGGCTCCATCTGATTTCTCTTTCCCCGTTTACTTCTGTCCTCGCCTCCTTTGTTCCTCTGCAATGGGTGAGGAAGTCCCAGAGAAGACACAGTGATGAGAGGAGCTGAGGACAGAGGCCAGAGGAGAAACCAGCTGAAGGTCAATGGGAATGGGATGGACTTTGCTCAGGTGCTGCTCTGACCAAAATTGCCCTGTTTTAAAGCTGGAGTACCTCATCTTCAAACCGTGGAAGGAAGAAGTGGGTATTTAAATCTATTTAACGCTCAAACTTTTTATCCACATGCATTAATTTTCAGGTGAGTGCACAGCTTCAGAACAGCTTTTTCAGACGGCAAAGTCAAGCTGAGGTGGACCACTCAAGCACAGTCAATCAGCGCGCTGCTTTCAGCTCTTATTTCCTTGTTGAAAGAAATAAAATACATTATTAGCTGCAGACTGCGTGCAGTGCCATTTTGTCACAAAGTGCTGCTTTTTACCATATACTATTTAGGGAAAAACAGAAAATTCACTAATTTACAAAACAATAGTCAGCAGGTAGCCCAGCTTTAAGGACTGGCTTTTACAACTTTTACAAGTCAAACTAATTTAAATTTTGACATATAGGTATTTGAACACATTTCTAACAGTTTCAATGTCACATTGAACAATAATGTGTTGTGTTTAACATGTTGTGCTGCTGTTCCTGTACCTGAACTCTAGCAATCATACAAAATCCTCACCAATAAACAGTTTTTTTTTCTTTATGCCATGTCTACCCCCGAAACCCGCGCACGTTTCATTCCATAGTTTCCTTCTCTTCCCTCCTCTGAGCTCTGGGACACTATCTGGCGCGTTTGATTGACAGCTGAACAGTCAAGGAATCGAGGAGACGAGGAGAGGAAAGGAAGCGAGGACGGAGAATTGATACGCGGCCTCAGAGTTAGGAGTGGCAAGCAAAAAATATATATACTATTCGACGTGTAGATGCTGTACACAAAGCCAACCGACGCTCTGAGCTCCTCGCCACCTCCCAACCTCCTCATTCTCCCCGACAACAAATGATTATAACACACGGCGCAATCCAACGGGCAGGCGGTGTCTAGACATTCCTACTGACATAATTGGAGCGAAGAATAGTCTTGATCCTTGGTCGCGTCTTCCATGGCAGACGCTGCTTTTATCACCAGCCTGTATGAGCCCGCGAATACAAAAGAACTCCTCTTCAATGCCGGCCTCAAAGTTCCCCATGACTTCGGCGGCGGGCGGGCGGGCTCAATCAAAGGTGTGGGACGGGGTCTGTGCGTGCCCGAGGTTTGAGAGGAGATGCGGCTTTGGCGGATCGGCTCTTCAAAAGGCTCCCCCCGGTGCGCCGTGCTCCGTGTTAGCGCCCGTGCGTCTTCTTCGCCGCCGTGTCCTGCGGCCGGAGTTTCGGATGTGTTTCTCTGCTTATTTTTCCAATACAAATGCTGAAAGTGTTTGGGAGCGTTCCTAACATAAGATGCAAATATTAGTGCCACAAGTGAGGGAGGGATTGGGTAATAGGAGACTTCGCTCTCTGTTTGAAATGACAAAGGAGTCAAAGTCGGCAGCTAAAGAGCGAAGACAAAGGTAAGACTGCAGTGCAAAGTAGTAACTGATTCAAATACAATAAACGTTTCAGTTGAGTATATAGAGGTCGCGATAGTGTCATCTCAGAGAATTCTCCGTTAGCCTACTCTGTTGAAGCAATTGAGATTTTTCAGATGTTTTTGTCCTCTGGGCCAAAAATGTGCCCGATACTTCTGAAATGCAAAGTAAAAGTAAATAATGGCTGTAACAACATCCAGGACTAAACCAAAGCTGAAGCAGGACTAAACTTGGTCTAAACAAGAGCTAAACCAGAGCTGAACCAGAACCGAACCAGAGCTGAACCAGGACTAAACTTGGTCTAAACAAGAGCTAAACCAGAGCTGAACCAGAACCGAACCAGAGCTGAACCAGGACTAAACTTGGTCTAAACAAGAGCTAAACCAGAGCTGAACCAGAACCGAACCAGAGCTGAACCAGGACTAAACTTGGTCTAAACAAGAGCTAAACCAGGACTAAACCAGAGCTGAACCTGAGCTGAACCAGAGCTGAACCAGAGCTGAACCAGGACTAAACTTGGTCTAAACAAGAGCTAAACCAGGACTAAACCAGAGCTGAACAAGGACTAAACTTGGTCTAAACAGGAGCTAAACCAGAGCTGAACCAGGACTAAACCAGGTCTAAGCCAGGACTATACCAAGACGATACCAAGACTATACCGGGTCTAAACCAGGACTAAACCAGATCTAAGCCAGGACTATACCAAGACTATACCAGGTCTAAACCAGGACTAAACCAAGTCTAAACCAGGTCTAAGCCAGGTCTAAATCAGCTGAACCAGGACTAAACCAAGACTAACCCAGAGCTGAACCAGGACTAAACCAGGTCTAAGCCAGGTCTAAATCAGAGCTGAACCAGGACTAAACCAGGTCTAAACCCATAACCGTAAATAAAATATTTTCTATATTTTTTGACGATGGGTTGAGGGCCAGATGATACCAAGACTATACCGGGTCTAAACAGGACTAAACCAGATCTAAGCCAGGACTATACCAAGACTATACCAGGTCTAAACCAGGACTAAACCAAGTCTAAACCAGGTCTAAGCCAGGTCTAAATCAGCTGAACCAGGACTAAAACCAAGACTAACCCAGAGCTGAACCAGGACTAAACCAGGTCTAAGCCAGGTCTAAATCAGAGCTGAACCAGGACTAAACCAGGTCTAAACCCATAACCGTAAATAAAATATTTTCTATATTTTTTGACGATGGGTTGAGGGCCAGATGATACCAAGACTATACCGGGTCTAAACAGGACTAAACCAGATCTAAGCCAGGACTATACCAAGACTATACCAGGTCTAAACCAGGACTAAACCAAGTCTAAACCAGGTCTAAGCCAGGTCTAAATCAGCTGAACCAGGACTAAACCAAGACTAACCCAGAGCTGAACCAGGACTAAACCAGGTCTAAGCCAGGTCTAAATCAGAGCTGAACCAGGACTAAACCAGGTCTAAACCCATAACCGTAAATAAAATATTTTCTATATTTTTTGACGATGGGTTGAGGGCCAGATGGTATTACTTGGTGGGCCTGATGAGAGCCCTGGCCTCCAGATTATGAGACTGTACTGTTCCTGATCCAAAGCTATAATTATAATAAAAACATATATTGTGTTCTGATCAGGCCTCCATAGCTCCATGTTATTTCAGTTGTGATGGAGTGACTGGCAGACTTTATTGCTGGCTGTCCAAGTGAAGGATTAATAGTAGCTTTCCGTCCAGCTGGCTAAATGCAGGTTAGCATGACCGCTTGATTGACTGATAGAATTGTCCCTGTAGCCAGATAATAGCCGCCATGTTTGTGCCTGTTCCTCTCGCTCATCTGCGGTTGACCCATCTAAATAAAACAAAACCAAAAAAAAAACGTTCTTGTTTCGATTTAATGAAATTATGCAAAGGCTGCGCTTGCGTCTGAGGATTAAATTGACAATTATTTTTTAGATGTTGAGCAATTTCGCTAAGGCCATTTGCTAAGCTTGTGTTAAACATTTTTTTGGTAATAGTGCGGAGTAATTAGTCTCTCCCACTCTCGCTATAATCCTCTCCGGTGTTTATGAGATGAGATGAAGATTAGATTGTATCCGTTTACACATCACCTTTGTTATCTCACATTTGCCTTTTGGCTTATATCGTCCAATGGGGATTCACATATGGGGATTTTAGTAATCAAATAATAAAACAGTAGGGGAGAAGGCACTTTTTTCCTTCAGTAGCCTTGCATTGTGGATCAGACATCAGCACATTTAAACACCTCATTCATTGACAAAAATGCTTAGTGGCTTATTGGTTCTAGAAGGTGTTTTAACAAGAACAGTCTTTAAATAATGAACGCTGCAGACATCGCAAACTACAACGAAAACGAAAATGGAGTGGACATCGTTGATGGTTCGGCAGTGTTTCGGCACAAGTCCTATGGCTGCTATAACCGTTGTCGGAACCTTTTCGAGATCTGTTCGATAAAATGTACGCAAGGAATATAAACTGATATACATTACTGATAAATGCTCGCTCAGTCAGTGTGATGAAGAATTCCCAAAGATTCACAAATGCATGAAGGAATAGCAATACATAAGCGTGCAACACTAAAGGTATTGTGCACGGTTCATGCTAATAGCTTAGACAAAGCAAAGGCCTGTACGGTTGTTTGTTTGTCTGCAATGTTTCTTCTACTTTTACTTATTATACCAAAAAAAAAAAAACTCAGTGCATAGAGGAAATCACTAGAGCAACATGTGCATCGGGGGCCCAGTTAGATCTATACTGGAGCTGCCACAAGGGAAAAGTCTAGAACTACAACGCAGCAAGAAATACAACTGTACAGAGCGTGACGACGTGTACCTGGAGTTGAAACAAAGGTCAGGACATGGTACTGGGCCTGTAGGGGGCAGTGAGCTTAGATCAAAGCAAACTGTGGCAAAGATAATAATCGCTGAAGAAACTTGCTGAGCTGGTAGGACAAGGAAACGTGTCAAGAACAAGGGGCTTGACCTAACAAAATGAGCAAAATGACAAACGTATCAGCATTAATTGTAAAATTTAGACCAATGCCAAAAAGAGATTAACTGGGAAGAGTTATATGTTGGAAGTAATTAATCTGGCAGACCCAAAATATATTGGAAAAGCCGAGACGAATAATTGGCTTGGTAGGGGTAGTGTCCTAAAACTAAAAAAACTACAGGAGAAGGACCAATAATGATCTTGAATATTCATATATGAAAGGATTGTTCTTCATGCACGAATCTCTCTGGGTTTGGAGCCATCATCTGGGACCCTGGGTAGCAGAGTTTTTGGACTGGTCTGTGAAACACCCAGATCTTACATTTTATCATGGATGAAGTGTCAATTTGGACAATAAAGACTATTGCAATGAATTTCCTCGACTTTGTCTCCTTCATCGTGTCAAAAATGTGACAGATTATCCGGAGGAAATTATGACACAACGTGAGATAAATGGAGCAGAGCCGAGTGAACTTTAACCATACTCTTCTTGTGTGTATAACTCAAATCAGCCAAAAGTCCAACTCTTTGTGAAAACATGAGCAGCACTAAAGGATGTAGTGGCCATAGCTCCAATTATTTCCAAAACTGAGCACAAGAATCAGTGAAGCACGCAGGTTATATTCCTTGGCGATCAATTCACAACTGTTCAAATGTGTTTTCATCAACAAATGTCACACTTCTAATAATCATTCTACACAAATAAGGCTTGGATATCATTCTTCTCATGTGTGTAAAGTAACACTCACAGACGGTGATGTCAAAGGCACGGACAAAAGGCAGATGGCAATGGATGAACCTGTGGCTCTGGAGCTTACTGACAGCAAATTCAAGATGGCCGACTTCCTTTCTCTCATTGAACCTTCAAAATAAAAGTCAATGAAAAGTCTAAATGCAAGACACTCACTTCTGACTCTGGCTTTTCTGATGGATAAATCTAAATGTTTTTGTTTTTTTTTTAGATTTGATGTCTGTTGGGATTGAATTTAACGCTCTTCAATGCATTTTAAGGCCTTATTTTTTGCCAAAATTCATTTAATGCTTTTTAATGCCCCCAGGAAACCCTGCGTTCAAGAACAATTCAAGAGACACGACAGAAAAGTTACAGTAAATCACACTTGATGAGGATGAGCCTGTACTTAATTTTGCCTTGGGCCCCCAAATTCCAAGATCCGCCACTGTCTGAAACCCAGATAAAGAGGCATAACATGGAGAGATTATTTAGATTTTTACTGCAACATAACATTAGCTCATTCAACTCCATTTTGCTCCATTCTCCAACGTTTAAGTGTTCCTGTTCTCTAATATCATCGTCAGCAGAAAACAGCTCGACTGTTGCGGATCGTTGTCACCGATTACACCCCAGGTCTCCTCTTCATTTTCAGGCCATAAAACCTCCTCGTAAATAATAAAACATGACATATCAATGCAAAGGTCTCAAAAAGCATGTATAAGAAACCCATTTACGTTAAAAACTGCAATATGCAAGCTGAGCCTAACCTATAACTCCTCAAATGCATTTCCCTGAGCGATATAATCATAAACATTTCTATGACATTTGCAACTCTATTGTTGTGACACTCTTTAAATGGTAAATGGTCACATTTATATAGCGCTTTTCTACCTTTTTTAAGGCACTCAAAGCGCTTTACATCAAGGAACCAGTCACCCATCCACTCACACATTCATACACCAGTGTACGCAGACACTGGGGGCGAGGTGGGTTAAGTGTCCTGCCCAAGGACACAACGGCATTATTCATCTGAAGGAGCTGAAATCGCACCACCAACCTGCGGGTCAGGGGATCTGACCACTCAACTACTCCATGTCTGGAGTGGGATTCGAACCGCCGACCTTCGGATCAGAAGGCGCCCACTCTACCTACTGTGCTACTGCCGCCCCCAAGGTGTGCTTTATGAATAATAACTGTTGATAAATATGCGTGTGTGTGTATATTTCACAATAATACGCTAACAATACTTCCAGACAATGGGGGGCTGTAATAATAAGTAAACAGAAATAAAAATCTGATTCATGGGCGTGGGCAGTGTCAATGGAATCAACGCTGTGGGGATGGAATTTATGTCTCAGTATTTAAACTTAGAATATGCACAACTCCTTTTTAATTCAATCCCCAAATACAAAACAAATCAACAACCAAATAAACCAGTAATGTTCCCTCCTCAAAAACAGTTAGTTTCATTCTCACTAGTTTGAAGAATAATTGTATTTCCTGGTTGCAAATTATGACATCACACTAGAAAATTACCAAGAAACCATCCTGTACAGTGCACCAAAACTCCTCTAATGTCACAGACAACAACAAAAAATATGTGTGTTTAATCAATGTTTGAAGGCTAAAAAAGTAGTTTATTTTGTGTAAATTAAGCACAACCTTTGTCTCCTTTGTGTGATGTCATCAATATGTTTAATTCCTGTCAACATATTTTTCAACTTTTCTCCAAAATTAGAAAATCATAAAAACCTGTCGGACTCTAAGTCACTTTTGAAAGGAGATAGGCGAATACTTAAAAGTCTGGACACCTTTCCTGGAATACATTGTGCCACCACACTATTATTTTTGATTTTCTATATGTATAAAAAGTCATCTATTATCTATTGATAATGCTGAGCAGTGTCCAATGTGCATGCTCTGAAAGTGCATATGACAGGTTTTTATGATTTTCTAATTTTGACTTTATGCAGTGTATTAATTTGTAAATATAAATGATAGTTTTACACCAATCAAGTAGCTTTTTGTGGAGAAAAGTTGAAAAAGATGTTTTATAATTACAGGAAGAAGACACACTGATGACATCACACTGGGGATTCACACTGAAGATTGTGATATAATTTACAAAAAAGAAACTTCTTTTTGACCCTTTAAACATTGAGTCAACAAAACAATGACGTTCACATGTATTTTTCTTTGTCAAATAAAAATGTCTGTGACATTAGAAGAGTTTTGTCCCAGAGCACAGGATGGTTTCTTGGTCATTTCCTAGTGTGACGTCATCATTTACAACCAGGAAGTGAAATTAAAAAACATTAAAAAGTAGCTAAACTGGGGTAAAATTCAAAACGATTTGAGCAGAATTTGAAATATATTTATCTTAATTGCATTTTAGTAAAAAAAAAAAAAAAAGGTTATGGACAGGATTAATTGGCTGCAGGAGCTGGAGTTTGGGTTTATTTCGCACAAGCTTTACTTTTTTAGGATCAGGCAACACAAAGTGAAAAGCTCATTCTTCTCTCTTGTTGGATAATCAGCTTGAAAACCATTACACAAAACGCAAACAACTTGCATCTACTTTTGTAATCAAGAAAAAAACAGCTATTACCAAAAGCAATATTTGATTTGAAATGTTTACTTTGTATCTTGGGACTCTGACAAGTAGCAGTTGTAAAATATTCAACACAAGTACATGTCCTTCAAATGTAAATGTACCGTTATAAATCATTTGCATTACATTCAAATCCTCCGGGAGCATCACTTATTTAAATATACAGTTTTTCTGCGGGCCCACAACTTTTTTCCCCGGATAAAAGTGGGTGATGATGATTTGAGCTTTTTAAATCCAGGCTTGGCGACTGGAGACTGGAAACATGTGGAGCTGATGTCAGCGCTCAGTCAGGATCAATGCAATCTCTCCACATAATGATGTAAGTCCTTTTATTATCGAGGGCTCTTTATGTAGATTTAGTGCTCTGATCGCGGGGAGCACACGGATGAAAAGTAAAGAGTGAGGATTGTTGCGGTGTGACGATGAGACAATATCGTTTAATGAACTGTTTTCCCAATGTGTCTCTTTGTAAACCGCAATAATCGCAACTTCTTGATTTGTTGACTTGGTTTATGGTTCGTATCTCCGTAATTACTGGGCACTGACGTTCTTTTATTTGAGAAATGCTCATGCAACATTCAGATTAATTGGCAGAACTACAGGCAGCACAACTGATAAAATGTGTTTCTGAGCTTTTGTTGGCCTATTTTTGAATGTGGAGCTACTCTTTCACTAAAATTAAAGGGGCTGTATCGGAATTTTACTGTTTTGAGACGTGAAAAACAGAACAAGTTCATGTTAAAGTCTTTACATCAGTCATATGTATCTCTCACTTTACTAATGCGGTCCCAGCGTCCTAAATATTTACCGCGATGAGTTTATAAGCATGTTTCACAAGTCTCTGAGCGAGTTTTGCCGTCATAATAAAGCTAAGAAACATTTGCATGCTAACAACGCACTCCCTGCTTCTCGTGGAATAAAATCCTCTATAAATAAATGCATGGAATGAACTGAGGTTTCATTTTCACATTTTACTTTATTACATGCAATGCAAATAGGTAAATTAACTAGTTCTGTTTTTCATGTTTCAAAACAATGAAAATCAGGCACAGCACCTTTAACTTTATATGGCAAAAAGGAAACTGAAAGTTGTTTCTCTGCTGATGCATTGACTTTGCTAAAGGCAGTTGGAGATTTAGGACACTTCAACTGCCGAACAACAATGAATTTCCTCAACACTAAGACTGAGAAACATCTTATTTAAAGACAGAAAGGTAATGAGCTCAACTGTGTGTGATCCCAAAGTCTGTATCAGTGATAAATGTGAGCGTATCTGCAGTGTTCCTGTTGTTTATCTGGTTTTCTGTTTGCTTGATTTTCTTCTTTTAGATATACAAAAATGTTAAGCAGAGTTGTAGATGTTTATGCTTGTTAGGGTTTCCGCAGGGCATTAAAAGTAATTCAATTAATTATGGCAAAAACAAGGCCTTAAAATGCAATTAAAAGCATAAAATTCAATGCCCACAATTATTAAATCTAAAAACCATGTTGAAAATGATTTATCCATCATAACAATACATATAAACATAATAAAAATAAGAGCAAAGAATGATTGCAGTTCGCGTCTCCTCAGAGCCGCTGTATCAGCCAATCAGAAATGCGTGTCCATGATATTCAAATTTATTTTGAATCCCTCCAGGTATGTACTGGATTTATTGAATCTAGATGTAGCTAGTTAATAATAAAATGAAAACTAGGGTTCAAAACATACATTTACATGGTTTAACTTTCATGTAAATTTGCTTTTTGAATGTTATAAAGTAGTTTATTATATTCGACAGCAGTCTTGTTCTGACATTGCTTTTGGCATTAAAATGATGGAAATGAATTGAAAAGAAAGCATTAAATTTGATTCACTGAAATCTGCGTAAACCCTGGTTTGTTATTCTCTCTCTTTATACTCTCCGTTTGATCTTTTGCAGGAGAAAATGTCATTACTCACCATTTTGCCACTCACTGCTAAAATTCAGAACGTCATGTTGTCATCTGCATAACCCCTGTTCACATGTAACAAGAACTGGCACAAAGTTCAACGTCATCTTCGTCGCTAGAAATCAAGAGTGACATACCTTTTTCACAATTGCCTCAGAAAGCGGGGGCATCATTCAACTCCAAAGGCGAATGGACCTTAATATGACAATCTCAAACAAATAATGCTACGGTTCAACAGCTGTGGGCTTTCAATTTTGGATCATTCTTTCGAAAACAGTAAATCTCTCAGACTGAAAGGCCCACCAAGATTATGACATCCTCAAATTCTAAACGATCAGAGTCTGTAGAGGTTATTTGTACGGACCAGGGACACCATTAGCAGTGTGTGTGTGTGTGTGTGTGTGTGTGTGTGTGTGTGTGCGTGTGCGTGTGTGTGTGTGTGTGCGTGCGTGCGTGTGTAGGTGTAGGTGTAGGTGTGTGTGTGTGCGTGTGCGTGTGCGTGTGCGTGTGCGTGTGCGCTCTCTCCAGTGCTGCAGACCATCACTGAATATTTCACCATCTCGTATTCGGCCGCAGTCTGAACGAGAACAGGAAGTCCTCACAATAATGAATGTATGCTGCTAAAAATAAATTTTTTTTCTCTTTTTTTAATTTTTTTTAAGGAAAATGTAACAGAAGAAATGCACAAATAGTCAAACATGAATAGCTTGCTCTCAAGGTCAAGAATTTGATGAGAAGGAGGGCAGGAGCAGCGAAAAGTGTATGCGAGGCACCGATTTTGAAAGAACGAAACAGAAAATCCACAAATACTGAATCAGGCTGTTGGAGGTGAAAAAAAGCTGAAAATGTTTAACCTCAATGGGAATAAAGAACAGGAGACTTTGCTGGGCTGCTTGAGTGGGAAGGACTTGGTAAAACGTGAGCAGAAGTCCCACACATCGTCTGTCTTTGCTAAACCTCAGCTGAAAAAAAGAAATCAACTTTCATAGATCCCACGTCCCGGCTCGACGGTCCCTTCTTACTTTCTGTTCGACTGCAGGAGGATCTGGAACCAGACTACGGAGCGCCTCGTCCAATTGTGGACTCATCCACGCACAGCCGCATATTTCTACCACGTGTCTCCATTCAAAACTAAAACTAGAACTTTATTCATCTCAAATTAAGCCCATACATAGTTTAGTCTTTGCCCAAGGATTCTGCAGAAATCGACGCAATTTCCTAGTTCTCAGGGTTATTCGTTCCTGTCTTCTTTTTATTTTCTGTCTTCCATTACGGCCGTAGGAATTCATGGAGAAAGGATACTGTTTCAGACAAAATGTTTTTGTAAAATATAGTAAAAGTGTGTATTGGCTGGTAAAATAGACCCAATAATTACAGATTACAGATTATGTCTGGTTTATGTCAACAAATATATTTCACTCAACAATGAAAAGCTTCTGTATCTGTCTGTACTGTCAAATTATGGAATGACTCGAGTCTAAATTTGATTCAGTGGTCCAGCATGATGAAATTTAAGAAGAAATATAAAGAAATTATATTTATGAACAAACGAAAATAAGGAAAAGTATTCGTGGATATATTTTCTGTTGATGCATTGAATAGTATTGACAAGTAACAGATTTTTTTTTTTTTTTTTAGCTTTTAACCATGTTCTAACAATGTTCCCTCACCAAAAACATACATGAAGTTGCATTTAGCTGCATTCATGCTGTTTTGAGGAATGTTCATCAGAAAATCCTCTCCCTCCGAGCATCAAACATTCTTCCTGCTGAACTCATTCTACCTGGGGTGTATTTTCGGATCATCACTTATCCAAGACTATTCGTCACTTACATTAAGACTATTCCGCTGTTTTTAGTCCTTAAATCATCACTAAACTCGATCTGAGCATTTCTGCCGTCTAAACACAATAACTGCTGCCGCAAATCCACATCATAACATCTTTTTAGCGCTAACTTCACTAGTTGCGGTGGCGCCATCTGCTGGCTGGATGTACTCAGTAAGTGTCATTTCATAGGGACTGATAACACAGGCCATAGAATGAAAAAGAAACTTGTTTTGTTTTGTTTTAAACATGAGATAGCAAATTTAAGTCACTCAAGAGCATGTTTAAAGGCTAACAGCAATACAAAAAAATGCAGAATATTATTCCTTTAAGTTATAATTAGGAAAGGGGGTGGGATTATATAAATTATCCTTCTTCCCACTCTTTTTTGAACATGTAAAGCTCTGTAGCCTTTGCACAGCCACTTTCATTTTGACCTGTGCTCTTTTGATGAAGTTATTTGTGACTTTTGTGACTGAAATAAATCCATTCATTCAATCCATCTTTTCTGTGCTACATCTTAAATACAGTTACTGAAGTAAGTATCTCCTTGTATGATTTTCACGATGGAACAATACTATAGCATGTTTAACAGTTCAAAAAGTCAATTTAGCAAACTAGGACCAGTTTGATATGCCCTGAACTGACCAAGAGAAAAGAAAATTGACACTAACAGTACTTGGCAAGAACTACGGTTTCTTAAAGACGACACCGACGAGAATGGATTTCAAATTAAAACTCCTCATTGCTTCTTACTTTTGCGGAGCAGCTGGAGAAGAAGTTTCCGCCTCCTGACTTTGAGTTCGGCCTGTGTGACGCCTCCGGTCCCGAAAGTCTATAATGATGTCTTTAAACTCACTCTGTTCAAAGCAACCTCTCCTCATTAAAACTGATAATTACTTCTTCAAGGACCGGCTCAAAATAACCACACTTGTTCTGCATGCCAACAAGTTCTCGTCCAACAAAACTTGAAATTAACATTGTTTTGCCCAAATATTTGTAATCTGAATGTTTCGGAGCGTCCCCCGGGCTACTGCACTTGCTCGATTTTGATAAAGTGTTTATGCTGGCAGTGATTAGCGCTATTAGCGATAACCAGGTTTCTGAAGTCTCCGGAGTTCCAGTCTCGGTAACAATAAATAAAGATATGAAATCAGGAACGCTGCGGTGGTGGCGATGGAATATCAATGACTGTTTATCTAACGCCTCGCAGTCTTGGGGCAAACTAATCTGCTTCGGTGACTCTAATATGCAAGAGGGTGGAAGTATCAAACCACGCGCAGGCTACTCAAACTGTTGCAATAAACGGGATGTGTTAAGGTTATTTCCCAACTTCTGAAAACGCTTTTGAACACCTTTGCAACATGACAATTATCGACATAAACATAACATGCTCGGATTACGTTTTAAGTAGTGTTTTTCGACCTTTTTTGGAGTCACGGCGCACTTTCTTTGGTTTGAAATATTCCGCGGAACACCACCTACTGAAATGTTATCACATGACAACATTTAGAGGATGAAACGTGGTATTTAATGAAACAAATTTTGTCCATGGCAGTGCAAGGTTCATTGAATTTTTGCCTTGGTGATTTTTTTGGTTTCTTTTTTGATAAAGAAGTTACTCAGGAGATTCCAAAAATCGCAAATTATTCAATTAAATCGGTGAATCTGACATTTTTTCAAGACAAACCTGGCAATCCCTCAAGGCACTGACTACACGTTTCTCTAAAACGTAGTGGATGATCGTATTTAAAATGTTACTATTATTTTTGATGGTTTGTCCCCAGTTTGACAGCTTTTGTAATGTTTATAATTGTAGCTCCTGGTTGGACATGAGCAGCAAATATGACATACAGTAGTTAGTAACACAAAAAACGCCACACATCGAGCGAGTTCAGGAGGAAGTGTTTTTAACAGTCGGAGAGGAGAGGATTTTCTAACTAGAATTCCTCAAACTTGCCTGAATGAAGCCATTCTAGGTATGTTTTTGATGACGGAATATTGTAAGAACATGGTTAAAAGCTCAAAAAAGTCACTATAGCAGAATATGTCTCCTTTAAGTAACAAACCAGAGCATTTCTTTCAGTACTGAGGGTAACGTATTCTTTATTGTCGCTGTGGGAACATTCGTCAACGGCATTTGACCCTGGCCTTGAAGTAACCGCAGATTGCCTACAGTGCATGCTTTCACACTGACAGAGAAAACAATTCAAACACTGAAAAGATCAGAGCTTGTCCAGTAAAGGTGAACGGACTCAAATGTATTGAGCGAACTGAATGGATTGAATCGTTGTATTGAAACCGAACGCTGAAACGCGCAATTATATCCGACACAATAGCAATAATAATTCCTCTCAAAGCACTACACAGGCAATTATACCGTCCTGCTCTGAGTCGCGTTGACTCCGCTCAACGCTTAAATATGAGATACAACTCCTTTAATGTCGTCCGAACTTCTTTACCCTCTCCACTTCTGCTGTACCTCTTTAATCTGAGTCACTTTGCACGGGAACAACACTGGCTGCGTTTGATTCTGTGTTGTTTCCACTCCCTAATCGGCGCATTTCACACGGCAAACTAAATCAAAACGAACAAGCGGGCACGCGGCACGGCCAAATTAGCACAGGTCTACGCCGCTGAATGGATGCAGTTAGGCAAACAAGGACAGCAGAGGGAGAGGGATGAAAAATTAGGCCGCTATAACGGACTCTTGTTTCCATAGGTTTGGCACGTAGCACTACAGCGGCAGCCAACTCCTCTGCATCGCATCCAGGCAGCGCTTCAACTTTTCAAACACTGAGCATGGGCATTTTGTTACTTTGTTTAGGCCTGGTTTGGTTTTGGTTTAGTCCTTGGTTTTCCTGAGGGCCATCATGTTAGTTAGATTAGTAATCGTTAAGTATTAGAAACTTATTTAGACCTAGTTTTGTCCTGGATTCGTCTTACTTTAGTCATAGTTTAGTATTGGTTTAGTCGTAATTTAGACTTGGTTTAGTCCTGGTTTAGTCTCACTTCAGTCATAGTTTAGCACTGGTTTAGTATTAATTTAGACCAAGATTAATCTTGATTTAGTCTAACTTTAGTAAAATTTTGTTTTAGTTTAGCCCTGGTTCAGTCTTACGTTAGTCATAGTTTAACCCTGGTTTAGTCTTACATTTGTCAAAGTTGAGTCTCGGTTTAGTCTTGGTTTAGTCTAGTATTTATCAAAGCCATACCTTAGCCCTGATTAAGTCTTGGTTTCGTGTTACTTTAGTCAAAATTTAGTCCTGATTTAGTCGTACTTTAGTTAACATTTAGCTCTGGTTTAGTCCTGGTCAATTTTACTTTAGTCATAGTTAGTTAGTTCAGCCCTTAGATTTACTTTGAGTTTGTCCAGGGTTTGGTTTAGGCCTTCTTTAAACCTCTTGATTAAGGCCTGTCTTAGTACAAGTTTGGACCAGGTTTAGACATAAATTAATCTTAGTTTAGTTAGTTACAGTCTTCATTTCAATTTACCTTGATGTGTCAATAGGTCCTGGCAAAGACATGTTTTTTACTGTCTTTTTGTAACACTTAACTTATGTTTTAAGATAGTTTAGTTCTGTAAGCCCAGGTGTCTTCCTGGTTCCTTGGTTTGCGCGTTATTCCTGGTCAAGATTTTGGGCGTTTAACTCTTAAATTATGGTTTATCCCTGATTATGTTCTAATTTAGACCCACATTAGTTCTGATTTAGTCCTGATTTAATGTAAATTATCTTAGTCCTTGTGTCTGGATTCGACCAGTTCCTTGCTAAGACTTGCTTTGTGCTGGTTTAAGTTTTTATTTAGGTCTTACTATAACCCTTCAATCCGGATTTAGCCCTGGTTTTGTCCTAGTTCGAGCTTGGTTTACACTTGACTTCGCCCTTTCGTCATTATTTGACTTGATCCTGTTTAGCGCTGTTGAAAAATCTATTGCAGATCTTTAAATCGGGGTTTACAAATGGTTTAGCCTTGGTTTGAACCGGACTTAATCCTTTACAGTACGTTTATGTAAGCAGACCGTACCTCCTCCTCCTCCTCATTTCATACAGCACTTCCTCTTCTGCAGTTCCATTGCTATATGCAGCCTGTAAATGTTATGCATGCAAATAGACGGGAGCCATGTTTGAATACCGCGGAGTGAGAGAAGGATGTATTTATGGTTCCAGACTTCTCCGCAGCTAAAATAAATATGTGACCCGCATCTAATTTTTTCCCCACAGCAATGTTTTGTTTTTGTATTAAGACACTGAAAGTCAACCACAAGAACAGTTTTTTTCTTCCTCTGTTCCCTCTTTTTAATCACGTGCAGCAGCGGCAACTCGCGCAGATCTAGGTATGAACAAATAACGACACATAAAGCACATTTTAATTTACTTTGTGCCTGGATAATGTTTCAAGGTCACATTTATATATAAAAAAAAAGATTTTACATGAGCCGTTTGAAATGAATATGTTCCTTTAAAGGCGCGCAATGTTACTTTTCGGGTGGAGGATGTTCCACTTGTTAATTCCGATGAGATGTATCTTTTTATATAGATTGTAAACATATATATTTGACTTTTGTTTATGTATACTGACAGAGAAGACAGTTTTCCAAGTGAATAATCTCAGTAATCACAGAATCGTAAATTAGGCCAGTAAATCTGCAAAGTGTCAGTTAAACAGCAAATTCATGGTATTATGTCTCCAGCTCAGTTATAAACTCTGGACACTTGGAACTTTTTTTCTTTTTTAAGACACTTCGTGGTCATTTCTGTGTATTTCAAGCACAACTAATTTGTTGAGAAAACAGATGTTGTATAGCATTAATTAAAAAAAGTAAACGGATTGTTGCAGTGCTAGCATCGCAGCAGCATATAGCACACAGTACCATTAGCATTCTGAGATATTTACAAATGTTGGACCACTTTCTCCATGTCTTCTTATCTGTGTTTATATTATATGGGATTATTACATGGCGTATTCCTCACTTACAGGGTCTTTAGTTACAAAAAACATGAAAAAAAAAATGAAAAAAACGGAGCAAGTTCATGACAAAGTGTTTGCAGTGGTCCAAAGCTATTGCTCACTCCCCTATTCCAGTATGACCGTTCAAATGATTCACTCAGATTATTTTGTAAGCGCGTTCCACAACTTTCAGAGCAGAGTTTACAGTAAAGCTAACAAGAACTAGCATGCTAACTTTGTTTTTTTTGGACAGTAAAATGCTCTATAATTAGATGCTAATGATACACATTGGTCTGCCGCTTTAACAATATATCTGCGCTGGGACAACACAGATTTTATTTTATTACATGAAAAAAAATATTTATACAATCAGCTGACAGACGCATAGCACCCGGAAGCGGGTGTTGGAAAATTCTACTGGAGAATACATACAAACTAATAGGGAGCTGGACTTTTTAATGTTGTGATAAATACTTTGATAAATAGACTTTTTCTGTATTTGCACTTTAGCGAATGCCCATGAGCTACCAAACTAACATGAAAGAATCTTTATTTTTATTCATTTATTTAAAGGTAAAAGTAATGGTTGTGAAATAAACTGAAGCATGGTTGTGTTCATGTGGGGTTTTGACAAACAGTTTAAGGCAAGCCACTACAGGTGAATAGGAAAAAAATCTTAAATTTCAATAAAATTTGGAACTTTTCCTGTAGTTTACTCACATAAGTGTAAAGAGTTTTTCATCATGTCATGTTTTCATATGGAAATAAGGCATTTTATGTGTAAAACCGGCCAAAAATACACAGATCAGAGACATATGCATCTGAAAAATGGTCAGAACCAGGTTTAAATGTATTGGTTCATTTTGTACACAAATAATATAAATATATATATATATATATATATATATATATATATATATATATATATATATATATATATATACAGAGGGGTACTTAGAATTAGATATCAAAAAATCCTTCTGTACGTTTTGTCAAAATCTTGTTGAGTCCAAGATTGTAAAGTTTGGTGTGTGTCTGATTTACTTTAAGGCTGATCTTTATGTCCCGAGGGGAGACAAATGCATTTTAAGATAACTGCCTTTGAAGTTACAATGTTCCAGAGAAATCTACGGATGAAGTGGATTAAATGGAAGAATAAAACATCTTTAAGAGCAGATTGGACAATTATTGTTTCCACATGAAAGCCGATATGTTGAGAGAGCAAACTGACCTAAAAATAAAAAATTTAAAAAATTAGTTTTGCCTGTTGTGTCTCGTCTTAATTCAGCATAAAATATAGAGCAGTACAAATGTCCTGACAAACACAGGTAGAGCTCACTCTTTCATTATGACCACCATTATATATGTGTTCAAACTCTTTAATCTATGGTTTATAGGCATTCCAGATTGTTTTAATGTCACGGACCACACCTTTCGGCTGCACACGTTTGTGCTTTGAAGTCAGGAAAAAGTAGGTACATCCCGTAGCCTCCTGTTACAGCCATTAGTTTGTCATGTGACAGAGAAGGCACTCCACACAACCCCGGGTGCCTTTAGATTACAACCCATGTCAGCTGACGCCTTACTGGAAATACTCATTTTCCCAGTCATTCACCTCCCGTTTCCTCCATCTTTCTCAACTGGCAGCTGCGATGATTAGAAAAAGAAAACTCAGGAAAGCATCGCACAATGTTGAGGCTGGAGTTAAAGAGGAACTGTGTGCAGAATAACAAAATCCAAATACGTTTTAAAAGTGAAAATACGCACCTACTTCGGCCTCTCATACGCTTGCTATCAGCTGGAACCACCCGGGACTCACCGCGAGTTTAACAATCTTTTTTTTTTTAAAGACCCATCAAGTCCCGGCATGTTCTCAACGGTGAACGTGAGCTAAGAGGCATCCAGAGTCGACAATTGTGGGGTAATCCTAATGATATCTCCCCTCACAGCATGGCCTCCGCTCTTTAAACCCCATCGACAAAACACGGATAAGTCGGTTTGTATGTAACATGTATGATGAATGAATGCTCAGCCCATATTCAAAGGGATTAGGATAATACAAGTGTCTGGAGACTGGCTTTGGGCCCAGAGGGAGGAATTCAGAACATAAATATGCTAGTCAACATCTCATATATTCATCACGTTTGCCACAATTTCACAGACGTAGCGATTGAATTTAGACTATTGTGCGGATTGATTTGATAAATGCGCTCCTCAAGTAACGCCATTTCTGCACATTCACGAAAGCGATGGAAAACTCTTGTGTACAGTTTGCAAAATGCCATAACTGCCCGTCTTTTGAATTTGCATTGGAATTGTCTGAAGAAAACAGCAGCGTTACAGAATGACTGATGCGTCGAGAGGAAAACACATATTACGACAACTGCGCACCGTCGAGAGAAAGTAGTTCTATTGGAATAAAATGAAAAACGTTGTCCAAGAGCTGAAAAATGTGTTTCTTTTGCCAAATTGAGTCTGATAAAGAAAGGCGTGAATTCCCGTCGGAAGTGTAGTAGTTCAGTCCTTTCAACAAAGCACAGACGCATGTTTTATACTGTACTTGGTTAAGGTCATTTCAGTCATTGATGTCACAACAACGCTGCGGTTCGATTCACCAAAGGCTGCAGTTCAAACAATACATTTAAGGTACAAGCAATCTTCCCAAAACTTTGAAGGACCCTTCTTACAGTACACTCAAAAGTTGGCTTGTACCAAAACAGAATGCTGTTTTCAAGAGATGAAAACATTCTGTCGCATCGAGGTCAACATATTTCTCCTTCCTTTCCTTCAAGATTTTAAGGGAAACATTGTGCAAAATTGACTTTTAGTTGTTTTTTTTACAATGTAGAATTGTTTTCTCTTCTCATTCACCCACTCAAAGTTGTAAAGTGACTCATGTATGTTTGAGTAATCTTTATTCTCTTGCGTTCAGAACGCCATTTCTCAGAAAATCCAAGTTTTCATCGGCCCCCGACACACACCCACTGCAACATACTAAGTTGGTGGTCTGATATTTTTGGTGACTGGTGATAAACGTAGGATTCAGAAGTGTTGTGTAGCCATTTTGTCACAAATTAGAGAATAAATCTGATCTGCAGCTCTCCATAGTCGGTTTGGTCCATCCGTCCAGTGCTTTGTTGTGATGAGGTTTACTGAGACGTACCAAAATGAGGCAGGGATAAATCAGCGCCGCGTTTTTTAACTGCAAGAGTAATTTGGAAGACAATTTTTGCCCAAAAATAAAAATAAAAGCCCAACGGGAGGTCAAAATTTTGAGTTTAAAAGAGATACTTAATGTTTAAAACTCCACGTCGAGAGGAGCCAGCTGATTCTGTTTCAGATGCCTCCTGGATGCCTAACTCGGGAGGTGAGGCCTGTCCCACCGGGAGGCAGCCCCGGGGAAGACCCAGCACACGCTGGAGGGACTATGTCTCTCGGCTGGCCTGGGAACACCTCGAGGTCTGGGGTGAAGGAAGTCTGAGAGTCCCTGCTTAGACAGCTGCCCCCGCGACCCGGCCACGGATAAGCGGAAGAAGATGGATGGATGGAATGTAAAGTTTAATTTAAAAGTCACATTTATTACACTTAAAATTTTAACTTATAATTCTGACTTCTTGTAAGGCTTTTATTTTTTATTTGATGTTGGAAATTGGCTTCCATAGAATAATGATCAATGTGTCAGGATTTTTAACTTGAAGACAAAATGCGTCATCTTCAGTTATGCTTTCATCTTTGCAGAGCTGCAGTTTACGATAGCGAACAGTGGAATTTTGTCTTAATTTGCACGTGTGTCATGTTTAAGAAAACAAAATTTCAGAAGGAGGTTAGTACAGGCCGTGGGCACGAATCATGGAGAATAAAGATTACTCAAAAATATGCACGAATCACTCTTAATACAACTTGGAGTGGTTTAATGGCAAGATTATATTATGCTTTATTAGATTGTATCGTTAACATGCTTTTACTACAACGAGTTTACATTTTTCTAAGCTTATTTGAACAGCTTGATTATAGTCCAAGCATTTCAACATTACTTTTAAGTCATAAAACATAAGATATTAACTTGAATAATGCACAAACGGCTGTCCTATAAAGACTCTACTGTGATATTGAAACAAAACTGAAATTCAATCCCAGCCTTAGCATTTAGAGTAAGTGTCTGGGAGGGTAAAGCTTTTGAAGGAGGGTCAAAGAGGTCTCTGCGCTGATTTTAAAGTGTGTTTGATTTTGAGATGGGACCAGGACCTTCTAAAGTGGTCTGAGAAGCGTCTCAAGAGCCAGACATGGTGTCGAGAAGTATAACACTCCAGCGTCCTAAATGATAAACTCAGACCATGCAGTGCTTTCCAAACGGTGGGACATGAACAGGTTTATTTTGGAAGTATTTATTATTTATTGACCTTTATCTCTTATTCAGGGAGGCCCTAGCCCCAGAGGGGAGGAGCCTATTGCACATGCAAATGTCACACAGAAAGGACTTAGGAGTTGAACCCAGAACCTTCTAGCTGTGGCTCCTGCTAACCGCTGCGTTACTGTGTCAAGTGCTTAGTTTGCTCTGCTACTCTGGTTAGATCTAGTACATTTTCCTGCTTTAGTATAATATATTATGTTTACTTGGGATTGGTTTTTCATCCACATAGTGCACACTTAAAAAAAGACAATTCAGTAAAATGCAAGGATAAAAACAATATGCACATGCTGATTTATGTAAAGTAAACTGAGACTGTTTGGGCTTCTCTGTCGGGGGTGGGAAGATGGCCCCCATAGCAGAGGGGTCAGGTGACTAAAAGCCCTTCCTCCTATTGGGCTGTTGTTCTCAACACCCAGAAGACAGTGATGATCGTGGACTTCAGGCCAGTCCCCCCCTGCCCCCCTCGCCCTGACAGACTCTTCCATTCAGTTTCCTCGGCACCTCCAGGACCATTGGCTCCTCATCAGTCAGGCCCAGCAGAGGATGCACTTCCTGCGGCACAGATGATGGCGCAGCTCTACACGTCCATCGAGTCCATCCTCACATCCTGATATTAAGTGATTCAAATCAAAGAAGTCCAGACCAGGTAGATGTGAAAATAGTTTACTGGATCCAGGACGTTTTGTCTGCGGATTTGCAGACGCCGCGATGAAGAAGTACAGAAGAGACCAGCAGTATATACGTCTATGCAAAACAGAGTAAAAGTGGGCGTACATAGTGAGTTCCAAGTACAGAGCTTATGTTTCTACGAACACAAAGAAGTACAAACACATGGGTGTGGGGGAACTTAAAGTAACAAAAGGAATGTCAGGAACACCATATAAGGTCTTACGTGGACCAGATGTTGAATGACCTTTGACCTAGGAGAAGAGCATGTTCACGGAGAGAAAAAAACACACTTACACCTTCTCTCCTTATTCTGATTCTACTGTAAGTTTGTGGACCAGAAGAACATCCAGGAAACAGTAAGATGGCAGGGCATAAGAATACCAGTTATGGGGCAATCTCATGTTAGGCTTTGTGAATTACAATTAGAATTAGAGGTGCACTGTATTCCAGATTAAACTGACAGCCAGTGAGGAGAGGCAAGCACATGTGAGACGAGAGAAAACTGCTCCCCGATAAGGATGCTCCCAACAATGAGGAGCGTTGAGTGAAATAGCATAACATACTGCAACCAAAGCTGAAGAGGGATTCAATGGACTGAACCGTGTGCGTCATCATCCAACGTGGCTGCTCTCACTTCTGACTGGAGAACAGGTGAGTATACGGAGGGGGTCTTTTTTTTTTTTTCCATGTCTAGTGTAACCCTTTTCACAAGTCTTAAAACAAAGCAATGACGTCCTCACAGAGACAAACAAGTGGCAGAACCTCCCCTTTAAACTATTTTACTACACGTTACATAGTTACACATCAGTGAACAAACTAACAAACACATCACATCCCTGCTTGGAAAAAACAGCTTATTTTTTAATGTCTAAATTATTATTTTGTCCAAGTATTAAAAAATAGACATTGTGGACATGAAAGCTTGTGTTTGCAGAAAAATGAGTAATTATATCGGGCTGGCAAACAAGACTTGGACACTTCTCTGAGTGGATTTTAAACTGATTATACAAATGTCATTCTGCTGATTGTGACAGCGCTCCTGATTACACTTACAAAGACAAATTGCAATCAACAACTTGGCAGCACGATTCAATTGAAAACGCTTTCCTCTATTCATGGAAACGCGTCAATTTGTCAGTGATTTCATTTCACTTCATAGAAAATATCGGCACATATGGGCGCGCTAAAGCAAGTCAGGATTGATAAGACTTCCATTCTTCAAGTGGATGAGACTTAAACAAGCGCAGACAACACGTGTATAGATAGCTTTTGAAATCGACCGACCCGTGATTGGCTGAGCGCTAAAGCAAGCAGGCCGCGATTGGATAAGTACGGACGGGGGACAAGAACGGGGGACAAGAACGGGTAAATATCCTTCACGAATTTATGCCACACATTTCTTTTTATCATACGCTCAGACAATGGTCGCTCGGTGAACGCTCAGCTCCGTCTTTCCTTTTCACTGCTCTGGCACCAACTCAAATAAAGAGAATAAATCCATATAATTTACTGTAAAACGCTCTTTTTTATGGTAAGGCGTCGGGCTGCAGGAGTGCCGGCATTATGGTAATCGCTTCAATAAAGTTGTTAATATTCATGAAGCATATGAATATTTCACAGCCGCAATGATTCACCTCTCATGTTGACAAATTGCCCCGGACCCAGTAGCTGCTGACATATGTGCTATTACACGCAAAGAAAACACATATTAATACTCGCGCAGGCATAGAGCGGAAAATACAAGCCTACAATGTGCAGCCTTCTGTCGTATTCTAGTCCCTGTTGAGCCGGTTAATAAAGAATTGTGTGCTTCAAAAGGTTTTAGAAAGATTATTGTGGATATTACTTTGCGTGATAAAACTGTGTGTCTTCATCTTTGGCGTTAAGTGTAGCTTAAGATGCGCTGCAGTTTGAATTTTGTCTTGATTAAAAGATGGTTTGGGCTGGTTTTAATGGGCAGGGTTGATTTTCATGCAGTTTGAGACTTTTTTCAACGCTAACTATAAGTACTCAATGCTGTTACTGAAGTAAAAGTACAGATGCACGAGCAAACAATTACTCAAGTTGAAATGTAACACATAAGTAATGCATAAAACATCTAATTAAGTGAAAATGTACTTTAAGAGGAAAAAGTATTTCACAAAGATTTTGAGAACGTTAAAGCATAAAAGGGAAAATAATTTGAATTTTTGTATTGTTTTAGCCTTTAAACCTGCTCTTGAGTGTCTTCAGTTTGACATGCCATGTTTCAGAACGAAAAATATAATGCTTTTACCAAGAAAAACATAACTTTATCGCTGCGTTGGGAGATGCCATTTTGACTTAGCTGTGGCTCCATCTACTGGCTGCAGAGGCAATTACACATATATAAATATAAATATATACCCACTTTGTTTTGTGATATGCAGTATCTGACATAGTTGTAGTTATTGTAATTAGACGGAAGTTTTCAGAGCGAGTCTTAAAACATTAAAAGATTCTGGGGTAAGTGACATCAGCGATCAACTACATCACACATCGAAGGAATGCAGAGCGGAGGGAGAGGATTCATCAAACAAATGTGAATCGAACTAAAATGCCACTCCGGGTATGTTTTTGATGACGGAACAATGTTAGAACATGGCTGAAAGTCAACTTTGTCCTTTAAATTTGGTCATTTTAATATCAACTTCTGCTGATCTTTGTTCATAGAAGATCAATTTGAATCAATTTCTTATTTTTTCTTGTGCATATTTTATTCTCAGACTTGAACTCCAAACGAAAAGTCAGGATGTCACCATAAATGTGCTACAAAAAATCCTCAAAACAGCGAATGAATGCAACTGAATGCAACTCCACGTATGTTTTTTATGACGGAACATTGTTAGAATAAAAGATCAAAAAAGTCACTGCAGCAGAATATGTGTCCTTTAAAAACTGTTTGATGACAACTGGATCTTTACCTATGACATCACAAATCTGGGTGTTTTCTGAGCTACATAAGGGGACGAGTTAATAAACAGGACTGAATGAAGCTAAATACAACTCCAGGTTTGTTTTTGATGAAAAATGAGCACTGCACATTGGCCAAAACACTCAAAAACGTACATGTCGAATATTTTCTGTCTTTTAAACCCTATTCATTCCATTGGTTGTCACTCCAGATGTGTTCCTGTATGTTTTCAAAGTCCATACACCTTCACCAGTGCTCAAATGGCCTTCGCTAAACTGTTTGCTAAACAGATACGGCTTCAGCTATTCCTCAAAGCCCCAGCCACCTTTTCACATCCAAAGCCACATTTTTATTCCATATTTAACATCTTGGGGCCATTTCCGAAGCCATGAAGCCACGATCCCATGTGTGTGTAATGGGAACTGAGCTTTCAATGAATTCAACAGAGAAAAAAAAGGAGAAATTCAAATTGTACAGTAAGCCTTGAGGGAGGGCGTTTTAATGGGTTTGTGAACTTCTGTGGCTGGTAGAAATCTGCCTTATTTCAATTTGGAAAAAAGGTCAATTTAAAGTACAGAACTGTAAACGTCTCTCTCACTTTGCAGCAAGTGTATTCCGTGCTTTTTACACCACAATTCCATGTCCTGATATCTGCAAATTTGAACATTTGATCTTCAAGGTACCAAGCATGTTAGTTCACTTTTAACTTAACACTGGACAAATTCATGTTTTAAACCATTACAAAAGACGAACAAAGTGAATATTTTAGAACGAATTGCCAACGCAACAAAAGCGTACAACGATTTTCCAGTTCTTGCTAATTTTTTTTTCTTTCTTTCTCCGTGTCTCATAATTTCTTGCAGCTTTTTAAACATGCATTCTAATTAGGAGATTCGAGTGCGGATTCTGACTGTATTTTGCCAAGTGCCAGGATGTTTCCACCTTAGCCACAAGAGCTGATCATTAGAGGGATGAGTCAGAGCGGAACATTGCTGCCGTTCATAAACATTGCATCACAGCCGCTGGAATATGGCGTTTTTAGAAGAAATCTGCATCCATCGCCCACAGGCTCTGCAAACATGAAACGCTCGACATCCTCTCACTCCGGTGGTGGCTAAAATACACTTCTTCACAAACATAGCAGTTATTTATTTTGAAAAATTACTGTGTGTAAAATGTTTCTCCAGTCGTGTTGTAAAAAAAACAGGTAAAGAATAACAAGCCACTACACGTATCTAAATGTGAAATATGCTGCTTTTCTGGTGAGACAAGCAGATATTTTTGCCCGGCATGTTCCACAGTGTGGCATTAAACTCAACCATCATGCATTTATTTGTTGGTATTTTTATTGGTGAAAACATACTGTATTCGTACATATCTGGAGTCTCGTTTATAAATAAAACATGTTGTATGTTCTCAAAGGTATCCATTTATTGTATCCATGGTGGGAGTTTTGAGGCCCAGATTCATAATTTTGAAGTGGAATGTCAATGATGAGGACCATCTGTAGTGATTGGTTTATCTCAGTCCAACACTTGGTTCATTCAATAAAAATACCACGTTAAGTCCATTACAGTTTTGTCACATAGTATGATTATCTTTTACTTTGACATATCATGTTTTAGAATATAAAGTAGAACTACATAACATTTTTTTCCTTATTAAACCTCTTTGTAAGTCCGTGTAGTGGTTGCAAATGTATTTTCGTGTCGCTTGAAGCCCTCGTTGTCGCCTCCTGCTGTCTCTGCGCTGAAATCCAGCCTTGCAATTTTCCTGACACCGACCCAGAGACAACTCTCCTGAGAAACCCAGGCTCTTTATATATATATATATATATATATATATATATATATATATATATATTTGGCAACATGAAATGTTTTTGTGTGTGATTGTACTTCCTTATTTCAGTAAAAAGGAAGGGGGAAAAGAATTTTAAAAAAAGATTTTGGCGTCTTTTACTGGCAATACATTTTCCCAAGAGTCCTGCAGGGGGAGCTCTGTCGCTGAAGTTCCACTTTAAAGTAACGTATCTACAGAATGCAGTAGACCTTATGTCAGTGAGGTGGTCCCTAATTAGGATTTGTTTTAGAAATCAATTTACCGGTAGCAAAGGGAATCACCATGGGGAAATAAACAAAAACTACCTTGCCCTGTCATGCTCATGAAAGCATGCAGGATTGCTCAAGAGTCAGGCAATGATTTATTGAAATTACATGAAGACCAGTGGATCTCTACCTATGATCTCACAAATCTGGGAATTTGGAACTGCGTGTTTTCTGAGACTCAAAAGGAGACAAGTTAATAAACAGGATTCAGAAAACAAGCGTATGTTTTTTTATGAGAAAGCAATGTTGCATCATTGACCCAAAGCTCAAAAACGTACATTTTGAATCATGTGTCCTTTAAAGCCGATTCATGTCATGAATAGGTGTGATCTTGATCTTCCACGTTATTTTTGCAAGCTATAAAAAGGTCAGATTAATCACACTTTTGAAATATGACTAATCGTGATTAATTGCAGAGTGCGCTTATGTCAATGTCATTCTGTAAATTTTACATAAAACCGTCTAATTTGAAATATTTTTGCACATAGTTTTCAGCTGTACCACACTCGTAAACATCAGCTGGTGAGTGATCTGCGCTCGTCCACCTGAGGACTTTTGAGGAGATTTTACGTGTCAATTTAAGTGTTATATCAGCACTGCTAGCACTTGATGTAAACACGAACTCCGGTGGGATTTTCACAGACGAGATCGATCTGTGCCCAGAGAGGGAGAAGCGAGAACATTGGGGGAAGTCTGTGGAAGTTTGTGTTTTGTCCATGTGTACACTCTTAGTAAAGACTGACCCGTAACTGCGTGTCTCCATGGGGACATGTAGTGTGAGTGTATTGCTTTCGAACATTCCAGGCAAAGCAGAAAGGTCATGCAGTGCACATTTCATGTTTCTACGTGCACCATCACAGACTTTGACCATGGCCTTGTTAAATCTACACTCAAAACAAGTTTATTCACACAGCGTAGATGTCGGTAGGTATGAAAACCTTCTATTATTTTGGAGATGGAGTACAATCAAGCACTTTCCTGCACTGTTACTTTTTGGGCATTAAAATTGTCTACAACTGGATAAATGAAACATAGATGAGCTCATATTGTGGGAACTTCCAGGGGGAAAAAAACAATGTTATGAGAAAATCAGGTGACAGATCCTCTACTAGAAAACTTACTTAATACATCTTTGACCCATCCAGGACTGCAGATGGAAATTAGCTTGCATAGCTATAATCTGGTGCAATCATCTTTGCCCCCGAGCATAATGTCATTGTACATGGTCCTGTTAAATAAATAAATAAATAAACCCTCGGTAAAGCAGTGAAACTATTTTGTACAGTTTGTTTCACTGTTTGACCTGTTAAATGTATTGTATTATGGTTTTATTCTTTTGTGATGCCTTTATTTTTTATTGGAAAGCACTTTGGTCACCTGTGTCGTAAATGGCTCTATAAACAAAGGTTGGTTGATTAACTGATTTGTGCATGAAAACAGCAGAAGGTCACAGAGATTTTGAAAAAAAACAAAAAACTACTAACCAACCAACCAATTAAGAAATACAAGTGAAGAAGGAGAAGTAGTTCCAAGCTTTCTCTGCGGATATTGGTTATATTTGGTCTCAAAACTGCTCAAGGTTGCATGGACACTCAACCGAAACCAAACTACAACACTTTTCCAGTTATAAAACACATACATTTACCGCCTGCGTGCTTTTGCATAATTAGGCCGCCGACGGTGAAATTGATAGTCTATGAGATGAAGTCTGCTTCTTGATGGAGAAACACATTCAAATGCAGATCTTGAACAGTCCGTGTAGGAGTCTGGTAGAAATATTTAGTCATAATTCATTTTCAATCTTTGAAGCCTATTAGCTGCCTTAGATTTTCTCTTTTTCTCGATTTACAAGGGTTCTGTTTAGAAATGCGCCAACTGATACAGAACAGCTCTTGTCCGACACAGTACAACAACAAACAGCTACAATTTCTTTGCTGTAAATGATTTTGTCCAAAAGAATGAAGACGAACTGTTTCCTTTCCACTGAGCTGACCTGTACATGGATCATATTGTGATTTCAACCTCTAAAAATGTAGAATGAATGGAATCTCATGGCTCATATTGGTGCTTTTTTCCCCCCCATGTTCAAACCATCTCAACGTGACCTCGAACTTAACGAAATCTCTTGCGCAATTTGTCCGTACCATCGTTCTCTCGCTGAAAATGGGTTCATACATTAGATAAGTAAGTAAATAAATAAATACATAGATGACAGGCAGACTAACAGCGTATAAAACAAAATACATACTTCCAATCTACAGACGTGTGAGGTGCGGAAGTCTCAAGTAAGTCCAGAGTCAAAGGCAGACAAGTCCAAGTCATGTCCAAGTCGTCTGCTTTGAGGTTGTTGTGGATTTTCCAAACACGCTGTCAAAAATAAAAGAACTGAAAGAGTGTTCTGTCTCTGTCTGGGGACTCCAGGCGGTCTTTGTCACTGGATCAACAATGCCCGGTCGAAAAAGAACTGTTTGTGACGCCAAATTGTAGTTCATTTTCTAAACCACTGCCAAAAGTACAGAACTGAAGAGAAGTTCCGTCTCTTTCAATTGATCGAGTGTTTTATTTTCAAGTGCACAAATCATCTGTTCCTAACAAAGTCGTCTGGCCCTGGGTGAGAAGAGGGCCGAACAATGATGAAACATATATTTATAAAGGCAGGAGGTATAGTCCCCAGTCGAGACCAGCCCAACTGAAAGAAAAACAGCACAAAAGGCCGATGAGATCTATCACAAACATCAAGCTAAAGATGCAACTCAAACAGTCAAGGTCCATTTCCGAGATGAGGTAAAGAAGGCAGTGTTCACGCTTTACCTGAGACATGTTTTAGCTGCGACAAATAAAGTAGCATGACATTTTTCCGACAACGAAGCTGAAGTCTTTTTGCCAAATTACAGAAAACTGTGTTGCACCTCATGCTGTTATTCGACGACAAAAGATTGATTTTGGAGATGCAAAACCACAGCGTTATTTATGATGCCTCACAGCCTTCACATCAAAAAGGAAAAGGTCGGGGATTGAAGTTCTTGGAGTGGATGGGCAGTTTGTGTGCTAACAGCTTTGTTTACCGGTACTTCCTACACGGTTAATTATCGTGTGAGCTCCCAAACTAGTAGTTAATAATTGTAATCATTCACTGGACTCTACAGTAAAACATGGATAGGTACATAATTAGATCAGAATGTCAAAAACGAATAGCTGACAATACACTACATTCATAAATATTCTTTATCTAGAAGCCTACAGTCAGCCTATTTTCGAGTCTTTATTTGGTTGATAGTGTATTTAAAAAGCCAATTAGGGAGCTCTAATTGTCTGATCCCAAAACTGTTATTTTGCCCATCCCTAAAGTAGAAAAGAGACAATAATCAACTTTGGGTGTACAAGAAAACATAGACACTGTATACTGTTGAATGGGAACAACTTTTTAAATTCAGGACACCAAACACAGCGTCTTAGCAAAAAAAAAAAAAACACACAAAAAAAAACTTCCAAGCTGTGCACTGTACAGGCTTTTCCAGTCACGAGGTCACTTAAACTCATCCACACGAAGAGCAGACGGTCTGACAAACTTGCCACATCATCGCTTGTAAACACTGATTAAAAAGTTGCTGCATTTTCATTTCTTATTTATTTATTTATTTATTTTTTATTCCCCGAACGGAATGAACGTGCCTCCGCCAGGGATGTGCAGTCTGGTGATAAACTCCAAGCCCATTCCGGCGCATTTGGATCTGTGTATATGCAAGCAGAGCGGCAGAGCTGGCTTCTTAACACTCTTGTACAGACCTTATAGTCCGTTAACTCTGCGTGCGAGGAGGGGAATGTACGCTCGCGATACTCCGGAACGGTTTAACGTTACGATTTTATTTTGTTTTCGTATTTTTATAACGCCCCTTTGCACGTATATGATAAAACGAAAAAACAAAAGGTCTTATATTAAAGCCTAGAGATACAGGACAAAAAAGTAAAAGTAGCACATTATAAAATCAAATGAAGTAAAAGTATTAAAGTACACATTAAAATATTGACTTTAAGAGTGAAATGTTAAAATAATTCACACATTTTTATCTTTATAGACTATTTTACTGCAAATGTTCAAAGCTTGGAGTTGAACAAAAAAACAGTAGCCTTTCCACCATTGCCCTTTTTAAACAATATTTTCTGATTTTTTCTCTATTTTTCGTGAGTTTCCATGTACGTTCCACTTAAACTCTCTGAAAGCATGTCTAATCTTTGCTGTAAGATGCCTTGCTTTAATGCTCTTATATGTCCTCATCTTCTACGTCTCTGCCTTCTTAAGAGTCGTTCAAGTCGAGTGTTGAGACTGGAAGAGCTTCAACAACCGGAAGGACAGATCTTCTTCATCAACTGCGCACAATTGTTCTAATTGTAATAAGCCAGATGTGAAAGATGGCACAATTTACAGCCTCTACGTCGCTGGCAAAACTGAGCTCTTGATGTGACGATTTTGAAGAGTATTGTATTGATGCATCACCACATTCGTTTTAAAATAAAATATAGATATAAAGTGTTCATGGGTGGTAGTTCTATTAAACAAAACTTACACACTATACATAAGAAGATTAAGGTTAATGTATACTTTATTGTCCCACTGGGAAATCCACATTAGATGTCTGTGTAGACCCTTAGTCAAACAAGAAAATTTAAATAGAGCCACAAGCAGCAATGATCGGCACTGCCCTCTTCGTGGCCGTCATCCCCATGTAAAGAGCTTGTTAAATTTTCGCCCAACAACAATTTTCAACTTTCCCACTATTAATTTGTATGCACTGGACAGGCATGAGGGGACGAGTGCATTAGTGAGCGTTTGGAAGCGGGCGAGCTCTTCACCCCAGATTTCATGCGCATTTCGTGCATACTTTTGCAGCCGTGCAAAACAGTATTGCTAGACTAATAGGCCTCTGGCACCCAGTCCAACTTCTGTCACCTGTCAACTGGACAAAAGTTTTAAAAGAGAAGACGTTTTGCCACGTATCCAGTTAGCTTCTTCAGGTCCTCTGATGGAGAAACGAGTCACTGTCTTAAATCTCTCTGAATGGAGGGGCGGACTACACTGAAGCGTTTGCTAGATCTGTCACACTGCAAAAATTAAGTTCTAGATGAATCCAAATCCAAATCCACTTTATTTGTATAGCACATTTCATAAACATAACTGTTTCCAAAGTGCTGCACAGACAAACATAAAACGGCAAAACAAAGTACATAATAACAACTCAATTTGATCTTACGGCTTGTAAAACCAGTAAAATCAAATCCAAGCAGAAAGATAAAACCATAAAATAGAAATAAATTAATAGAATAAATAAATTATAAAATGATAAAGCACAGAGGACCACACACTCATGCGGTGTTAAAAGCCAGAGAATAAAAGTGGGTCTTAAGACGAGACTTAAAACACTCCACTGTGGGGGCCGTTCGCACGTGAGGAGGCAGAGCGTTCCAGAGTTTGGGGCCGACCACAGAGAAGGCCCTGTCCCCCCTGGTTCTAAGTCTGGTCTTAGGCACCAGGAGCTGGAGTTGGCCCTCGGACCTCAGAGCGCGAAGGGGGCGATACATGAGTTAAAATGATGAGTTAAAATGTCTTGAATTTCAGATGTTTTGACTTTTTAAAATCAGTGGAGATTATGTGATTTATGTGATGGAACTAGATTGATTTACTTGTTTCAAACCGTTTCTGACTTGTCTCAATACATTATTTCCTATTTCAGTCCAAATTATCTACCTGCACAGCAAAAAATGTAAATCTGTTAATTTTAAAATGGCTTGGATTAATCATTTTTATCTGGATTTGAGAAGTTTTGACTCAATGAGATTTAATTGCTGATGTGATGCAGAATATTTCACTGGTTTCAAAGTATTTCTGGCTGATAATGCTAATAATTTAAAATAAGAAAATACATTTGTCAGTGGGGTAAGTAAAATTATCTTAATCCACTGACAGATAATTTGGATTGAAATAAGAAATAATGTGTTGAAACAAGTCAGAAACGGTGTGAAGCAAGTCAAATAATCTAGTTCCATCAAATAAAAAAGTCTCCACTGATCTTAACGAGTCAAAATGTCGGAAATTCAGATTAATACCCTAAAAGCAAGACGTTTAAACTCATCTAGACATTCATTTTTTGCAGTGCACTAATCAGTGTTGGAAGAAATATTCACGTTTATTACTTAGTAATAAGTAAAAGCAAAATATGGACGCAAAAGATAACTTAAGTAAAGTATGACATGAAGAAATCTACTTGAGTAAAAGTTTTGTAGCACCTATTTAAAATGTACTATTAGAATAAAAAGCTAGTGTTTCAGCATTTGAGAATTATTAAAGTGATCTGGATAAAAAGTCATTCTCAGTTCTTTTCACCACTGACATTAATAAAATGAATATAAAAAAGCTTGATAAATTAATCAGCAGAATATGTTAGTGAGTTTCAGTCCAAAGCAAACGTTACACACACACATCAGTATTTAGTAACACTGTCAATGGTAAAGTGCTTGCCCACACCAGAATAACATGACAGATAGGAGTAAATTAAACAAGTCAATGCAAATATCGATTTTGAGTCCACCGACTGACTGTGTTTTCTAATAATACCAAGAAATGGATTGATTTTTCTTTCCAATTCAGGTTATCATCGACCCTGACGGCCAGAAATGCGATGGACGATCTTGTTAAGTTACTCTTTATTAAAAGACATAAGTTACTCTTTATGTCCTGACGTTGTCATCAACCTGCAACCTACAGATGAAAATGAGCCTCTATGGCTAACTCTGGCGCATTTACATGTTGTACTAACACATGTTCATTAATGTGCACTGTGCCATATTAAATAAAACAAACATAAAACACCATGTTACTTGACACCTTGCTTTTCTAAACTTTTAGTAAACTTAATAACATTTGTCTATCAAGGAATACAATTTGGATTTAAATTGTTGAAACACCTTGTTTGCAACTGTCTGCAGGCTTCATCAGCACATTTAGCTCCTGTTCACAGCTGAAAAAAAATGATGGAGTCAGCAGTCATTTCCCTCAGCTTATTTACAGGCTGTGTTTCCCTGCGCCGTATACTCAATCAATACAATCTGTGTACAGTGTAAAAGTACAACATGTGCCGGGCCAGGGCTAAGCGTGTACGTGGGAATAAGGAAATCTATGCGCATAATTCTGAAGGGCAAAAGGGAAACTTTACTTAGCAAAGCAAAAACTGTGTGTGATGTTTGTTTTGTTGCTGCATCGGGCCCAGCCAGCGGATGTGTAGGATAGTCCTGGATGTTTACTTCTTTATTTGAAGTGAAATTTGAATTTGTGAGACTAGAATAAACACCTCGAAATGTTCATTTTGTCTTCAGTTATACATTATGTCTGAGCCTTGCTTCCAATTTTTTTTTTACATAGCATAAAACACAGTACAAGACAGAGAACAATATATTCTTTTAAATCCACAAAACATAAAAAAAAAAAAAAAAAGAAAACGGAAAACTCACAGCATAAACCTTCTAACACTTAACTTACCTATATATCAAATAACTCAATTTCAAACACTTTTTCCAGTGTATTTTTCCCACAATAAAAACACCTGTACTTCATTAAATGCAAGAGGGATAAGTTTAATGACATACTGTGGAACATTTTGGTCAAAATGATACACGCAGATGGCAGAACCATTCATATTCTTTGACGATGACGACGGATTTAAGATGACAATGAAAAATTTGCACATTTACCATTACAATTGATACTTTTTTCATTTAAAAATGTCAAAAAGTCTTCAAAAATGCCATCTTTAACAGGAAATTGAAACCCATGAAGAAGTGGTCTGCCCTGACAATCTTCTATGTTGGCTTTAGGCCTGCAATTAATTAATTAATCTTGACTAGATGAGTTAAAAATTGATCATCATAATCCTTAACTGGACTATACAAACTCTAAAACACAAGTCAAAGCCCTTTTATAACAAAGACAGTGACGTTATTACATCAAAATGTCAAAAAAGAAGAAATTATTGCGAATTTCCATTAATAATACACTTTATTCATAACTTTCTCTATATCTAGAAGCCTTTAGTGACCATATTTCAACCTTTATTTGGCTGATAATGAATTTAAAATGTTTGAATATACAATAGAAATAATCACTTGACTTGTCAGCTGACGGAAAAAAAATAATTACTGACTGGTCAACTACTGGTTGATTTTTAGTTTTCCATTCACTGTATGAAAAAAAGTCACCCTCTGCCATATTGGTTCTTGTTACTAATGCAAACACATCCAGAAACATGCAATAGCTCCCTAAATTATCAGTTATCAACAAGATTTTAGGTGATTTTGAGCTTTTAGTTTCATTATATATTAATACTAACATCTCCTGTTATAAGTCCATGAAAAGCCATAGAAATGTTATAATGACATTCTCTATCACAGTTTTATCATGAGAACTCAAAACATGTTGTTTTGTCTGGCTCTTTATGTTAACATTAACTTCAATTTATCATGCAGAAAGTAAGCTGGTCGCAAGAAAATGCTGATTTACTAGACAGAAGGAATGAATGAAAATGAAGGATTCCACTGTTGTTTGGTCCTAGGGTCAATTCAATTTAATGTATTTTTGCAAAAACCATAACAGCGGTTGTCTCACAGGACTTTGCAAACTTGTTGATTTAACCAACACAAGCAACTGCCAAAGATTATGAATAATTGATTTTTCTTTTCACAATCATCGCAACAACACGATTCCATATAGTGAAAGGAACTACACTTTCTCTCCCCTTCATCTTCCTCTCTTTGCCCTCTCCTCTCTCGCTCTCCCTCTCCAGACCTGAGTCGCTTGGGCTCTTTTGAACTGTCATCCCTTTTATTCCTCACCTCGCCTTAGCCATTGCCTCTCTGCCGCTGTCAGACCTCGGCGACGTCTTATTTCTACCTCCATCCAAAAACCAGGAAGTATGAGACAGGCTGCTGTAGCCAGAGAGACGGGCGAGGAGTTGTCACAATATTTTACCTTTTGGACTAAACTCGCAAGAAGTCCATGTACAATGATAATGGCTTGGATTCTGTTTGTATCGTTCTTCGAAAGCCTGACAACATTCTCGCTTTCGTGGTCTATACTAGTGTTTGTCAATCTTTTTTGAGTCCCGGCTCACAGTTTTGGTTGAAAAGCTACCACGGCACACCAACTACAAATGATCATTACCAAATCAGAGCTTTCAATTAAAAAAATGTGGTATAATAAGGTGAATAATGATCGTCCCGTCGTCTGGTTTGTTACATTAGGCATTTGCGATCGCTTTGCTTTCTTTTCCCGTACAAAAGTATATTCAAGACACTCCAAAACGGTAAAACACACAATAAAGTCCATATGTGAATCCAAATTAGGATTTTTTTCAGGGTACATCAAGTGTTACCTCAAGGCACACTAGTTTCCCTGGCACTCTGGCTGAAAATCAAAGGTCTGAGCGACTTCTTTAGCCTCAGCTGCCCTCAGGTAGACTGACAGAATTGTAGCTTCCAATCTGTGTCAATGGCGTCTCCGACTCCGACTGCCCTCAAGGACTCACAGTTACGTTCTTACATTGGGAAGGAAGGCAAAGTGCTGTGCTCAAGGATACGATAGTTACGTTTCGACTGGCCTTGACTCCCCAGATTGGTTCACTTTGGAGTGTCTTGGAACTCTTCCGTTAATGTTTGGATGCCTTTATTGGTATCCTTGGGTAAATGAAGTCTGCAGCGATTAAGATGAATCAAACATACATGCAGTAAAATCAAAACAGACATTATGAATCAATTGCAGCAAAAGAGCTATTTAAAAGGACGATGGCTGCTGGAAAAAAAACTGTCCCTATAACTTTTGGTCTTGCATTTTGGCGCAACCAGTCTTTGTTTCGATGGCAGATACCGAAACAGACAGTTCATGGGGCTAGGAACACTTTGGATCGCCTAAATAGACCTGGACGGTTCATTTATGACATGGGAGACACTTTCGGACCGTCCCAATTCCCTCTGTGAAGTGAATCAGTCGAAGAACATCCAATCATTTCAAGACACTGCTCTGTCTGAAGCTCTGTTACTCAAGTTCGACTATAATCTGACAACAATATCACAATAAAAAGCTGACTGAGTTCAAAGGATGAGTTGATTTACACTGTTAAACAAGTCTCTCTCAGTGACGAGCCAGCATTCGCCAACTGTTTTTCAGCTAATTACACTCACCTTTATTGTTATAAATCACGGACAGTTTGTTTTGTTTTTGATTACAGGCTCGTGAATATATTTGAAATGTTTGTTGAGTTTTCAGAGCATCTAAAATGTTTGCTAAAAGGCTGTTTATTACCATGTGCATCGTGTCATTGTGTTGGTAACAGACCTCCATGTTGTCGGATGAGAAAACTTTACAAAGATTAATACGGCAAGTTTGTGGAGCCAACCCTGAACAAAAAATGATGAGGTTCAGCATTTATCGATTTATATTTGGAATGTTTCTTCTAAAAACAATGAATCTCCCATAGAGTTACACATACCACTACCCTCCATCAAATTCTGTTCATGTCTTACATCTTCATCTGACCCGCTCTGAATCTCTGTGCTCAAACTGCCTTGAATGCGTTTCATACAGACAAACTTGATGATGAACTTTGTGGCTTTAGGCTATTTTCACACACACATTAAGTTCTACTACATACAAAAGTAAAATATTGTTTAAAAAGCATAGTATAAACACTGACGGCTGCATTGTTCCCAGGGGTGAAAGTGAGGCATATTTTAGATAGCAATTTGTAACCTCTCTCAGAAACCGGCATGTTTCTTCCACATAGGCAATTTTCTCAAAAATGGAAAGCGAAACAGATGCTGCCGAGCAAAACAAAGCAGCAGAATGTTTTCTCTCTGCGGACATGGCCTTCAGCTGATGACGCACTGCCGTCTCTACAGTAAAACCACTGTTAAACTCATAATTATGGAGTATGCTAAGGTCACAATCATTTATCATCCAATGTCACAATAACAATGATCTTTCTGGTTGACACTGAGTTGAATCAAATGTGTCATCTGACACATAACCTCAACTTTGACATTAAAGTCCAGTAATCTTGACTTTTGTTTACTCTGCTCCTCTTTCAAGAGAGAAAAACTCTTTTTTTTTCCTTTTTTTTTTTTTTTAGTTTTTAACATTGTTTTCTCATGAATGACATACCTGGAGTTGTATTTAGCTTCTTTCACACTTGTTTGATGAATCCTGTTCACAAGGTCTCTGCTCCTCTTCTGAGCCTCACAAAAACACTTGGTTCCAAATTCAATTCATGGTTAGAAACGGAGATGTCACCCACGCTGTTTTCAACTCCACAAATCATCACCGCTCATTCTTAGCATTTCCGCTTCAAATCACATTCATAACAACTACCAGCTAAGATTAGCATGTCGGAGGTAAGCTAACTTTGGTTTATTTCCCCATGATAATTCCCTCTGCTGTCTGTAGATGGACTGCTAACACCAAATTCTGGAAAAGGAATGCCTGATTGAAGTTTTTACTGCCAATGCAAACGTACTCAAGAGCACATTTAAAGGCCAACAATAAAACAAATAATGCATTAAGTGTGTCTTTTAATTGCGCAAACTATAATGACACTAACAGCAAAAAATATCTCCTGTTAATAGACTCCGGAAAGGAAATCTAAGTGCAGGTTGCATATACTTTACAAAATTTGGCACCTTTTTGGCATCATTTTCACAACTTTTAAATGACATAAATCTTAAGACTGGCTGGCATTGGACATCGTTGACATTGCTTTTCACTCTCTTTGGTAGATTCAGCGAAATGACACTCCATACGCCACGTTGATTGTCCTTTTGCACCATTTTTCTGCCCGTAACAAAGGCAGCATTAGCCGTGTGGGCCCTCTCCTCTCCCTCTCTTATCACCCAGGTGCAACATTCCACCGAGTTCATAGTTTTAATGAAAACTAATGCTCCCCTAAAGCATAGAGCCACCGCAGAAAAGCCTCACGCATGGATTTTTGCCCGTTTATTACTCCCTGGTGAAAGTGTTCGGGGCTCTCGCCTAATTCATTTGTACAACTTATAGGATAGAGTCGATTTTATTCCTGTTCTAGTTTGCCCCGAAGGATAAAGGGGTTTAGTGACTATTTTAGAACGAGCACTTAACCAAAAGTCAGATGCAGTGGTGGGAAAAAGAACAGCTGACCGTTTTCACACAAATAATGATGGGCAACTGGCCAACTTTCTGCAGTTTCTTACAGTTCTGGATGAGGGTCCACCGCTTGCCTGTCTCCATGGAGATGTTATTGCTTCGCCTTAAAATTTGAACGAAATGGCAAAATGTTACATTTACATAGTACAAAACCCCTGACCCATCGCCTCACACAGGTTTTTCAAGGTATTGTTATCAAACCTTTTTGGCATCATTTTCACAACTTTCTGCAGTTGATACTAGACCAAGACTTTTTGGTTGTTGTTGTTTTAAACATATTCATTGAAAAATATGAGCTGTAGTCTGTATTTTGGTACATTGAATTGAGTGGATTTGAAACTCAAAGCAGAGGACTTGGACTTGACTTGGACTTGTAGGTCATTGACTTAGGACTTGACTTGGACTTACTGTATCTTTGGCTTACTTACTTTTGCAAAACAAGGACTTGGTTCCACCTCAATTCTCACAGAGGGACAGGAGCAACTTAAACTAAATAGTAAATAGCAGCAGTGGCTATCAAATCTTGTTGTCAGTTCCTGTTATTGTTGTGTCTTTGGTAAAAAATGCATTACCATTTTTATGTTTTTAGTAATAAGAGTATTGGTAGTAGTAAAATTAATTCTTTATGCTGGTATTGGCCAGAAGACATGGTTTTCGTATCTTTGCTTTGACATCTCTTGGTTATAGAAGTTTTGGATTTGATGTTAGCATTCCATCTACAGAAAGAAACAAAATCTAGCTTACTTCTGACATGCTAATGCAAGCACGCAATTGCAGTTGACATGATTTAACAGCAGAAATGCTCAGAACACGTCTAGCTGTGATTTATGGACTTAAAAACAGCACATCGTCACAAATCTGCGAAAATATGAAACTGAGTGCTTTTGTGAGGCTCAGGGAGACAGGACAAACTAAACAGGATTCATCAAACAAGCGCGAATGAAGTTAAATACAACTCCAGGTATGTTTTTGATGAGCGAACAGCGTTGGTTACATGGTTAAAAGCTCTAAAAAGTCAAGATTGCGTAATATTTGTCTTTTAAATCGTTAATAGCCACGGCAACAGTCGTCATTCCCTACCATTGAGATATTGCGCCGCATGTAAAAGGATAACCATGCCTCGATTACCACAGACATTCCCAAACATGTGTCCACCGTCTCTGCCGCTTGTCTCCTGTCTCCTCGTCTGTGTGTTTATTTGCGGCCGTAACCTCAGCTGTCATGTTAGCTTAGCCGCGCCGCAGTGCCGTTACGCCGGGCATGAGCTTTAATGTCTGGGCGAGCGCTAATAAGGTGCGCGCCACTCAGCTCCGGGCGTTTTATCTCTTTGGACTGTCTCGTCATCCATTCCACCTCTGCCCAGCGCACACCTCTCCTCTTTCTTCTTTCATCACGTCTCGCTTTGACTGGCGGACTACGACAGCCGGGCGAAGTCCAATCACCCGGCGTGTCTTGTTTCTCACAGAGCTGACGCAGAAACCGAATCTCCGTTCAGTCTCCGGTTATCAGTTTTTTTGGACGATTTGATCAAAGGTGCAGCAGCTGAAGGTCTAATTGACGATCGACTGTGACGGGAGCTTTTCTCATAAGCGCACTGCCATCGTAGTTCAAAATGACACAAAGGTTATTCTTGGAGACAGGTGACGGTTCAAACCTTACAATCATAATCCAAACGTCTCAAAAGTGGTTTGATTATGAAGCTGTGAATCAAAAATCCAAAACTTTTGTCCATAGAGATTCATTTGTCAAAACAACTTTAAAACGTAAACAAAAGAACAGAGAACAAGCTCCTTATCACTTTAAATTTCTTTCTAACAATGTTTTCTCCCACCAAAATTCAAGTAAACAGTGCACAAAAATGTCTTCTGTAAAGTAACGGTGTAACGATGCATTGTTTCGAATCATGACAAAACGTTAATGAATCGAATTGTACTGAATCAAACTTGATGATTTCACTCCTACTATGCATTTATTCCATCCTGCCAACTTTGGTGAATAACAAGGGAAAACTCTTGATGCAAAAATGTTAGCAAGTATGTTGATTTATGTAAATGTGACCCAACAAGTCAACAGTGCAATGTTTTGTGTATGTGTAACTTATTTTCTGTTGAGATCTTTAGCCCTATGTCAGTGTCATCTTTATTTCTATGGCTCATTTACAACAACACCAGCTGCTCAAAGTGCTTCACATGCACATCATAAAAATAACACAGAAAAGTACAATATTATTACAAACACAGCAAATCACTGTTAATCTGAAGGAGGCGTACAATGGATGGCGGCGAAATACAATACACAAGGGTTTCGAACCATGAAATTGTGTTTTAGTTCTCTGTATTTTTAAAGGCACTGTCTTAAAAACGTGGGGGGAAAAAACAAAAACACAGAACTAGTTCATTTTACACTCTTTGCAGCAGTCCACATGTATCAATGCCTTCTGAGCATCCTAAATATTCAACATCGTGAGTTAAGTACAAACTCTTTTCAAATATTTAAGAGGCCTGTGGAAGTTTTGCTGTCATGCCAAGGATCTCCATTAGACTATTCTTCCTGGGGTCCAATTTCACATTTTAAAATACTACAAGTACATGCGAGTAAAAAAAGCTCACATGCTTACAGTGCTCTTGCTGATTTGTGGAATATAAAACACTCTCTATAATTAGATGTACAGTAGATAATGCATACTGCACTCATTTTCACCTATTTGGATCCATTTACAATCACAGATTTTACATTACATTACATTTACAATACATGAAAAATGTGACTGCAACACTTTCCTTCCAACATTTCTGGAATCATGTCACAAGACAGGTTTCAGTGACTCCTCCCTGGGGGCAGGACTCCCAGTACTTAGAGTAGCATATAAGGTCAAGTTCCCATACCAGCTCTCTGATTGACAATGACTTTGGGATAAAAGTCGAAACGTCTCGATCTTTAAACAGCGTCCGGATGACAACCTCTGAAACCCTTTCTACGATTTCTGGAATCAGTTAATTCTGTCAGAGACGGTTACTGTAAAAATGGGACTATAAGCCACTACTTTTTTCTCATGATTTCAACCATGCGACTGATACAGAGATCCGGCTAATTTATGTATTTTTCGGGAATGGCCTCTAGGGGTGGTCTAGCAGGAAACGCAAGAGTGAAAGAGAGCGTGCGGTGAAAGAGGGAGTACGCAAAGGAATTCACCTTTTTCCAGAAGTTGCCGTACGCGCTGCCGTCTTGTTTCCGTTGTATTCGTTTACATGGAGCAGATGAGCTCAACAGAAAATAAGTTCTACATGGACTAAATAGCCGTTTTCAGACGGCCCAGGAAATCAGTGCGTTGTTGACTTGTTGTTGCTCGTGTTCATTAAACATTTTACACAAATCAACCTACTTGATGTAACATTTTAGCGGCAAGACTTTTCCCTCATTCGTCATTAGCTTTAATGGAGTTCTCGTCAAACGGAAGTGCGTTTACAACAAAAGTGCGTATCTGTGGCAAAAAACGGCAAAAGTGGGCGGGGCTAATATGAGATGGAATAAGAGTTTACATCACGCATCGTCACGGAAAACACACGAAGAAATGAATATGATGCAGCTTTTAAATTAAAAGCAGTCGATGTGGAGCCAAAGAAGGAAATAGAGCTGCTGCACGTGAGCTTGTCATCAATGAATCGATGGTGAGACATCGGAGGCAGCCGAGAAAAGAACGGACTCAGTTAAAACGGCATGTGTTAAATAAAAACTGTGTGTTCCATCCTCCTGTGTAAATGTCTCATGTTACAACGTGGACACCTGCGGCTTATAGACCGGAGCGGCTTATATATGTACAAAGTTGTTTTTCTTTGTAAATATGGCTGGTGCAGCTTATACTCAGGTGCGCTCAATAGTCCGCATTTTACGGTAATAAAGGTGTTGTCATACAGATAGGACTAGAAGTATATATACAGATTAATTAAAATTACACCTTTATCTCAACTTTAAATTTAAAAAAGATTTACGAATACGAATAAAAAAGATGTCCTTCGATGTGACATGAAAAGCCCTTATTTAAAAAGACAGTTACACAAAAACCAGAAGGAGCTCATCTGTCATTTATGCTCCGGGACAAGCTCTGGGGTCCAGGGTTCAAGCTACTGGTCAAAATAAATCATTATCCTGTTCTTACTTTTGACAAAAACCTAACTTTTCTGAACTTTTCTCAGCATGCTGTGTCACAATTTCTTGGACTACTACTTTGTACTGGTTGATTAATAGTATTTTTTAAGTTACTGCACCCTTATTTGAGCACAATTCTGGCTCTTCTACCCATCTCTGGATCAAAATAAACCAAACTAGACGAACGTATTACCCCACTGCCACATGAGAACCGCTAAACAAATCCGGATACATTCGAATTAAGCCATGTCCCTCATTACCGTCCTTGATAACACCTCTCCAACTCCCCGATGAAAGAACACGGCTAAGGCAAGACCGGCCAATTCCATTTCATTTGACAGAGCTGTAATTGGATCAACGCTACTAACTCCCCGTCGCCTCGGTAACAAGTGAAGGTAAGTGATTTACTGTATGTCTTGACAATTTCTTTTCTTAGCAAACAGCAACGCGGAATAGATTTGCACCGCCTGCAATGAAAGATGAGACAGCGAGTTAATGAAAGACTCTGACCTTATACCTTTAAAGTTGAACTACCGAAGCACCAATCACAATATATCAATAGATAGATGGCTGCCTCTTTGTTTTCAAGCGCCGTGGTCTGCATGCTTTGTTCTGGCATTAAAACACTTTGCATTGGTGATTTAAAAGGTGCGCTATGTAACAGATCCATGCTTTGTAGTGAAGGACACTGAAAACCAAGAGTTAACTATACATGCAGGATGTCTAGGGGGAAGCTACACAATATATTTAAAGAAATACCAGAGGTGCACCGATATAATGGCCCAGTATCCGTATCGGCTGAAATGTGCGTCATTGATTGCTATCGGTTTCAACCAAAATCATCGATAACAGTGCTCCGACGTTATGCTCCGGTGATGAGAGCGTTAACTCTGCCGTTCCTCTGCAGAATCAGAAGAAAACAGCAGCTCCGTTCACTTTCTGCAGCTTTATTCAAACAGAACAGCCTGTAAACTTTAGTCCAGTCTCTATTGAAATGACAAAGTTAAGGGCTTTTAAAAGCTCTAGAAAAGTTTTAGACAAAGCGTATCATTTAATGCATGTGCGGCAAATTCACCCGCCACTCGCAATAAATGTGATGTTTTTTTCAGACATTATGTTGCAAGTTTCTCTCTCTCTCTGTTTTTTTTTTTTTGTGGGAGAGGTTTTTAGAAGAACAGAAGAACTCTGAACAGACAAACTGAGGAAAAGCTGGACTTGAACGTGACAAACGCAGAGGGACAGAGACACTTTGAATAAAAGAATAGAAGAGTGAATTTTACTGTAAAGAATAATCATATTAAAGCTTTTACCCAAATATATAGTACAATGTGTTATATGCATTTTAAAATAGTGGTCTTAGTGCTCAAAACATGCAAACATGACAAAGAACATATCAACCCAGTATCAGTTATCGGCCCTTGCTAGTTCAATAACATAATAATATTGGCCTAAAATTTCCATATTGGTGCAGGACTAATAAATATACAACACCAGATATGTTTTTTTGTTGCAATTTTTTATCTTTTTGTAAAGAAAAAACCCATAAAATAAATAAAATAAAACAGACTACGTAATTAAATAGATAAAAGATTTAAATGGCAGTATTCTATTTTCCAGCAGGTTCCTGTTGAACTAAAGCAAAGGACATAAAACATACCATTAGCTACAGTTTTTATGGGTTTCAGCCACATGATCTTTTTCCATTTTGAGGACGTCACTGCATGTTCTAACCTTTTTCTGCTGTTTATGGAAAATAGCGCATCTGACTCAAAATAAAAAGCTGCGATACTTCAAGAAGACGGAAGTTTTGGGCTTTGATCTTTACAGTAAAAATAGCCTGCCGTTTAAAAGCGGCCAAATCTTGCCATGAGAAATTTTTGCGTACATTTACATCAAAGCTTTCTCACCCACAACCGTCCCGTACAGACAAGCCCTCAAAGCATTCAACAGGATGATCTTAAAATATAACACAATCATAGTAGGACATTAGGCTGTGGTTAAAACCAGTTGTGATTCTGCCGTCCCACCGGCGGGACGCTGGAATTTTTTTACTTAACCCACTTATATTCAGTCAAATCCAACATTCTGGGATGAATTAGAGTCAGTTTTTACTCCAAAAGCACAAATTATATAATTACACTCAAATTCAGAAAAGTTTTATAAGACTTTTATATGGATTCCGCCTGGACTTTTTTACTTAAGTCCCTAAACACTTTTTTTATAAGTTAGCTTCAGCTTTGAAAGAGGAAGCCAAAAGTAGTGTCAATCAGGCAAAATCTACAAACACCAGCTTCACTTCGTCATGTATTTCATAAAGAAAATGTAGGCGGACTTTAAAGTCTGATATTCCTCTTTGCAGAGCTTGTTTCCAAATGTAATCAGAGTAAATCAGACTCCAGACGGCCAAACTACAGAGTCTCAGCTTCACAAAGAGTCCAGGCAATAGTTTGTGTCAGAAACAGCTTCAGTTTGAAATGAGGCTCATTTTAGTCGGACGTTTTAAGAAAAACAGGTCCGATTTAGATTTAGGGATTAAATCTGCAAATAGGTCAATAACGTTAATTAGCACAGCCACGCAATAGATACAGTCGGCATCTATGGGAACGCCCACTCTTGGACCTCCATGGGAGAAGCAATCCCTTCATTTTAATGTGTCAGAGCTGCTTTTTCATCCACTGTTCAACAACTACAAGAGCAAACACAGAGTTTATGAGTTTTATAGTACCAAATACAGACACGAAGACATGGAGAGGAAAAAAAGCATCCCGAATTTGTCTAGTTATTCAAGAACGCTGACGGCAGATGCGTGCTAAACCGACATCAGCATCAGCCGACTGTATCTATTAGCGCGGTGGTTGAATGTGCACACTAGCCTTAGCCACTTTGCTCACTGCACAGTCTGGAGTGATTTCTTTGAGTCCGCTGGTGATGGCAATAATCCATTCCTGGCGACAAACAGAGTCTTTGGGGACGTTACAGAAGAATAAACCTTTCTTTTGGGACTCGCTGTTGGCACAGTGCGGTAAGCGGCTTCCATCCTCAGCGTGGCAGGAGCAACGAGTGTGTCACAACGCTTCGGATCCATGGAAAGAAACCTGGAATGCATCGGTGGATGTAGATGCTGGTCATCAAGCTCAAGTTACAATTCATGCTACAGCGATCAACCTTGAAAGCCAAATGTTGCGTCGACAAAAGCAACGAGGACGAGGAAGTGCTGCTGTTTTTATTGTTCTGGTAGCAGCACTACAATCTTTCAATTACAGACATCGCAAAGGAACAAGCGTCATTTAATTTTTCTATCCAATATTATTCACTCAAGGATTCAACCCTCAAACTAAGAACAAACTACTCTACCACTGTACCAGTCTGCAAACTTTTATAGAGAGCAGAGATTGACCAGATTAACGATGATAATACATCTAGATTGAAGTTTGGCTGCACAATATATCGCACCACAATTGAAAACGCAAATTAAATTGCCGTAATTATCGAATTGGGAAGACTGTAATAAACAACAAACAACAACGCACCTTGGAAAAAATTTTAGATGGCTACGAAATGTTCTGAAATATATGGATTCATGTTAGTTTAGCAGTTCGTAACTCATCTTCTGTCACGTGTTATTGCTCTCGGATGGGTTTAAAACTTGCCCTGTTATTTACTGAATATTGCAAATCTATACAGTATACTATCAAAATGCTCACAATCATTACTTCATCAACTTATTGTTCAATATATGATGGAGATGATATACATTTGGGGCTCAATATTCATCATGTGTACAGGGGTGTAGCAAAATTCTGGGCCCCAAGTGCACACCTTCTTGGTGGGACCCGAAAGCATAATGAATGATTGATTGATCCCAGCAAATTGGGTCATTATGTTGTATTTTTTTGTATTCTTTCTAAATACAGCTAACAATAAATCACTTTATAGATATTTTGTGTAGCTACCAGCCAATTATGATATAGTAAACCAGTCCCCTTTACCCCCCCACTCTGACGCCCCTGCGTGTGTACTATTTTGTTTTTCTTTTTTTGTGAAAGATTTGAGCTTTGGAGAATGAAATAAGTAACATTTATTACTCATTATTGGCACCAACTAACTAGTTTCAATAGTCACGTTCATCTTGGTATTGTTATGGTGACCAGACTAAGAGAAATTGCAAGACAAGTTTTATTTTTCCCCCGAAATGTTGCATCACCGGTGGAGTTTTTAGCTATCAGAACTACCAACAGTCAGGATTCCTCACATGTGAAGAGACAGCGAGTGGGTGCAGAAAAGACGAACAGAAAAGAACTTTAGGTTTGCCGCTGTGACCAAAACAAGGAGAGCAAGGACCGGAAGAAAGCTCAAAAGAAAAATAAAAGTATTCAACGGGAAAAAAAAACAGTAATCCGCTCTCCTCTCGTCTGCGGCCAGAAGAGATAGAAGCCGAAGATAGAAGGGGGTCGCGGGCGGGGGGGCGACAAGAGCTCGGTCCCAAAAAACTTCACAGCAGCCAAACAGAGCGACTCAAGTGGGATAATGGATTAGTGGGACTCTTAAAGAGGCTGGGGTAGAGGGCAGGGGAACGGCGATAACGTCCCATTCCCAGCAGTGGAGCGAGCACCAAGCAGAGATAATGACGGCGCAACGGGCGCACGGAGCGAGAGCGAGGACAATTCATACACGGACAAAACGCAGTGGTCAGGAAAAGTTGGTCAAGTGATGACGCAGAACTTTATTTCTGCAGATTGGGTTATTTTAGCGCTTATCTCTTTTTATATTTCAGTTGTGACGAGGCATGTGAATTAAAGCAACGTTGTAATTGTAAGCAAAAGTAGTTACATTTCAACCACTGTCTTGGTAAAATGAAATTAAATATTTAATTAGACGTCATAAAAATAGACAAGACAACTCAGTAGACATATTATACATACAAAAAAAAAAAACATGACGCAAGGAAAATCATTTGATGAAAAAGTGTTTGTGTTACTGATTCGTTTCAAACTACTTTAAAAGGGGAGATATGGGCTCTGTGCACAGAATTTCAGGTGGCTATTTATTTCTAAAATGGCTAGCTTGGTGTACTACTGAATAGTTCCTGTCCAATTCCATTTCTATGAGGTTTTTTTGCAGATTCACATTAAAATCAATAAAAACGTAATTAGAAAGTTTCCCGGTGGACACTTCTGAGTTGATAAATGGTGTGTTTGTGGGTCAATGCTAACGCTACTGCTAATTTTAAAGCATAATAAAGCTAAAATGAAAAAAACAGAACAAAAACTTAAGTAATCTATGAATGAAAAAAAAAAAAAAATTGGTAGCCTACTCTAATTGTTTCTTTATATTTTATGTTGAGTTGATAAATTGAGATGTTTGTGGATCAACGCTAATGCTAATTTTGAAGCACAATATAGCTAATAACTAAATAAATTAAAAAACTGAAGTAATCTGTAAATTGAAACAATCAGGTAGTCTTTATTCTACATTTCAGTTAATGGTTTCTTTATATTTTACGTTTTAATACAAGCTAGGATTAGCTGTGAGAAACGGTTAGCTTAGCCATCCGCAGCATCAATGATGTTGTTGGAGTTGGAGAAAATATAGCATAGACTAGAATACACACAATTGAAATGTTTAGTCTATGACAGGTTCTAAAAATATTCTAATTATGACTTAGTTTGGTTACTATAGTTTTACAGCTGAAAGAAATGTTTAAAAATTAAAGTCTAGTGCTGAGTTCTAAAACGGAATCCCTCTGTGATGTCATCAAAAAGTGACATGCCATGGAAAAAACAAAGACAATTTACACACCACTGACACATTTTTCTGACAGTTTAAACAGACATTCAACAAAATAATGTTGTTAATGGGTATTATTAATTGTCAAATCACGACTATACTGTTTGTTTTCAAAATGGTTGCTAGGTAACAGTTGTAGAATTACCTCTATCTATGTCATATTTGCTTCCCACGTCCAACCAGGAAGTACAATTATAAACATTACGAAAACTGTCAAACTGGGGAAAAATAGGCAACATATTTCGTAAAATCTTAAATATAATCATGTTCACTACGTTTTAGTGAAATGTATAGTCTAACCTGTCATATAGACTAAGAATACGTGTCTCGGGGTCGTGTAATGATGGAAATAAACTTCTGCAATAGAACTCCAGCCTTGTGCTTCATACTTCTTATTTTATGTGAGTTTCCCTAAACTCACATTTTCTGTACTGCCCAATTATCTTCTATCTGTCCCATCATATCCATTTAGTTCAGTTTAGTCTTTATTTGAAGGGACACTCTACAGGGACATTAAGCTAATAAAAAAACAGCTGTTCCGCACCAGATTACAGCTAAACAGTTTCCATCTGCAGCCCCTAATTTAGAAAAAGAAACAATACAGTGCAAATAAACCCAGTCAACAATAAGGTCAATGAGGTCAATTCACAATATCCACTTTCTGACCCAAACAATGAACAATACGAGCATGTGTCTCGATCAGAGAGTATTTTGTGTCCATGTGTTTGTTTGCACATCAGATTTGTCTTTTTTAAACAAACGTATGTATTAAAAAGGAAACAGAAGCGCAATTAGGCTAAAACATGGCGGCCCGTTTACACAATCGTGCAACAAATTGATATCTGCTCAAATAAAAACACGCAAAAGAAAACCGTTGCCGTTACGATAAGAAGCTGCCGTTTGGAACAGAAAGCCTAAGGTCCCATTTCTCTTTGAATCATTATTGCATTTTACAACAAGCATAATGTGAAGCGATGATCTACTTATGGCACAGTACCGGATGAAAAAGGAGGATGTTTTTGAAAGTTGGCTGGTTCTTAATTTGGGATTATATCTGATAGACACATAATCATAACATTAAAAGCATAATTAACCATTTTTAGATTGTGAAAGGAGGAACTATGTGTTTAAACCACTTTCTTCTGGGTTTACGAACGAAAAAATGAATGCATGTGGATATTAATAATGTGCCAAAGGGTTTGTGAGACGTGGGAACTAGTTAGACACATTCAAACACCTCCGTTTCCTCCGTTTACGTTGGGAAATCAGGTACTCCAACTTTAAATGTATGTTCAGCATTGTGTTTTTGTTTGATTCGTTTGGATCTGTGCACGTAAAACTACACTGTCAGAACATGTGTCTTTAAATACACACATTAGTATATGAACGTTTATAGCAATATAAACAGGACCTCGTATCTGTTTCATTATTAGAGCATACATTTTACAATTTTGTCTTAAGGCAAGACACTACAAGCAAAACAATTTTTTTCCATTTTAGTTATTTGGTCAGTTTGCTGCCTCAAAATATCGGCTTTCATGTGGAAACAACAAACTTGTCCAGTCTGATCCTAAAAATGTTTTATTCTTCCATGTAATCCACTTCATCCATAGATTTCTATGGGACATTGTAACTTCAAAGGCCGTTTTCTTAAAATGCATTTTTCTCCCGTCGGGACATAAAGATCAGCCTTAAAGTAGATCCCACGCACATCAAACTTTACAATCTTAGACTCGATAAGATTTTAATGAAATGTACGGAAGGATTTTTTGAAAACTGGTACTCCTAAAACTGGTTTATTGAAGTTTTAAGAATTTTAAGAATTAAGAACAATTTTTTAAAAAATTGAAATTAAAATTTTTAGGACAATTTTCACGCAAGTCGAGTTCATTTAAAAACTAAATAAGTGTACTTTTTAAGTTTTTTTTGTGTAACTAATATGTGAACAAAATGAACCAAGAAATGTAGACCTGGTTCTGTCCATTTTTCAGGTTTATACGTCCCAAACGTGTGTATTTTTAACAATTTTTAAACATAAAATGTCTTATTTCTACATTTAAACCTGACGGAAAACTTGCAATGTATTTATTTTTCCCTTACATTTATGTGAGTAAACTACAGGAGAAGTTTCAAATTGATATCTTTAAATTTCAGATTTTTTTCCTATTCACCTGCAGCGTCTCACCTTAAAGGGCTGCTTTTACGGGGGGTTGGAACGACACACTTGTAATTCACAAGATGCCACTTTGACATTTGCCATTTTGACATCGCGGCTTTGCACTGGCAGACCGGTGGACGAAACAAAAAGGTCTCCAAGTAAATGAAGAGAATCAAGCGCCGATCACGAACTTCAACCCGAGAAAGCCTGCGTATGTTTTGGTCCTGCTTTCCCATCCGCACAAATGTAATGCTTTCTCAGTGTGGAGCCATTGTGAGTTGCTTTTTTGACTAAGAGCCAACAAACACACGCTGCTTTTGCAATATTGTGCGGACCGACAAAAACACATATGCAGGGATTCGCAGCACCCGCCTCCGCCCCACTGTTCGGTACATCAGGCGCACACGGAACCACTGCAGAGATTAGGCGAAGACTTAAATTAAAAGTGACAACAGACTTTGGCTTTCACTACCACCGCCTTTGATCAAATGCAGTTATTGTAGCAAGCGTGCGCCCTGCATGGGAAGCTTCAGCAAATTGGCTGGTTTTTTTGGTCTATGTTATCTTCTTATGCTAACCAAAAGAGGGCAAAATCGTTCTTCTTGCGCTGAATGGTTAATGTGTCATGGCTCGAAAACAACACAAAGTGTGTGTTCTTGAGCGTTTGTCTTTCGCTTTCCTTTTTTTTCCCCCTTCAGTTGTTGTGCGATTAAAACGAAACAGAAAGAGACACGGAGAGAAAACAAAAGGCAACAGAAGATGTCGCAATAAGCCATGGCACGCGTTGTTCGACAAAAACGTCCCACTTTGCCCATAGTTTGTCAAATTGGTCAATTAAGTGTCCAAATGTTGTTTTTTTCCCCCCCAATTTTTCTAATGCTGCCAGAAGTATGCTCCAGAGGTATCCACTTGTTGTATCCATGGTAGGAGTTTTGAGGCCCAAAGACATAGTTCTGAAGTCAAGGGTGAGGCTAATCTGCAGTGCACTATTAAGATGAGACACTGCAGGTGAAAGGGAAAAAATCTTAAATTTCCAGATATCAATTTGAAACTTTCCCTGTCAATTAGTCACATAAATGTAAGAGAAAAATGTATTACAAGTTTTTCATTATGTAATGTTTTCATGTAGAAATAAGGCATTTCATGTGCAAAAACAGCCAATATTGCCCATATTTGGGACGTTTCAATCTCAAAATGGACAGAACCAGGTTGAAATGTTTTATTATTAAACATACTAGTTACAAAAGGGGATTGGATTTGGAATATCTGAACTAAATCTGACTGAACATTGACCCCAAAATTCAAACTTTGTCTCTAATTACTTCAACAAATATTTCAGTGGGATCTTGCTAATTACAAGATTGTGAAGTTTGTTGTGTGTAGCTACTTTAAGGGCTGTGTGGGAGAAAAAACGGCCTTTGAAGCTTCAATGTCGCTGAGAAATCTATGGATGAAGCAGATTCAGTGAAGTAATAAAACTGATTGGTTGGTTGTTTTCACATAAAAGCCTATTCACCTTATTCCGGAAGATGCCGTACGCGCTGCCGTCTTGTTTCCGTTGTTTTAGTTTACACGGAGCAGACGAGCTCAACAGAAAATAAGTTCTAGACGGACTAAAAAGCCGTTTACCGCCCAGGAAATCTGTGCGTTGTTGACTTCTTGTTGCTCGTGTTCATTAAACATTTTACACAAATCAACTTACTTTATGTAACATTTTAGCGGATTTTGCATGTAGCTTCTCGCCTTAAACTCAGACAGATATTTCAGAAAAACCGAACAGTCCCAAAACATAATGGGGGGACACCTGGCAACCACAGTTTCTCCAGCAGATAGTTTTCCCTGTGATTGCTCGTGTTTGTGCTGCAGTGATGGCAACAAAAAGGAAAAAGCATTGTGAATAGACAAGTAGCAGCATGGTGACTGTTGATATGGTCTGACGATTTTTTAAGGAGCTGATACTGATATCCCATGTATGTCTTACTGTTGTGGACAATAATAAGCCCGCACATTTATGTTAAGTTATTCGCCTTATTCTGCCCCGCCCACTTTTGCCACTTTTTGCCACAGATACGCACTTTCGTTGTAAGGCTAATGACGAACGAGGGAAAAGTCTCGCCGCTAAAATGTTACGTAAAGTAGGTTGATTTGTGTAAAATGTTTAATGAACACGAGCAACAACAAGTCAACAACGCAGCGATTTCCTGGGCGTCTGAAAACGGCTTTTTAGTCCTTGTAGAACTTATTTTCTGTTGAGCTCGTCTGCTCCACGTAAACTAATACAACGGAAACAAGACGGCGGCGCGTACGGCATCTTCCGGAATAAGGTGAATAGTAAAATTCACAAAATAACTTTTCACTTTTCTAACAATACTAACACAGTATGGAATATAAAACAATTTGTGTCACAATTGTGCAAACATACAACCACATTTTAGCTTAATTAGCCTCTTGTTTCTATTTTTACTCATTAGTCTGTTCAAATCTGACGTATTGAGGTCAGTCTAGGAACGACAAATGGGCGAACACATATACGTATTGGGGCAGTGCAGGAAAAAAAAAAATGGTGTCAGATATTGGCTGAAACTGATGGTGTTTAACATTTCACATTTAACACAAGCTTAGAAATGTATATTAATCATTAAATTTTACAATGAGAATGCTAAGACTTATTTTCTGCCAGTGTATTGATTTTCAGCAGTATTGAACAATGGGTCAAATGCATAGGATCATTTTTCCCAAAGCTCTTACAGTTGCTATCACGCTATCCCAGCATGCACCACTAAACTCCACAGCGACAGTGATGTAGGCGGGGAATTCACACAGAAGCCGACAGTGTCAATTAACAATATATTACAATTAACAAACACCATCGGAGTTTCAGACATTGATTGAGAAGGTTTTTACCGGAAGTGGATTTCTGCAACTAAAGCGAGTCATTAATTAAGCTTCAAATTTATTTTAAAATAATTTCCCTTAAGGATCAATAAAGATTCTGAGTTTAATTTCTGCAGTAATTTGAGTTTTCATTTGGGGAGTGATTCATCCTTTATTAAGATTGTGTATTGGCCATTCTATTAATTATTGATCTATTAATTAAGCGAGAAAGAGTAGCTTGAAGAGGGAAAAAACGATCACAAATGCTTTTCATAATTGACTGTTTAATAAAGATTCTCGGGTATTTCATTCATTCGTTCATTTATTTATTTTGAAACATTTTAAAAACAGGTAAAAAGATCGAAACTGCAGGATTAATAAGCAAATTTACCTGCTGTCATTTACAACAGTTTCACATTAGATAAGAGTGCAATTACATCATTTTAAGCGTCGATATCAGTAACCGTTGTAGTTACAGGGTGTTATAATGAAATGTATTTCTCACAAACATCTCCAGAGACATTTTTTAACTCATATTTGATGGTGAAAAGTGAATCAAATGTCTGTATTTTGCAGGCTTAGGGCACAATCTACTCTCTTTAAAAGCACACTCATGACAGGTGAGGATCGCTAATGTTTTGTCTGATTATTGTTATTTACAGCTTCGTTTAGGGCGATGCTACAGGTTTGTTTTTTGGTCAGTTTGCTCTCACACATGTGGAAACAACTGACTTGTCCAATCTGCTCCTAAAGATGTTATATTCTTCCATTGAATCCACTTCATCCATAGATTTCTCTGGGACATTGTAACTTCAAAGGTAGTTTTCTTAAAGTGCGTTTTTCTCCCGCAGAGACATAAAGATCAGCCTTAAAGTAGCTCCTACACACACCAAACTGAACAGTCTCACACTTCACAAGATTTTGACGAAACGTACAGTAGGATTTGCTGGTATCTAATTCAAAATGTGATTTATTAAAGTTTAAAAACAGAGGTAAAAGTTAATTTTTTAGGCCAATTCTAGCTCACTCAAAAATTCAATAAGATATCCGAAATCCCTTCTGTACATTTTTTAATAGCTAATATGTGTACAAATTGAACCAAAACATTTGAACCTGGTCCTGTCCATTTTTCAGATATTTATGTCCCAAAAATGTTCAATTTTGACAGTTTTTTCACATAAAATGCCTTATTTCTACATGAAAACATTGCACGATGAGAAACTTGTAATGCATTTTTTCCTTACATTTATGTGCGTAAACAACATGAGAAGTTTCAAATTGATATATTTAAATTGAAGTTTTTTTCCTATTCACTTTCAAACTTGCACAAAAGCAAAATTTCAGGCCGGTTGCTTTCCATTACCGCTATATCTTCCCTTCCTCACATAAACCCATTTAGTCATGTGGGTGCAGGAGCTCTATAACCCACACCACACCTGAACCAGTTCCTCCAACATACAATGACTTTCGTTCTTTCGACTCCTAATTTGAATACGGCATACTGTTCCTCACTGGATGCACATTTCAATTACTAAGGTTTACAGCCCATCGCTTCCTCTTCCTGGTTCTGAGACGGCTGTTGAGGGAAACGTCACCTGACAGCATCTCAACGCCAGCCGCTTGGAACAAAGTTATATCCTTTTGAAGCGCTCATTTCCTTTGTCTTTGATTCTTATAGCGCCGCTTCTTAGTCATCCATAATTCTCTTTAATTCCACGCGTTTCCAGCACTCCAGACATCCCTTTATTATATGTTTTAATAGTTTGAGAAATCGCGAAGAAGACAAAAATGACTCAAACGCAATAATACACGATCAGTCGCCGTTTCTGTCAGCTTAATTAGCATGGAAAATTGTTTTAAATCTGCGTTTTACTGACTAGAATTTCAACTCGCTCGGCAGCCGGTGCCTTTTTCACAAAGCCTGTTGGGTGCGAGTGACACCTCTGTTCTTTTCGCTTTCGCAGTGCAAAGTGGCTCAAAGATTTAAAGTTTTGCGGGGGGGCTTAACATTACACTTGCAGGACAAAAACGCAAGCGTATCCCGAAGATTTCAGGCGCTTTGCAAATGGCTTCCTCTTGATCTTAGAATTGATTTAAAGATTTCATTAACTCCGCAACGCTCTGCCACTCCGCGCTCGAATAATAATGGAGACTCGTGAAGATACGTTGTGTAATATTAGCTTTATTGCTTTCAACTTTCTGCAGCGCTTTGGGAACAGTCTTGTTTATAGAATGTGTTCTGTAAAATAAAGTGGATTGTATTGGATTAGTTGATTGTGCAGGTTGTAGTTTAGTTTGGAGGCAAAAACTGGAGTATCTAGAAGAACAATACCAAACCAGACACGAAAACAAAGTCAACAGGACCCATAGAAAGAGCGGATCAGTGTGGCATTGTGCTAGGTCTTTATTTCAGCAGAAATAATGAGAAAATGCAAGTAGTTTGGACATTGAGCTCATGTTTTAGACCTTAAAATAATGCATCTACTGAAAGCATACATTACTTTATATCTGTGAGTCAGTCATTAGGATTTGGAGTTAGCAAGCCATCTACTGACAGCAGAGGAAAATACCAAGGTGAAACAAACAGATGCTAGCTCATCTCAGAATGAGTCTGGTGAGGATTTATGGACCTAACGGATTAGGAAGGGCATGTTCAAACTATGGCCTGCGGGCTAAATACAGCCCTCGGATAAAGTTTTTGTGGCCTTCAGACTTCCTGGTGAATTGTCCTGAGAAGTACGTGTTACAGCAAATTTAAATTGAATTAATTTGCAATTCTAACCTAAATAACTAACATTTTGGTGCGAGACAGACTTGATAATAAGGCACTGAGACTGAGTTTAGGTGTGGTAGCACGTAAACATCAGAAAAATGCAACTTTTTTGAATGTTTCACAATTGATTTGTGGCCCTCCACTTAATCTATAGTTGTCAATATGTAGCCCTCTATGGAAAAAAAAGTTTGGACACCCCTGGAACAGGAGACCTCTGAGCGCTACCTATGACACATCTTGTTTTTAATAACTTTTATTTGATGAATGTTGCAAGGTGCAAAATATAAAAATAAATGTCCTCAGGGAAGATTATGAAATGGGAAATATGGGACCTTTAAAGGTCCCATAACATGCAAAATCGACTTTTCAGAGGTTTTAACCTTCCTACAGTGCTATTTGGGCCTCGTATGTGTGCCCAAAGTGGTTTTTTGATTGATTCCCGCATGTTTTCGCTAGAGAACTGTCTTTTTTGTCCCCCTCGGCTGAGCAGCAGACGGGGGCTCATCCCATGGATGACGCGGCTTCCCATGGATGACGCGGTGTTTAAGCCATGCCTCCGGGAAGCGCGCAGCCGCAGAATAAAAACAGCTAATGCTAATGCTACACAGTAATTACACGATGGATACGACAGATCGAAGAGTTAGCTTGTTATTTACCAAATGGCAACGTCCGTCGTCGAGGTACTGCATGATCGTCAAACTCCAGGTCAGACCCAGGACGTAGGACTCAGCACGACGCACCGTCAGGACGGATAAAAGGTTTATTCCCGTGTTTGTGTATCGCTGTTTACCGGAGCACACGGCGCATGCGCACTATCTCCGCTCTAGGCTTCGGCACGAGTTGGGCGGGGGGAGGCGCGCGAGTTGGGCGGGGGAGCAGCCTGCTCTCTGTTCGGGGGTCAGATCTCAGAGTGAGCCATTTGCTTTTGCAAGGAGGGGGGCCAGTCCAAGAAATGGGTGTTTTTTGGAAACTGTTATGTTATGGATATTGCACAACGCAAAATTTTATCAACAAAGCCCTTAGAATAGACTGTGTAAAGGGCAAAATAGCAGAATATGGGACCTTTAATATACCCCGCCAAAGGCCCAAAGTCACTGGGATAGGCTCCAGTCAAATGAACGAATGAATTTTACAAACAAACAGTTTCCAAAGTGCTGCACAGAAACAGCAACAACAATAATAAAAAAGAAAAACACTTAATTTTACCAATCCTATAAATGATAACACCAGCAAAATCAAAGGAGCAAAACAATAAAACAGCAATTAATAAATATAGAAATAAAAGCAATAACATTTGTTCAAGTAATTTAAAACCCAGAGGACAACACAACTCACGCATGTTAAAAGCCAGAGAATAAAAGTGTGTCTTAAGACCACACTTAAAACTCTCCACTGTGGGGACTGTTCGGACGTGGAGGGGCAGGAGATGACCTAATATCTGGTTACGTCAATAGGTGGAATAATTACGTATTAAGTTGTCGGCAAGCAAGAATGTCAATATTATTCAGTCGATAATCATGATTATATAGATCACAATATAACTGAGACTAATTTAAGTTATTTCAATTCAGTTTGTACCCCAAAATGGATAGCTAGCTGTTTATATCTCAGTAACATAACTTTTGCATTCAGAAAGATGGAGTTCATAAAGTTGGTCACATAGCAATGTATTAGAATGAAAGGAAATGAAGGATCTGACTTTTGTTTTGTTATGTCAGTAATCGTGACTAATCGCTATAGTACATTATGGGCTTATTACTTTTAAAATCAGCACTGCCATTCAAGCCGTACTACCTACACTCCTATTTGCGGCGTGCTGAAGTCCGTCTTGGTTCCGCCTCCGCACCTGAGCAGGCTGAGTGACCCAGAGCTGTTGTTGTGCTCCAGTGGACAGTGCACATGTCTTTGAAGCGAGTGGAGAGACCGTGGATGACCCGCTGACCGCCGGCCGGGGTGGATAGTGTGTCCAGCCTGTGGCCATGCTGTCTGGACAAACAGCATCACAGCACCAGTGTAACCGCAGGGGAAGGCCAGGCTCGACTCTAAACACAATAAAACACAGAGCGCGGCGGGAGAACGGGCTTACAAAACAGTGGGCCGATCTGGAGGAGCGCAGATGCAAAAGAAAAAAAGGGAAGAAGCTCTGTTTATGGGTCACGAAAGCAAAAGGCATGTTATACAGCAGTTTATCATAATTTTAAAGTATTAGATTAAGATATTTGCCTTCTATTTAGCATAATGTTGCTGTGTCCTTGGGCAAGACATTTCACCCACGTAGCCCAGTATGAGAGTGGTGTGTGTGTGAATGGTTGGTGGTGGTCGGAGGCGCACACTGGCAGCCTCGCTTCCGTCAGTTTGCCCCAGGGCAGCTGCGGTTACAACAGTAGCTTCCCACCACCGAATGAATGTGTGTGTGTATGTAGAAATCATAGGATGTATATTCTAGCAAAAGTGAATGAAAACGTAACAATAATAACCAAATGTATTGTTAAAAATAAATCATATACAAAATTATATATAAGAGGCCCATTGAGAAGGTTTGCCCAGGGCCCAGAATTTGATGCTACACCCCCTGGTGGTGGAGACAGGGGACGATGGCACAGACTAACGCTGCTGTTGGAAGTAGTTTACCATCATTTTATTCTTAAAATCTACATTACATTTTTTACATAAAACTATTTAAATAAGGGGTCTCCAACTAGAATTTTTTGTATCACGACAACATTAGTGCATTTACACTATAAAAAAAGTATGTAAGGAATTAAAGTGGAGTTATTCAGTGTATATGTGTAATTCCTACATTCCTGCCCTAACAATTCAGTTATAAACTCTAGCCCTGAACACATCATAAGCATATAGGATCAAACACATGGACCCAACGGACTGATTATTACAGCTTTTGGTCAAAAAAGGGGGCAGTTATGTTTGTATTTACACAAGGCAAAAATAAAGGTAAACTAACTGCAGCGCATCGCCGTCGCAGATCGAAGATACTTGCAGAGAGCTGTTTGACTGAGCTAAACACGAGCGAAAAGAGAATTCTGTGAGTGGAGCCTGGCGCCAATCTCTTGTGGCGACTGGAGACGCAGGATTCTATGAACGAATCGTCCAAAAATCAGCCCCCACGACTTCCCCCGCACTCCTCTGACCTCCAACGGTGTCGGTCACACTAGACACACGAAGGTTGCCTGTTGCCAGAACTTGCCCGACCAGTTCGGAGTGGGGAGAATCTCTTTAGTGTGAAAGAGTCTTAAAGTGGAGCTGTTGTGCAGTCGGCCATTGCTCCGGCAGGATTGGTTTGAGGAGTTATAGTTTTTACTTCTACGAGCAAAATAAAGTTGGCCATAACCTTGTTTTTTAGCACAGAAAGTTGTTAGCCACGTTTTCACAGAATAGGTTGAAAAGTTGCTGAAAAGTTTTATAGCTGCAGAGATTAATGGGGTCAAATACCACCATCAAAAGTTGCTTGCCGTTTCATTAAAAGCACATTAAATAAATGCTAGGTGAACACTGCTTGTTTAGCTTGCTTTTCATGTCGCCGATGCCATCCAGCTGATGCGCCTCAGTTTGTGCCTCTCTCTGGCTTTTGCCTCTCCTTGAGACCAATTAGACATAGTTTATGGAATCCAGAGTTCCTCCCTCGCAGGCCTTTATTACGCACTAACACAAGCGCTAAGAGGCCTCCGAGCGGCTCTGTATCCAGTTAGCCGATGGGCCGGGATGGTACCTCCACAGCCCTCTGGAGTCACATACGAGGAAATGAGAAATAAAGAGAAAGGAAGGATGGGGTGAATTTGGGGACAATCCACGCACTAATGGGACGGAGGATGACGAATAATAGACAAACAAAAGCAGAGAACTAACAGCGAGAATCAGTATGAGCTAAAATAGATGCTTTGTACTGGCTTTTTAAAATGGCATTGGTGCACTACGGCCGAGGTCGTTTGTACAACTATTTGCTTCGTGCTTCTCTCCAATCGTCAGCCCCATTTCATACTGCTAGCTATCCAATCCAATAAAGAAAACACTTTTGCATTGATGTTGTTACAAAAAAAAGTCTGTGTAATCTTTCATTGGTCCAGGAATTGTCCATAGTAGAAAGGGTTTTAAAGTCATCTGGACACTGGTTTTGAAATCGAGACATTTCGACTGAGAAAGGTGAGTTTTAACCTTTGATTGATTGATTATTTACCAGAAACTGCTCTGTCTTTGTTTTCCTGCTGGCCTCGTTATGAGTCGTTATAACCTATTGTGCTAAGATGGCCTCACAATAATAATACATTCTATTTGTAGAGTGCTCTTCTGAACAGAGTTTCAAAGTGCTTTCCGGGTAAAAAGAAATTCAGAATATAGAATGATAGGTTATAATTAAATTCAATTCAAAGCCTCTGAGTGCTATAATTTTGGCTGCAGAGTGGCTAGTGCTTGCGCCTCACAGCAAGAAGGTTGAGGGATCAATTCCCAGTCGATCTCTGGCCTTTCTGTGTGGAGTTTTCCTCTGGGTGCTCCGGTTTCCCCCATCACCCACATCTCAGAGATCTGGAGATAGGTCCCTGGGCGGACAATCAAGTGTACCTTAACCACAAACTTAATTTTAACAACAGAAAGCAACTAATTTGTGAATGTATACAGTTCAGTTTCAGTGCTGTGATGAGGCCTAAACCCTGAGTAAAAAGCGCAAATATATATTCCCATAACAAGGGTTGAAAATCACCTCAGGATGGTAATTGAAACATCACGAAAACATTTTCTCCAGATGTATGCCTTTAAAACCTTTTCTACCATGATGATCTAATTCAAAATTCTATAGCAGGATGTTTTGGTAGAATATGTACTTTTCCCAATAATACTGATAATCTACAGAGAAAGCTCCATGAGAATACCAGACTCTTTTATCAGCACTCCGTTTGGGTGGAGAAGAAACAAAAACAAGCACATTCATGGAGAACAATTGAATTAGAGACGCCCTCTGCTTGTAACAACGGGGAGTGAACAGAGTTTAAAACAGCTCCCTTTAACAACCGACGCACCAGCAGATTTATGCTTTGTTGGTCTCAGAAACGATCAGAATCAGCCTGGAGAAGATGTATGGATTTAAAAACAAGCGCAGACAATTTTTACGCTTGCAATTGGTCAATAAAGGCCTATTCAGACAGGATTAGTTTTACTTCAGGACCTAAGGGAAAATTGTAATAATTACAAACGTCATCTGAGTTTCTAACCCCTTGCAAATTGTCTGTAGAAATCCTACTGCATTCAAGCAAACTCAGAGGTTCTCGTGTGATTTTAGTCCAGCGTGAATGCTCATGTCTCCGATTAGGACTGTTTTTAGTCGTGCGTTGAAGCTTGTATTGCATTGATTCAAAATGTCTTTACATCCAAATCTGAATTAGATCAAAATGATTGCTTCGCCACAGGACCTTCGCCAATCAATATTTGGCCACAAAACAAGCTGCGGGGAAGACATGACCCCCGGAAGTACTACCCCGTTGTCGTGACAACCGAGGACCGAGCAGCATGGAGGCTCTTTTAGCAAAGTTTGGGTCGATCGAAGTGCTGTGTCAGCGTGAATGGATTAAAAGAGGGAAGCTATGGCTGTTTCATAAAAAATCTGATTGCGTAGATGTCATTCTGTCAGTCACAACTTCATGGTAAAACGAACATCTCACACTACATCACAGGTACATAACGCTAAAATACCTAAAATTGTTGAAAATAGAAAAGAGCTTGCAGCCTTGATAAATTAAAAGGTTCTTGTAATATTAAATATGTTTGAAAGTCTGTCATTTCCAGAATAAAATCAGTAAAAACAAGTAAATTCCATTGCTGATCCCATGCGTAATCTCACAATAAAACATCGTGGGGTAATTTCAATCTTGCACACTTCCCGAGGTAATACTAATCCTGCACAAATAAGGCTTAAGGCTGCATTTACACTTGTCATGGTTTGATCTCAGTTCAGTTTTATTTAGACAGGTTTGGTCCTGTCATAGTGCTAGTCCGATCAAAGTTTAGCTCTGGGTTCCGTCCGTGTTTTGTCCACAATTTTGGTGTGCAAGTGCGGACGCAGCCAGAGAACCCAAACACTTTTACTGGAAAGCGGCGTCAAACTAAATATGTTTTTGATGAGGAAACAACATTTATTACAAGGTTAAAAGTCAATCTGGAATAGTATGTCTTCTTTTAAGCGAGACATTGGCCTGAAGCAACCCTTGTGTGAGACTTGTAGCGTCTTTAGCCAGCTCCTGTTGCTCTGAATGAGGGAGGTAGAGAGTGCGATTGCTTGTGAGTCACAGTCCCTAAGGGGAACATTCACAGAGGCACGGCGCATTAGGCAGAATGGCAATTGCCTTGTCCTCGAGTATCACGACTACAGCGGACTAGGGACATCATTGGGGACTGTGATAATAAAAAGTATAAACCAAATGGTGTCATAGCGAGGTAAAAATCGAACGAGTTGCGGATTTCAGTACCATGGGGCAAGATTAACTACTGTTTGGGGGGGGATTTAGGCCTTATCGGAGGCTCAATTCAACAACGAAGGCGTCTTTTTTAAACATCCTGCTTCCTGAGCGTCCAAAACAAATCACCATTTAGTTTTGTACACTAAAGTGCTGTGCCTGAGAATGCTACATCTGGGAATAAGGTCTGACAACGGCTTCATCCAGTTCTATCAAACAAGAGAGGATTCAAGAAGTAGAGCGTCAAGCCTGCTCTTAACATTGGTGTGATGAATTATGATTATGTTGAAGAGAAACAAAATGAGTAGTTTTCATGTTGTTGGGCGTGTGTTGTCTTTAGAAAGTACTCAAATAATTACGCTTACAAAAGTTAACAAGCCGCAAATTGCAAAAAATTGTGATGTTTGAGCGATGATAATCAGCATTAAATAACTTAAATTAGCAACCAACGCTAAATCAGTTCTCACCAACGCAGACAAGGCTGAAAAAGAAAAACAAAAACAAGGACTATGTCCTATGAGGATGTAAGCAGGTCTAAACCAAGACTACACTGTAAGAAATTGCTGTAGTTTCTACAGTAATTTTTTACAATAACATATTGTATTCATAATTTACATGGTTTACCTGTATATTGCATTGCATTGTGGGTAAAAAATAAATTACAGTTAGTAATAATGTTTTTTACAGTAATATGTTGTTAGATTACAGGTAACTGTGCTTTAACTGTAATCAGTAGCATATTACAGGTAAATATTGTTGCTGCATTCGTGGTGAGCACATGGTGGCAGGTTGTGAGCTGACAGAAGTGCAAGATTTTTCAAGTTTTATCGTGTCCATCCACACTCTAACTGGTAAGATAATCATTATTTACTTACAAAATAAACACGAACGATAACTTAGTAATTATATTTCCGTGGTATTACACCTATTGCAGGTGAATCTGTCGCAATGTTTATGACAAATACTTAAGCAGTTGTAAAACAGAATTATTGTGTTTTTTAATGGGGCCAGCTCGAGTCGATAGATTTTTAAAAGATTGCGATGCTGCCAAAGACTTTATATTAGCGCGAAACAACTTCTCGTCTGTTCCTTCAATTAAGCACAGAAATAATTCTCTCGCCATCGTGAGTACACCGGGGCCAGGAGCAGCAGGTATCACTGTGTGTTCAGAGCTCTCTAGTCTGCGCAATGCACTTTTATGAGTTGATTAGTTGATGAGTTGATGAGTTATCTGAACTGCTTTTACCTGTGGCCCATCGAGGCAACTGTTGTTGTGATTTTGGGCATTATAAAAATAAATTGATTTGATTTGATTTGATTTGATTAGTTTGTGTTCTAATGGTTCTAATATACGCGTAAGTTACCGCAGCGCCAGCCACGCTCTATCGTCTATTTAATGTTGTTGGCTTTTGGCCACCTGAATGCCATAGACCCGGCTCCACCTCTCCAGATCGTCTTGTTCTCTCTTATTCGGGGAAAAAACGTATTTTGGTAAAACCGCTCCTCTGCTTTCCACTGCCCCTGTCTCGATGCACGGATAGAAGCGCGAACCATGCGCCAAACCCGGACAAAACCAGATTTAACTAACTCCACGCTGTAGTCAGCCGAGGACAGAGACATGCAGATATCACAGAGTTTCATAATAGTTAACAAAGCCTCTGTATTTGTCCCAAGCAGCTTTTGATGTCTGGAGAGGCTGCACTTTAAACAATCCGTTTAGTTTTAATCTATTACAATTTGCTTCGAAGCCACAAATGTATTAAATGATGAAACACATTTTAAAATACACATGCCACGGTTATGGTAATACACAAAGTAATTTATATTAAAGTTTATTCTGTGAACTGTGGTGCATTATATTCAGATGTGGAAATTTGTTTAAACAAACCACACTGATGCATTGACATAAATGTTGTGGCATCACAGATGCAAAATTGTGAAGTCTTGTAAGAAATGGGCATTTGATGTTGCAAATTCAAAGCCCTAAAATAACGTTCTTAGTTCATTGATAAGAAATGTATGTGCATTATACTTTTATTGTAAAAAATGTGTTACAATCAAAAATGTTTATTGTGACCATAAGTATAAACTGTTCCTGTCCTATTGAATTTACTGTCAATTTGTTTCAATCTAAGAGCCCTAGATACTCTCAAAACAGAACATTTATTATACTGTATGGTTCAGAGATTGAATGTATTTAATTAAAATTTGTTCATATTGTTAACTTTTTCTTGATGACAAATGGAATAATAGCATTATTTTTTCTTTTTTTCAGAGTATCTTTTAATTGAAAGAATCGTCACAGACGGAACACTATTCTACGTATCAGGTGCTGCCACCAGTTGGGATTTTCTTTTGCATTTAAAGTTAGCCATAATACCCCAATGTATCACTGCAAACAATGCACCTATGAGAGCCACAAACTATTGTAGGTTTTACTCGTCATATGAAACTTCACAGTAATACCCCAAACTGCCCTTTCACGTGTGGTGTACTTGACTGTAGCCGTTCATTCCGTAATTTTGCTGCGTTCAAGTCTCATATTTAAAGCAAGCATACTTAAAGCAAAGAAAGGTGTGACACATTGTGTTAGGTTGTTTGTGTATTTAAATTTGTTAATCTCTAATAAAAAATGTTTTTCAACTTTAGCCTCATCTTTGGTATTTTTGACAAATGATGTTATTTGCAATGTTACTAAAAAGCTAATTGACAAAAAAGGGAAAAAAAGTTAGCAGTAAGAAAATGTAATGTCAAATACTAGCTAATTACTGGCATTTTGAGTTTCCTGGTAAATTCTGTAAATTGAAGAATACAGGAAAATATTGTATGCTACAAAGCAGTTAATTGCTGGTTTTCACAATAACAGTAGATAACTGTAAAATAAAGCCCAGCAAAAACCTGTAAATCAAAAACTGTTATATATTGTAAATTGGTTTTACAGTAATAAACTGAAAAGTAACAGTACATTATTGGCAACTTTTTTGCCAGGTGTTTACTGTAAAATCTACAGGCAATTTCTTACAGTGTAAAGAAGGACTAATACAGGTCTAAACCAGGGTAAAAAACAAGCACTAACGTAATTAAGTCTGAACCGGGACTAAAGAAGGACTAAAGTAGGTCTAAATCAGGGACAAAAGAAGGACTAAAACAGGATGTAACCAGGTCTAAACCAGCAGTAAAGAAAGACCAAAACAGGTCTAAACCAGGCCAAAACAAGGACTAAAACAGGATGTAACCAGGTCTAAACCAGGACTAAAGAAAGACTAAAACAGGTCTAAACCAGGGTCAAAAAGAAGGACTAATACAAGACATAATTAGGTCTAAACCAGGACTAAAGCAGGTCTAACTCAAGGCCAAAACCAAGGCCAAAAGAAGGGCCAAAAGAAGAACTAAAACAGGATGTAACAAGGTCTAAACCAGGATAAAAGAGCGGCCAAAACAGGTCTAAACCAGGGCCTAAACAAGGACTAAAACATGATGTAAACAGGTCTAAACCAGGAAGGACTAAAACGAGTCTAAACCAGTGCCAAAGCTAAGCAAGAACTAAAGCAGGACTAAAATAGCTTAATCAGGCAACAACAACTAAACAAATACAGCTAAATCAGGACTAAAACAGGTTAAAATCAGTGCCAAAACCGGGACTAAACAAGAACTAAACTAACAAGTGCTTATTCAGGACTTAAGAAGAGCCAAACAAGAACTAAACAAACACAGCTAAAACAGGACTAAAACTGGACTAAGTACAGAACCAGGGCAGACTAGCACTAAAACAGAGTTAAATCAGGGCTAAAACATGACTTATTCAGGTCTAAACCAGGACTACAGAGGTACTAAGCAGGTCTAAAACTGTGCCAAAATCAGGTCGGGTAAACAAGAACCATGATTAAAACATTACAAACCAGGACTAAATCAGAATTTGACCAACATTAAAAGGGACTAAACAAGTCTAAACCAGTGCCAAAACCAGGACTAAACAAAATCTAAAAGTCTTAAAACTAAAGACATGGCTAAAAAAGGGGCTAAAAAAGGACTAAAGCATGACTAAAACAGGACAAAAATGGGATTTAACAAGTTCTAAAACAGCAGGCTGAAAGGTCCTTTGTAATATTATTTTCTCTTTTTATTTTGATCCGTTACCTCAAATGGAATGAACAGTTTGCAAAGATTTAATTATAATCCAGTCATTAATTAGTGCAGAGCCTGTGTGTGAAAACCTAGTGTTGTTTGAGCTTAGAGAAAGAAAAACTACATGTGCTCTGGTCTATTTTGGGCGCGTTTGAGATTTGCCGTTTCGTCAGCGGAACATTGCTGGGGGTCAGCCAATGTCTCGAACACTGTGGGTGTCTCTCAGAACTCCTCCACCACCTCCTTCTTGACCTCGCAGGTTTCCGTGAATATTTTTATACATATTCCAAGCATAATTTCGCTCGTGTGTCAGATTTTAATAGTGTATTTGCACCTTTAGCTATAGTTCTGCTTGCTTCGTAATTAAATGAGGAACTATTCGGCTAAAGATGCGATTTTGACTTGTCTATTCAGCAAAGGTCGGTACGTTTGGTCCCTAAAGCGGTAGACGGTTTATGCTAATTCGGTGATAGATATTTGCGGCTTGCCAAATTAGAAATGCATTGAGTAACCTGGGACACAATGGTTAACGGTTAGCATGCTTCAGGTATCCAGTGCGTGGGTGGGTTTCTTTGAAGCTGCATTATCAACATTTGATGTTTTTGTAAAAGTCCAACCCCTGCACACTGTTTTTATGTAATTATAGAACATTTTATCACGCGCAAACTAAGAAAGACCCATGTGCCTCACTATAAGACGGGATGAGAACTTATTTGCTGTCTCTTTGTGAAATATACCAAAAATCCATCAGTCCAATCATGTGTTGAGCAAGGAATTGACTTTTGCTTTAGGAATAAGCTATGTGAAAAAGAAAGTTACTTTTGGCCAAACTTGAATTATGGTGAATTATGGTAAAAAGAGATTGACTCAATGGGACTTCTTTTCTTCACTTTTGATTCTGAAAGAGTTGTTCTAAAGCTGTGCTAGTGGCCAAAAAAAATCCATGCCTGTGAGTAGCAATGTGCCAAACGGTTTATGAGCGCAGAGAACTAGATTTAACTTACTTCTTTTCACAGTTTAAAAAGCAGGTACCGATAGCAAAAGTGGGAAAAAAGAAGGAGATTTGAAAGTGTTTGGAAAGAGTTCTGTTTTACAACACCTTGTCAAAGAGCACATTATTCACAAGAAAATACAAGTTGTTGGAGAAACTGAGGTTGTAAAGTGGCTCTTCACTATCAAGTGTTTTGGAATTGTCCTATTACTCACAAATAATCAACTAAGATCAATGAGGCACCTCAGACGGTCTTCCCTGATGGTGCTTCATCAACTGGTGTATCTGTACTCACCCTCATGTATCTTAGAACGTGTGTGTGTGTGTGTGTGTGTGTGTGTGTGTGTGTGTGTGTGTGTGTGTGTGTGTGTGTGTGTGTGTGTGTGTGTGTGTGTGAGAATGTACGGGGATGTATGTGTGACTGTCTATGGGGGGGTTTGATTGAGTGGGTCGGGTGGCTGTGGGGGAGGTCGGGTGGGAAACGGCAAATAACATCAAATCAAAAAATCAATAACAAGCAGATAGATGACAGGGACGTAAACAACTGTCAAGGATTGGACTGAAATATCTTTGGACAATTATTAAATGGAATGATTTGCACTGAACCTGAAAACTGACAAATCTGCAGGACATTGGAACAAATGGAATACTAACTTTCTTTTCAATGACTCTATTGCTTTCTTGCTTTGTGTCTTGTTCTGTTTGATGTTATTTTGTGCTATAATTTACAAAAAAAAAAGTAAACAAAAAAACAAGTATCGCAGTTTTAAGGGTGCTCCAGTTCCCTTGAAAACACCAAAACATACAAAGTTGGCGGCCAGTCCTGACTGTCCAAGATTCTCTGGTCACCCGTTGCTTTCGAAAGGTCACCTGGCAGCAGGGGCGGAAAAGTGGGCAAAACGCAGAACAATTTCCTCCAAAGGAAGCCAGTTTAGCCATATTGACAATATTTATAGCTTCTCGTGAACTCTTATGAGCCTTTTATCATCCGAGGTCCGACTTCACTTTTCAATAGCATCAGCAAACGTGGCAAATATCAGCAGCACCTTCTTCTAATGTTTTGTGAAGACACATTTCAAGCAAAGCCATTTTGTACCACAGTGTGATCAAAGCATAATATTGGACCTTTAAACGAAGCTACCGCCTGATGCTACACACAATGTACACACACCAATTTCATACACGCAACAACAACGCTCTGGAGGAATCTGTGTCTCTCTAATGACGCTATAGCTAAAATGTTAATTACAGTTAAAAAGAGAAACGAGTGTGAATATCAAACAGCAATTAGCATGTATCATCATCATCATTACCGCCATTAGCCGCCGCACAAGATGGAGGAGTATTTACCAAATGCACAAACGCTCATCAGTTGCTTATTCAGGGCCTGGAATGCCTTGGAAGCAACGTTAAAAAATACCCCAGAATTTGCATAATTGATGTCGCCTCGGAATTTAGCATGCCGCAAATCCTGGAAGCAAAACAAGGCAAGGTATAGCGCGGTTCATCTGTGCTCATTTGAAAGATTATGAGTGGATATTGAAGGATAAAATAGGGAGCCGATCTGATATCCATGATGATTGAATGTTTTATGTACATTTGCATTGTGTAATTTTGTAAACAGTGGTGATTTCTGTTACCATCCTCCTGCTAGTGCGTTGGGAAGAAATAGACTTGAGGTCTTGCTAGGTGTGCCTTGAAAAATTAGAAATTCAAATGTGGGTTTAATTGAATGATTCTAACATTTTGGAGTGTCCTGAGTCAACTTCTGACAGCAAAACCTTCTCCATTGCCAAATTCAAAGAACCAGAGAGTGGCACAGACATTACCATATTTTGTAGTTGTCCACAGGGATTGATTTTGTCCATCAATGATCTGGGTCAAAATGTATCTGATGCTAGCGTAAATTTTTATGCTGATGACACAGTGATTTACTGCTTTGAATCATCACTTGCTCAGGCCATTGAATCCCTGCAGAAAGCATTTGTAACTGTCCAGCATTCACTTCTTCAGCTAAAATTAGTTCTCAGTGCTGACAAAACTAAGCTAATGTTGTTTTCAAATCTTAAGAAGGTGTCTCAAATTATCCCAGAAGTGTGTACTCTTGACGGAAGTGTCATAGAGGTGGTTCATGAATATGTTGTGTTTTTCTTTTGCCTTGTCACTACAACTTTTTTACCTGTGCTAGATTATGGTGATGTTTTTTTTTTTTTATGAATGCTTCTTCTACATGTCTTCAAATGGTGGACACAGTTTATCTGTTTCTCTGAGGTTCATTACTAACTGTAGAGCCCTGACACATCACTGTAATTTGTATTCATGAGTGGGATGGGCTTCTCTGGCCACTAGGAGTCATGGCATTGGTACACTTTTATTTACAAGGCACTGCTTGGATTACTGCCTCCCTACATTTGTACTTTAATCACACGAAGAAGTGTTGACTTCTACTCCTTGCGGTCAAATGATTAGCTGTTGCTCTCTGTTCCTTTCGGCCGTACAGAGTTGGGGAAGAAAGCCTTTGTCTACTCTGCTCCTTCTGCTTGGAACATGCTGCAGAAAGACTGGAAACTGACTCAGTTCTTGTCCTTAAATGTGTTTAAAACCAAGCTGAAAGCATTAGAGACTGCTTTGATGTTGATATCATGTAATGTCCTTTATAATGTTGTTTGTTTGCTGCCTCCTGGCCAGAACTCCCTTGGAAAAGAGGTTTTTAATGCCAATGGGGCTGTCATAGTTATATAAAGGTTAAATATATATACATATTTATATGCTTTGGTATTTAATGTGCCGTAGAATCATTCATTCATTCATTCATTTTCTACCGCTTATTCCCGTTAGGGGTCGCGGGTGACTGGAGCCTATCCCAGTGACTTTGGGCCTTAGGCGGCGTACACCCTGGACAGTAGCCAACTCGCCGCAGGGCTGACACAGAGACACTGACAAGGACAGACAACCATTCACTCTCACATTCATACACTAGGGACAATTTAGTTCTCAATTAACCTACACAGTCATGTCTTTGGACAGTGGGAGGGTGGTTAGAGTGGTTCGGAATTCGAAACCACGATGTTGGAGTGGTCTGGGATTCGAACCCACGATCTCCTTATTGAGAGGCAGAAGCTCTAGCCACTCTGCCACCGTGCACCCCGACCGTAGAATCATTTCAAACTAAAATAAGTGTGCTACAACTTAAAAAAGGTTGAAAAACACTGGCCGAACTAAGGGCTGATAACATTTACAATAGCATAGCTTCAGTAAGCTTCAAAAATACTGTGTTCAAAGTAGGTATTTTGCATCCTTTGCTATAATTGTGAAGTTATAAATTGTTGAAGGATTTAACCAACGCTATGCTTTGGTCCATCGTACTGGGCCATTATGTGGTCTTTGTGGGATGTTAGGTTAGCTGCTGAATCCGTAAAGTTGTTCTGGGAACGAAAACCAAGATGAATCCACTTCCCTGATTCTGGTTTCATGGAACTCCATGCCATTTTGTTCTCGTTTGACAATAACAACTCATTCCGAAAGGTCACTCTTGGCACATTTAGGATGTGCTCACGCTAACCCAATCAAACCGTGCCTAATCACAGAAAGCCCCTCAAGCAAAGCACGTTTGTTCAGAGTGCAGATGATGTGTGCCCATTGGTGGTCACAGTTCGAGGAGTTTGGTCAAAGCACGACTTTAATCTTGAGACCGTCACGCTGTGCTCTTGAAGGACACATATGAAGACTTTTTTTTTGAGGTTTTAGACATGATCTAACATAAACACCCATCAAAAACATACCTGCAGCTTCATTCACGCTAGTTTGATGAATCCTAGCTAGAAAATCTTCTCCCTCTGATCATCAAAAACACTCTTCTGAATTTCCCCAATTTGTGATGTAATCTCAACTTGTGACATGGTTCTGAGATCGTCTGTGCTGTTTTAAAGTCCATAAATCATTGTCAAGACATCAAATCACGATCATTACATCTGCGTGGCTGCATTAGGATGTCAGAGGCAAGTTTGCAGTGGTTAATAAAACTCGTGTAAATACCTCTGCAGCCAGTAGATGGGGCTAAAGTCAGTTAGTGCTATGGGAAACAACACTGACTTTTGGTGCTAGCTATTAACCCCTAACCCAAGATAAAAAAGTTATTTGGTTTTTCTAACCCCTAATCCTGAGATGCTAAGGTCGAGATAACAAGGAGCATGTTTAAAGGCTAATTACAATACAAATAATGCATAATATTTGCCCTTTAAAAGTGAACTAACTCCAAACAACACCGATGACGATCTGCACATACGTTAAGTAAGTACTCTGGACAGCGACAATAGTCTATTTTTTAACTTTTTTTTTGTCCCGTTGGCTTTATTGGACAGTACAGTGTAGCATGAAATGTGGATAAAACTGGGGAGCATATTTTCGGAGACAGATTTGAACTCAGGGCAGGCACTCTTCCACCGAGCAGCCCAGGAGAGACGTTTTTAAGTCTCTCGTCTCCTTGCTGCCGTTTAACCTGTAATCTGATGGAGGAGCACATATCACAGCAGGACCCATATCTTCCTCTTTCTATTAGACATATTGCATGCCACAGGGCTTATTTTCTCTGCTACAAACACACAGCGCTGTATGCTTCACGTGAGTGCACCTTAAGATCTTTTTTTTGCGCATTACTTTTAACCATGTCATTCTTTATATGGAAAGAGTTGAATGCATTGAAGTAATTAAGGCATTTTGAACGATAGATTCCTCATTAAGGGTGATTTCGCAAATAGCTATAAAGCCCTGTTCACACCGCAGCGACAAAATCGCGTTTGTCGCCCCTAGTTTGTCGCCTGTACATTTAAGCACAGTAGCTTTAGTCGCCGAAAAAAAAAGTGACCAGCGGACACGCGGCGCGACCGGCGCGACTAGCACAGCTAACCTGCTGCTAGAGTTTAGATCCTGGGAGCGGGGCGTTCGGGACCACATTTTCCGCTCTTTTGTCGGGCTGGGCGCGGACCTGGGCCGTGTGGGCTCGGTCTGAGGGGGCAGAGACGAGCACGTGTGGTGTCACGTTTGTAACATGCGCTCCACGGAGCGCGGTGTGTAGCTAGCACTGTGTTGTTTTCCTCCTCATCCTCCGATAAAGTGATCAAAATATGTGACAGCACCATAATAAAAGTGCGCGGCTGCTACACGGAGCAGAGGAGAGAGGGAGAGAGAGCCACGGATGCCCTCCCAAAAAGCTGACGAAAAGAGCGAGGGAGAGGGATCATTGGTCCAGCGTCAGCGGAGGGACAGGCACTTCTGGAACAGGAGACGTCCCGTTGGTGCAGGTAGAACACTAAACACTTGAAGCCCTGTCAGGCGCTTATTCTGCCAATAAAACTCTGCACGGAACCCAGTTTATGGTTCTACACATGCGGCTCGGGTCTGTTCGGTCAATCATGCGTTTGGTTTGTTTACGTCCTTCTTCCCGGAGAATGAAATACGTAGTAACGTCTCTCAAGCGTGGTCTCTGATTGGTTGCCATCCGCGGCGGTCGCGGCGTTGGCCGCAGAAAGTTCAGCTTTGTTTATCTTCTGCGACGGTCGCCAAGTCGCGCGAATGAAGCGAATTTGCGGCCGCCGCAAAGTCGCTCTTGTCGCGTCGCGCCGCACGACAGAATCGCAGGATTCGCGCCGCGCCGGTCGCCCCTGTCGCGCCGCAAAATCGCAGAAGGCTTTTTTCGCGCGACACCATAGACTTAACATGTAAACTGGTCGCGTTGGTCGCTGCGGTTTGAACGCCCCTTAACTGTGAAAATGCATTACTTTTGATTGAAATATAGACATTTTATTTGTTATATATCTATTCTATCTATACTATCTATTCTATCTATTCCATCTTTTACAAAAACACACAGGCAAAAACATCCAATTCAAATCATACAGCAACTATTTTCTGGAAGTCAGTGCTAACCGGGGATTCCGCATTTGCATTTGTGAAAAATAAAAGAACATTCATTACAAAATTCATACTGCAGTTCCTTGTAGCGCAGAAGAGAACATGTATTAATAGAATTGCTGGACTGTTAGCGGCTGAAATGTCAAAGGTCACAGTGTTTGTTGTCATGTCTGTGGTTCTGTTGCCATGGCGCCTGTTATTTGGCTGCTTTCTTAAACTGTGGCTCGGAGCTATTTTTCTTTTCGGTTCGGGAATATTTGGAACAGTTTCGTGTTTCTTTGTTTCTGGGGCAGTGTTACAATATGAAGACAAATCTCTGATGCTTATTTTACAAGCTTTTTTTTTTTTCTTCTTTCACTCGTTTTCAGTTAGTGACATATGCTACTTGATCACTCCAAAATGTCAAATTAGTCCAATGTTTTTCAACCCTTTTTGAGTTGTGGCACACTTTTTGGGTTTAAAAGGTAGCACAACAGCCAATTTTAATGCCAACTGAAAGATGTAATGTTTTATTATGCTTTATTGCAGTGTTTTTTAACCCTTTTGGAGTTGTGGCACACTTTCTGGGTTTAAAACATAGCACGGCACGCCACCTTGTTCTAAAACATTACCAAATCAGACCTTTTTTTTTTTTTTTTTTTTTATAAATAATGTTTGTGCTGCTGTCTGGTTCTTTCAAATTGGAAACAGTGATGGTTTTGTGGGTTTTTTTGGTACAGAAGTTGCTCAGGACACTCCAAAATGGTACATTAGTCAATTATATCCACATTTGTGAATCTCTTGACTAGATGGCACACCTGGCAAAACCTCAAGGCACACTAGTGTACACTAGGCACACTGGTTGAAAATGAAGGTACTAACTGATATGTAAGCTATCAAGTAACTAAACTAGTTAAATAACTAACTAAAATGGTAAAATAACTAACTACAAATAGTATTGTGTTATATCTTACATTGTAACTCATCACTGCCCAACTGCTTTTCTTCTGATCTGTGTTTTTATAAGAACTCCTATAGTCCCTGATTGCGCTAGTTGCTGCAGTGTTTATAGGAGCAGGGCTTACATTAAATATATATGTATATTTTAAGCCTTCCGTATGGTGGGCGTGTCGGTAGTCCGTGCTAATGGACTTTTATTTTCAGTGTGCCTCGGACTCTTTTCTTGCCTGCAGTCACATCATCCATGGTAACTACATAGCAAGTCTTCCATCTGTGTATCCAGATCCCGCCCCATCCTTGCAGAGCACCGGTAGATAACAATTTTTAACCCACTGACGCACTCACATCCCGTCTGTTTTTCATTTAACAATCAACTGTCTTCCTTGACAAGCTTACACACAGTTTAACGCGGAACATCTTAATTAAGTTTCTTGGCATTCACGTTTTCTTTGTCGGAGAGAAAAATGTTCTTCAGGAAGAACAAATTTCACGTACTCGACCTAACAAAATCTGAGGCCTGGGTCTGATTGTCTACACCATTTCTTGTGTCTTAAGAAGATCAAAAATCCCAAAAACAACATTTTCATTGCGTCTATTGGTTTAAGGCCAACGTTAGTGCACTTCCTAGTAGTACTGTCGCCATTGTAAAATTTCAAACTCTTCTTCAATGCTAAGGAAATGGCTTGATACTCAGTACAATCTCAACACCACAACAACAATCAAGAACACATTTTAAGTACAACATAACAGAATTTTCTTCCGTGATGTCATCGTGTTTTAGCTGGGTGACAATCCTGAGGTAAAAACGTCAAATTTGGGTTTTTCTTATGCCTCTGATGAAAACGCTAACGATGCAAGGTGGCAGAGCGTCTAGAGCTTCTGCTTCCCAATAAGGAGATTGTGGGTTCGAATCCCGGACCACCCCAATATCACACGATCTCTCTGGGTGGAGTCTGCATGTCCTCCCCGTGTTACCGTGGGTTCTCTCCGGGTTCTCCGGCTTCCTCCCACTGTCCAAAGACAAGACACTCTAAAATTGCCCGTAGTGTATGAATGTGAGAGTGAATTGTTGTCTGTCCTTGTCCGTGTCTCTGTGTTAGCCCTGCGACGAGTTGGCCTCTGTCCAGGGTGTACCCCGCCTAAGGCCCAAAGGTACTGGGATAGGCTCCAGTCACCCGCGACCCCTAACGGGAATAAGCGGTAGAAAATGAAAATGAATGAACATAACAGAATTTTCAAACCAAACTGTGCTCTTATATTAGTTCTGATACAGATCAATTCAAAAACCATTCTTAAAATAATTCAGGAAAGGTCCAATCACTCCCTTTTTACATCATATTTACATATCAATCAGCACAACACTTTGAACTCCAAGCCGACATCACTTCAACAGCCAAACTTCACAACAACCACCGCTCAAAACGGCACGTCCGCCTGCCTTACCTTGCTGCACGAACGAGCCGTAGACAAACCACATGGAGTTGTAGAGCGTGGTGGAGGACACGCCGCCCATGGGCAGGCGCGGCGGGTTGAGCCAGTTGAGCAGGTAAACCAGGAGGCCCACCAGGAGCACGGTGCCGGCGATGCACGCCCACAGCGACAGGTCGAAGGGCGCCAGGCAGGCAAACATGTCCACGGTGCGCTCGGCCTTCCGCAGCAGAACGCCCACGGAGTAGTCCATGTAGCGGGTGGTGAAGTCGACCACGCTCTCTCGCTCCGGAGTGATGGTCAGGGCGGAGAGGCCCACGTCGGCGCGCTGTGAGGGGCAGACGGAGAGGGAGGGAGGGTCAGAGACAACGAGCTGAGGTCAAGGTAACGCTGGACATGTTCGGGAGTGTCTGCAGGAGATATGGAAATGCGCTTTATTGTGTTTGATACCAACCCGCTGCTTTTCACGGAGTGGGAGAAACAGTTGTGCGGGCAGAAGATACATAAAACATAAATAACCGTGATTGCATTTCTTTTATAGTTCACAGGTGTAATGGTGTTGGTCGAGGACAAGCCGTTTCATTATTTGTCATTTATTTGGCGATAACAACTGACTATTATATTTTAAATCAGATTATTATGATGAGAACAGTGGTGCTCAATCTTTTCACACCAAGTACCACCCAATAATTTGTTGTTGTTTTTTTTTAACCAAGGACAAACCCCTTTTAGATGCAAAACCAAAGATGGACCAAAGTACACAATCAATGGCACACTCTCCACTACACAAAAGACATTTTGAAAGATTGTAGCTCTTTTTCTCTTTTCCCTTTTTTTTTGGAGCCTCAGTTCAGATTGGAAAGAGTTCCAAGCAGTGGGAGCAGCATAAAAGAGGCATTACTTCCCCCAATCAGTTCATACTTGAGAGACAGACAAGCAGTAAATGTGAGATGTGCACAAGGGTACACGGGATAGAACGTATTTATTAAATAAATAATTAAACAGGGTACGTTAGCAGCTTTAACAAACCAGTGCAATTGGGTTGAGTTCATCAGATAAGTGCACTCTCTCTCCCCTCTTCCTTTCTCCGAGCCCCATCCTTTTCTGCTCCATGTCCACTACAGCTGTAAAGCCATCAGCCTTCTCAACCTGTACCTTTCCTCTTCTTCACACTGCAAAAAATGAATTTCTAGATGAGTTAAAATGTCTTGATTTAGGATATTAATCTGAATTTTAGACGTTTTGACTTGTTAAGATTAGTGGAGACTATTTATTTGATGGAACTAGATTATTTTATTTGTTTTAAATAGTTTCTGACTTGTTTCAACACATTATTTCTTACTTCAATCCAAATGATTTGTCAGTTGGTTAAGATAATTTTACTTACCCAACTGACAAATTTATCTTCTTATTTTAAGCAAAATTATCACAGGATTAGAAATACCTTGACATATTTTGCATCACATCAGCAATTAACTCTCATTGAGTCAAAACTACTCAAATTCAGATAAAAGCAAGGAATTTTTATCTTGTATATATTTACATTTTTTGTTGTGCAGGTAGATAATTTAGATTGAAGTAAGAAATAATGTTTTGAAATGTTTTGAAAGTAATAACCAGGCCCAACCGCGCTTAGTGTCTGACATCAGAGGAGCTCGGACATTCTCCTGGTTTAGCTGTATCCTGAGGTAAGTTTGTTGCACGCCAGGTCTTGTACATGTTTAGTTCTGGGATTAGTCTCAATTTTCATGCAGTGCAAGAACGAAGACAAATGCATTGCTCAACATCGCTTTGTTGAATCTATAACATATCTCCTACTCTTCTCTCAGTTAACTTCCTGGCACAGCAAAGTGAAGTTTTGTTGAAAGCATACTGTGCGCGCGGCAGACTCCAGACTCACACCTTTGCTCTAATTACAGAGCCATCCGACGGAGACCACGGGGAGCTCCTAATGACGCACCGACAATGTTGTTAATGAGACCTGCAAGGACTGGCGCCAATGCAAAATGACACTTTACAATATGCCGCTCCAATCAGTTTCATCGGTACAAATCAGGCGCCGGAGCGACAGTGAATGAGAGAAAGAGCGGCTTATTAAAGATGATATTGCTGACTGTTGAAAGCGCAAGCCGCTGCTGACAGAAGGAGTGCACCAGATCTGCACGTATTAATAAGCAATTCATTTGTACTACAACTGTCAGCAACTTTCACTGATACTCCTGCGTGCATTGTCGGAGACTCGGAGAAAGTAGGAGAGCTTTACATTTTCAGGTAAAACAAAAAGCAAAGAGAGCAACTACAATTTGAGGCAGAAAAAGGCTTAGAGCGTTAGCCCTTGTGACCTTAGGCAAGACATCGTAGAAAAGGTTTCAGGGGTTGTCATCCGGACGCTGTTTGAAGATCGAGACGTTTCGACTTCTATCCCGAAGTCATTGTCAATCGATGAGGCAAGACACTTAGGAACTGAGCTGAAGGCACAGATTGACAGTCTTGTTTCTGTCTTTCTACCGCAGGGCAGCTGTGGCGATCATCTCAACATCGACCGTGAGGCTGGTCAAGCTCTAAAAGTACAGTACAAAATAAGGCACTGTGAAAATGTGGCACATTTACCAATAATGTGCTGAGGTAAAATGTTGCTAGCACGTTATCGTAACTACATTTTCAACAGGATCGATAAAACATGAACAAGGACTTGAATCATGATGAACATATATAGCTCCTAAACAACAACTGAGTCTGAATAATTCTTGTTAAACTTTCTTGATGTTTGCTTTAGTTTTTTGTCCACCATCGAATAAAAGGGAACCATCAAGCATCTGGGCGTTAAAATAAAGCTGTAAAGATATAATTTCCAGCCAAATCAACCATTCTGGGAAGAATTAGGGTCAGTTTGTTCTCCAGTCACACAAATTAAATGAAATAATAACAGGACGTTTGTATGGATTCCACCTGGACTTTTTTTTACTTTATAAAACGTCATTAAATTAATGTTTTGTGTGTGAAATTAGCTTCTAAAAAGAAATTGTCAAAACCCAACAAATGCCCAATATCATCCCTACAAACACCAGCTCCTTATATTTACCAAATCTTATCTGAGCTTGTTCCCACTTAGACTACTACTACGACTACTACTACTACTACTACTACTACTACTACTACTACTACTACTACTACTACTACTACTACTACTACTACTACTACAACTGAATCTCAGCTTTACAAAGAGTCCTCCCAATAGACTCCAAAGGCTTCAGTTAGAATTGCGGCTCTTAATAGTTTGCGTTTTTGGAAAAGTAGGTCCTTTCACTTCCTGGTTGTAAATGATGACGTCACACTAGGAAATTACCATAGCAACCACTCTGTACAGTGCACTAAAACACATCTAATGTCGTAGATTTTTTTTATTTGACAAAGAAAAACACATGTGAACGTCTTTCTTTTGTCGAACCAATGTTTAAAGGGTCAAAAAAAGTTGTTTCTTTCGTGTAAATTACCCACAACCTTTGTCTTCCCACTGTGATGTCATCAGTTTGTTTACTTCCTGTAATTTTCAACTGATTTTTTCAACTTTTCTCCACAAGCGGCGACCTGATTGGTGTAAAACTATAATTTATATTTAAAAGAGGTATTAATACAATAAATAAAGTAAAAATTAGAAAATCATATAAACCTGTCACACGCACTTTAAGAAGTTTTAAGGCGAGTTGTGGTACCAGTCTGTTGTGTTTGTTTTCCACTTTTGCAACATGTGTATTAATGTGTACTGTATTGGAATTTGTATTTAATTTTTTCTAATTTTGGTATTGTATCAACTTCATAATAGAGTGAAAATAAACAAAAAAAGACTAACAGATTTCATCAGGTTATTGTCATGTTCACATCTTTGCAGGGAAATTCTGCAAAAACAGTGGAAAAAACAAAATGTTAAAGACTGAAAAGTGTTATTTTCAAATGCATTTGTTTTCCAAATTCAACAGCCACGCTAAAAACCCTGATTAGCTGTGACACGCCAATCAGATTTCTCTTGTAAACACACCAAAAATCAAAGCTAATTAACGGGTCATCATTATTCTAGTCGTCTGATGTTTTACTGGACATGTAAAAGTAACAAAACAGATCTTAAACGGTATCTTGTACGTTACAGCTCTACATATAATCAACATCACACAGACCATCTATATTTACTGTTCCTAGAGTCAAAAAAGAACTCTGTATATTTGCTTTTCAGCTTAAGGGCCCGCACGACTAGAATAGCCTTCCTGCCTGACAAAAAATAAAGATTAGTGTTTGTCTTTCTTTCTGATTTCCTATGATCTTCGATTTCTTATAACGTCTGTTGGTTATTTTTCCATTTCTGTTTTATTCTGTCAGAGAAGTATTATTTGTACTGCGGGGGGCACTATGAGAGCTCGCGAGTGTGGCGTGAGAGTTCGTTGAATAAGAAATGTCTATCGTTATGCTGTGTTTGGCGTGTAAGGAAAAAACAAGCCCTAAGCGTAAGGCGTTTTAAGGTTAATTGAAGTGTACAGCCGTGTCACTATATTTTGTACGCGAGGCGCTTCAGAAAGCTCACAAACTCAAGTACTTCGTTTCCCACTTGTGTGTGTTTGCATTGCATGTGTGATGTTTTAGAATAGAATATAGCTTTTATATTTCTCAATTTTAGTATTGTATCAACTTTTTTGACTCGAATAAACAGTTTTAGACACTTTTAATGACCGAAAAGTGTTAATTTAAAACGCATTTGTTTTCTAAATACAACAATGACTCAAAAAAAAACCTTGATTATCAAATTTTTACTGCGCATGTAAACACACACCAAAAATCAGAGCTAATTATTAGGTTGTTTGCATACAGTGGAGCCATTATGTTTTTTTTTACGCAAGTCGCCTCAGAAAGTTCACAAACTCAAGCACTCGTTTTCCACTTACGCATGTTTGAATCGCTTTTTTTAGTTCGTATTTCGGCGTTGCGTCAACATTGTGACAGTTTTGACTCAAATAAACAGGGCAGCGCGCATTGGCAGGAAATAACAGCCAGCATCTGTGCACACCGACGCATGTTTTGACAAGGGAAATCGTGCAAGAAAAGTGAAGTTTGTTTTCCAAATTACTCTTAACTGACACATACCTGACTATCAGACGCATGTAAACACACACGATCAGAGTTAATTACTAGGCAGTCTGATTATTCAAGTTTCACCGGATGCGTAAAAGTACCGGTATAACGCGAAATCCACCGACGACTCCCTGTCCGTTCACGCGATTTGCATTAAAGATCTCACACGCGAGCTCGAAATAAACAACGAACGCGCACGTGAAGCAGCCGTCTGTGGTAAAACCGGGGCTAAGGCATGGCGAGCGCGGAGCGTGGAGACAATGATGGCTAATTAAAATGTTTTCCCCGGTGCCGGGCCAACAGCTGCATACACCTGCTTGAGTCATAAAGATAATGGAAGATGTTTGTGTGAAACGAGTGGCCCTTTGAAAAGCACGCGCCGGTGACTGAGGGCGGAAAACACAGTCGTAATGAGGCTGGGTTCGGAGGGAGAGGATGGTAACGAGTTGGGTGATTTTACGGGTGAATGGTAAGCCCTAACGCACCGGCTAAAGAAATAATCAAGACGGATTTAAGCCGAGGCGCTGCAGGTGAATGGGAAAAAATCTTGAGTTTAAAGATAACAATTTGAAACTTCTCCTGTAGTTGAGTCACATTAATGTAAGAAGAAAATGTATTACAACTTTTTCGTCATGTCATGTTTTTATATAGAGCTAAGGCAATTTATGTGTAAAAGTTGCCATATTTGGGACAATTAAATTTGAAAAATTCACATTTTTCATTGATTTTAAACAGATATTAGATACAAAAACGTACAGAGGAGATTTTGCATTTATTTAGTCGTTGCATGAACTAGCTCTGACTGAAAATTGGCCTAAAAATTCAAATTTCGGCTCATTTTATTAACCTAAAACTTTAATAAATCAGGCTCACAGTTAGATATCAACAAATCCTTCTTAACATTCCATCAAAATCTTGTTAAACCAAGATTGTGCCACTTCTAAACTTTACGAAACTGTCAAACTGGGGACAAATGGGCAAACTGAGTTAAAGGTGTAGTCTAACCTCTCATATACACGTTAATTAAGTAGTAACTAAGCCTGAATCATGCTCAAGAAACGATTTGTTCACTATCAATTTAGCCATTCCTTGTTGTCTAAAATAGAAGAGAGTTTATTCAGCTAGAAGTGAGTACGTCATGGAGTATTTTTGAACAAATATTTTCACAAAATGCAGACTCTCATTTAAACAGCTTTGATAACTAGTGCTGGTTTAGTCAAACGCAGTGATATTTGATCCAAGTTAGGATTTCTTTGCAGCTTTGGCACTGGCATTTTCTAGTTTAAATACTCTATTACGTTTTACAGTGTATATGAAATTTGGAAATTGAGGTGAGGAAAGGTTTTTAGTTAACAATTCAAAGAAAAATGTATTCAAACGAAATAAAAAAATGAACTAAGCTAGTGTGTAATGAGGCCGAAGCGCAAATCTGCAACTCACGATTACACATTTTGAAGAACGACGCATTACAACAGAGAAATATCACGATAAACGATGATATTGAAACTACTTTATACAACTGACGCAATAAACATAAAGCAGACTAACCTTTTCCAAGTGAAGCGTGTTGTAAAAAAGCGTCGGGAATAAATGAATGATGCGATTAAACGCTTCGGTAGTTAGTTCTAGTATCTCTAAATGTCATGGATGTCAATTATTCAACAAACTACGGTCCAAATGTTATCATATAGGCCTAATACTACAAAAAATAAGAAAAACTAAGGCACATGCGATAATGTTTGACCCTGTTCTTTTTTATGTATAGAACGAAAAGTAGCAGTAATTATCGTGACAGGCCTTGTGAGATTTGAATTTTGAATGCATCTGGTCCTGCATCTGCAACTCGAGAAAGGCTTTTTGGTGTGCGGTTACACTTTTTTCCAGTATCTAAAAATAAAAACACAACAAAAGTGTATTTATAATGCCATAATACAAAAACTAGAAAAGGTCCTAACACTGTTCATCTCAATAATGGCAAACAAAGAAAAAGACATCTTTAGCCAATGAAAAAGGAAATGGCTAATTTCATAGCTGGCCGAGGAGACAATTTGTTTATATGCGCAAAAATTGTGCGAGACGGCATTAGGAAATAATAATAGGACTCACAGCAGGATGTTAGCACAACGGATGTACGACAGTGTGAGTGTGAATCTGCATATTGCTTATCACTGAGAAAGTATACATTCACATACACATTTATTCAGATGTTATCAGCCCATTACAGTTGTACGGGACAATGGGCTACGTTTGATCATTTTTTGAGGTAATTTCTCTAAGGTTATATTGTTTATTGTGTATATTTGCCACAGATTGGCACTTCCGGTTTGACGAAAACCCCGTTCACGCAAATGGCAAAAGGGAAAAGTCTCACCGCTAAAACATTATATAAAGTAGATCGATTTGTGTAAAATGCTTAATGCACATTTTCCGTCCGTGTACAACTTATTTTCCGTTATACTACCCTGCCCTGTGTAAACTAATACAACGGAAAAAAGATGGCGGCAACTTCTGGAATAAGGTGAATACATAGATACAGTCGGCTACATACGCTTCAGGAGGAAACATCAAGTTTAGGAGTTGTAGCGTGCCAAATACAGATATGAAGACATGGAGAAGAATACAGTTAAATGAAAAATATGATGAATTATTTGAACCGTTATTAGCCTTTAAACATGCTCTTGAGTATCTTTACTTCGGCATGTCATGTTTCAGAACTGAAGTTTTTGCAAAGTACAATATAACTTTATCCCTGCCTTGGGAGATGCCATATTGACTTGTGGCTGTGGCTCCATCTACTGGCTGCAGAGGCAATTACACATGTGTACATACATGCTAGTATGCTAGGCTATCACAGAGTTGCAGTGTTTAGACAGCAGAAATGCAAGTGTATCGATTATTTAAGGCCTTAAAACAGCAGAAGATTTTTGGATAAGTGACGTCTAACATTAGAAAACACGTCGCATGATGACGGAACATTGTTAGAACAGGGTCAAAAAAGTCACTATAACATGATGTGTGTCCTTTAACATCAGATAAACGACCTGGTTTAAAAGCAAGATATGAGTTAATTCAGGTTAAGGTTAGAGTAGGTAATTGACCTTTAACCAGAAAATAATTTAGAATGTCTTTTTCAGGGGAGTCCAGGCCACAGAGGGGAGGAGCCCGTTGGTAGGGGAAACTGGTTATGGTCATGGTTAAACAAGTGTTAATTTTCAAGGTTGGGCTTTGTCTCTATGAATGAATGTAAAGGCGTTTCACACATGTTAGAGCGCCCCCTGCGGCTGCCCTGGTGCACTTTACTTAGTTCTCTTTACTTCCCTTTTGGGTTGGTCCTTGCTCACACACACTGCCTCTCATTCACCCCAAAAATCGCACCATGAGCAACGTGAGAAGCATGACCAAAGAACTTTTTTGTTTTGTAGGTGACTTTACAACATTCAGAATTTTTGCACTGAGTGGGGAAAACTATAACAGTCTGTGGTGGGTAATGTTATTTTCTCTAACTAAAGAGTGAAAGAGCTGCCACAGTCTGATAACAAATACAAAGCTCTGCATCTCTGCTAAATGTTTAGTTTGTACCTGACATCTAAAAGAAGAAAATCAAGCAAACAGGTGTAGAAAACCAGATAAACAACAGGAACACTGCAGCTACGCTCACATTTATCAGTCATACACACTTCGAGACAGTATACAAAGTGTTGAGGAAATGAATAGTAGAGTTGGGGCGAGAGGAAGTGTCCTAATCCAATTGCTGTTAGCGCACAAGCTAACTAAGCTCTGCACAGTCGGAGCAATGCCGGAGAAACTACTTTCACTTTCCATTTTATTGTATACAGTTAATTTCAACAAAATAAATCGGTCCTTAGAGAAAAAAGAGGCCAAAAAAGGCAAAGAAACACATTTTACGTTGCTAAATACTAAAGTTAGCGTTGATGTAAAATATTCGTGTGACAGACAACCTAATACTTGCAGTTTATCGGGTTGCTACGTGGCTCTTTGTTTCCTTTTTGTTTTACATTGTTTTTGCAACTTTATCTCTATGGACGTTGAGCACATCTTTCTGCACATGGTTCTTTCATATTCTTTCACTTGACAGACACAAGAGGAGAAGTTACTCGCTGATAGCTCATCCATTTTGCCCTATCAGACACAGGCTACTCTTCAGCTCCCACTCACAGAAATACGCACTTAGGCCTATTTGATCCAGCCACTAGAGTTTTTACGTTAATCGCGGACTATGTAGTACAAGTAGCCTGCTTTCACAAGATAATTGCACAGTTGTCTGGTTGGTGTGTGTAAATGTGTCATGGTAATAATCATTTAACATGTAATTTACTCATAATTATGAAATCTCATTGCTGATTTGATCTAGAAAACATTATATTCAGGTTTGGGGCTTGTCACTGTACACATAAATATGCACTGCCCTATAACAGTTCACTCTATCGCCTTTGTGAGCCGTGGCACTGGAGAATACAAATGTTTAACACACTGTAAAGGCACACAAGGTCAGAGAGTACAGGGAAGCAATTCAACAATAAAGAAGTGTGTGTGTAAGAGGCTCTGCAAGGTAAAGAAATGTCTTTAACCTACTAGAAGGGGACAGAATGTGCAGTCGAGGGCAATTTTCCTGGCGTTCTATAGGCAGATGGCAATTGTGGTAGTGAGTAGAAGTCGTACTAAAATTATACTTTAACATAGCGCATTGTGAAACTCTTCTGTGGAAGAGTCTGCTGCTTGCTTCTCTCCGTGGATAAGATTATGATTGCAATGTTTCAGCATTTAACACATGCTAACTCGAGGCAGACAAGCAGGTGGCGCCATCAGGCCAAGTTACAAGTCAGATCTTGAGGAGGTGCTAAGAGAAATACCTTTTAGTTTATTTTTCATAAAGATATAAGATGTAATATGAAAGACTAAAAAAGTTTAACAGTACATGTTTAATGTAAAATGTATGTATGTATAATGTATGGAAAGTGAGCTCAGTATCTGTACTTGGGAATGGTTGGGTTAAATAACTGTGCTGGCAACAAAGAGGATGAAGGATGAAGAGATCTAATCAGTAAATGGACCTAGTTTCAAACTGTTTCAAAATGCTGAAACTAAAAGTCAAAATTAAGGGTTATTCAGGTGGCTTAAAGGGCCTGTATGTGATTTTTATTTACTATAGTTAAGATTAATTCTCTTTACATAACACATTGTTTGATAGAAGCAACTTCATGGGGTTTGTAATGTATAATCTGTGCATATCATAAACGCACTTTGTTTGAAAAAACTAGTGCAGAAGTGTTTTCCAGGGTCACCTCTTTTCGGCCAATTGTACACTGCTTGACACTATCCCAGACTGTGATTCTCAGTCATGGTGCAGTTTCAAAAGTGCTAAAAGCTTATTGTATGAAGAGTTACAGGGAAACAACCGCAATAAACAAAGTGGGTGGGGCTAACCTTTCAAACAAAAAAATGTTTCTGTCTCACAGTTCAATATCAGGTACAGGCCCTTTAAAGTGTATTTCAGGTGACTTAAAGTGTATTTCAGATGATATAAACTGTATGAGTGTATTTCAGGTGACTTAAACATAATGTATTTCAGGTGGCTTAAACTATTTGTATTTTCAAGTGAAGTGACTTCAAGTGTAATGAACCAACCATTTCAACCAAAAAACAGCGGATTTGTTTCTTTTATTAAGCTGTTTAAGAACAAGTCTAATGAGCTTTCTTTGACCATTGTAAATTCAAACTATCCTCTTGACAACAATTACAAGAAAAAGATTCTGAAAATTACTCTTAGAGCTGACCCAGCTAAAAATGCCCTTAACCGTTGGTCTCTCTCTCCTCTCCATTGTTCTTGAAACGGTACAAATTGCCCACTCAGACAACGGCGGGATTTGAACAGGGTCAAGGAGCACCCCGTTTTAACAAGCAGTTAATTATTTTTTGCCAGAAAAGAATGGCGTGAAGTTAGAATGTGAGTCTGAGGTGAGGCTGAGACTGGAACCTTTTGAGAACGGTGCAGTAATGGATTGTATTCACAGGGTTCTCCTGGTTGTAATAGAGGTTTCAACATAACTATGCAAAACAAATCTAAAAAATATACTATGCTTGGTTGCTGGTTGGAAGTTACAAATCACTGTGGTGAGCCCGGTTAGAACTCAAATGAAGAGTCGATGTTTAATGGAGGGGGCGATTTATTGATGGGTTCTTTACAGCTTGATGCAAGAAGGTAGGTAGACATGGGTGGGTGTGTGGTCCTAAACAGAATAATAACAACGATGAATATACATGTACCAACACTATAATAATACCCACTGCATAAATAACGAGGGTAAGCTATAATCTAAGGGCGTATACATGTGCGACATTAGCGTCTCCTATCGACGGAGCGTACACGTGACGCATGCATCAATTAAGATGGTACAAATGGTAAAACACACCAAACTGAACACTTACACGTATTAAAACACTACTCTACTTACTTATATCACGCACACTTCAAACAGGGTAGCCGCACAAACTGTAAACATGAACTTTCAACTTAAACTCAACGACGACTCTGATGTAGCCTTTCTCCTTTTTTCTTCTCTCTCTTTCTTCACGCACGAGGCTCAGCTCCCGGTGGTCTAGGCTCCGCCCCTTAAAGGGCCAGCACGACTGTCTCTTATGCAGCCTTTTTAACAGCCGCCCCCGGATTCACCTGTGAATCCGAACAACTGGAAAAGGCACAATAAAGAGTTAATCGTCCTTGGGAAGGGCAGGTAGATGGACGAGCCTCGCCACTGGTCGAACGTAGGTCCTTCCTCTCACTGTGACTTCTGCTGATCTGATCCGATCGTCTGGACCAGGAAAAACTTGAGACACTTTGCCCACAGGCCACAATGCCCGCGGCAGCTGGTTATCCACAATCATAACCACGTCTCCGACTTGTAGGTTGGCTGCGTCAGTCCGCCACTTCTGACGAGCTTGGAGTCCTGGCAGGTAGTGTCTCAGGAAATGATGCCAGAAATGGTCAGCCAGGATTTGGCTGTGCCTCCATCTCCTCCGCCCGAGAATCTCTGGGCCTTCATAGACGACTTGAGGCAGTGAGGCGTCCCGCCGCCCCATGAGGAGACAGTTGGGGGTCACTGGGTCAGGGTCTGCTACTTCTGATGAGGTGTAGCCAAGGGGCTTTGAATTGAGCATCCCCTCAACTTCGACCAACACTGTGCGTAGCACTTCCTCCGTGACTGATTGAGCTCCAATGGTGACTTGGAGAGCAGTTTTGAGGGAACGGATCTCACGCTCCCAGCACCCACCGAAATGAGGCGATCCAGGTGGGTTGAAAGCGAACTTGATCTGCTGGCAAGCTAGCTGTTCCTTTATTTCAGGGTGTAAAGCTTAAAATGCATCCTGAAGCTCACGCTCTCCCCCACGGAAGTTTGTTCCCTGGTCACAGAGTATCTCCTTTGGCTTTCCACGTCTGGCTACGAAGCGTCTCAAGGCCATGAGGAATGAGTCTGTATCCATACTGGGGATCAGATCCAAGTGAACAGCTCTGGTGGTTAAACACTTAAACAGTATTCCCCACCTCTTCTCATTCCTGCGTCCTATTTTGATGGTGTAGGGCCCGAAACAATCCACGCCAGTGGAGTAGAACGCCGGCTTGAAGAGGCGAAGTCTGGCTGGAGGGAGATCAGCCATTCTGGGTGGATGTGGGTGACCCTTCCACTTCTTGCAATCTGTGCAGTTTCTCTGGTGGCGACGCACAGCTTCACGTCCTCGTAACACCCAGTACCTTCTTCTGATTTCAGAAAACACCCTCTCTGGCCCTGGATGCTGGAGCTTCCCATCATAATCATGGATGATGAGTCTTGTTAGTGGGTGTTGGGGGTCCAAAACAATTGGGTGCACTTCATCGATTGCCAGGTCAGGATTGCGGCGAAGGCGACCTCCAACTCTGATGAGCCCTGTAGCCTTGTCAAATTCTGGTGCGAGTGGAAGAATACGACTGGACTTGGATAACGATTTACCGGCCTTCAATTGAGTCATTTCCTCTGGGAATGACTCTCTCTGGGCTTGTCGCAGAGCCTCAAGTTCAGCAGCTGCATAGGAATCAGCATTCAGAGGATCACCGGAATTAGCCGCCCCGTGTAGCTGACGCGCAGTGGCCTCCAGGTAGCTGTCCAGGGTCTGGTGCTGAAGTGGATCTGGAACACTAGAGGTGGACATGGTTAAGACAACATATCGTTTCAGCTCACCTTCAAGTTCACTCTGTGGCGGAGGCAGTGAGTCAGGCCATTCACTTGGGGCTAGTTTCAGGAATGAAGGCCCATCTGTCCATCTGTTGCCTCTGCTGATGTCTTGGAGTGTAAGGCCACGAGTGATGTCATCTGCTGGGTTGTTCTTCGAGGGCACATACCTCCATGTGGCTGCTTCAGTTAGTTCTTGTATTTCTGCCACACGAGTGCCCACGAAGACCTTATAGCGACAGGAATCTGAGCACAACCAGGTTAGGACTGTGGCTGAGTCAGACCATAAGGAGCAGCTACGAATGGGAAGGGTTAACTCTGTGCTGATTACTTTATAGAGCTGGGCACCTGACAGAGCAGCACACAACTCTAAGCGGGGAATAGATTGCTGCTTCTTGGGGGCCACACGAGAGCGGGCTGCAAGAAAGGCAACCTCAACACTTCCTTCTGGATTTTCAGTCCTCAGATAAGCCACTGATCCGTACGCCTGTTCTGAGGCGTCGCAGAACACATGGATGTCCCGCAGGCTGTTGGTCTGGTCCATGCAGGGAGTGGTGTAACACCTTGGCAGGGTTATCTCCGATAGATGTACAAGTTCTGCTTCCCACACATGCCACTTATCCAAGAGCTCCTCTGGAAGCTGTGGATCATCCCAATCCCTCTTCTTCTCCCACAGCTGGCGCACAATGACTTTGGCTCGGGTTGTAAATGGCACTATGAAACCGAGAGGGTCATACTGGCTGGCCAAAACTCTATAGATGTTCCTCATAGTGGCCACAGAGCAGTCGATGTGCCTGTGTTTGTAAGTGAGAGTGTCAGACCGACAGTTCCAGTGCAGTCCTAAGGCTGGCTCTTGGAGGTCCGACTGACCTTGACTGAGCCACAACTCACAGCTGGATGATCTTAGCTCTGGAGGGAGATGGTTGACAACACTTGGATCATTACTGGCCCACTGCCTCAGCTCAAATCCTCCTTCAGCCAGGAGATGGCGCAACTTCTCCACTAGAGTCTTGGCTGCATCTGGAGATGTGAGACTCTGTAAACAATTGTCCACATAGAAGGACTTGTTGATGGCAACACGGACATCTTCTTCTGGCTGGCTGTGGTCACTGACGTGTTTTTGCAGCGCAAATGTTGCACAGCAAGGGCTGCAAGTCGTTCCAAAAGGGAGTACCTGCCACTCATAAACATCAGGTGGACTGTCCCGCTTCATGTCTCTCCACAAGAACCGCAGCAGCGGACTGTCTGCAGGCAGGAGCCTCACCTGGTGGAACATGCCGCGGATATCGCTGCTGAATGCAATGGCATGCTCCCTGAACCGTAGCAGGACAGCTAACAAGGCAGGGCCGAGATTGGGACCTGGTAATAGGAGCTGGTTAAGGTTGTGGCCCTGGTACTGGTATGAGCAGTTGTACACCACACGGTTCTTCCCGTTATGTTGGACCATATGGTGGGGTATATACCAAGCCTCTGTGCTGCTCTCCACTTGATAAGGAGCCAGCTTTACTGCATAACCGGCCTCCACCAGCTTTTCAATCTCTGCCTGATAGGCAGCAGCTTGTTCTGGAGCTTTAGCTAAACGTTTCTCTGTGCCTCTCAGGTGTGGCAGCACTGCTTCTGGACTGGCCTTCAGGAATGGCATGTCCTTAACACGCAGGAGGGGGGTGGCATACCGTTGTGTGCCATTGACATTAACTCTCACTGTCTGTTGTTGCAGGAGCTTCACTGCCTCTTGATCTTGTCTTGACCTGATCGCTACCTTCTCACTGCGGTAGGGAAGCACATCCATCTGCCATAACTTCTCCACAGAAGAGAACAACTCTGAGGGTGGAGGTGAGGATGTAAAAAGGCAGTGACTGACATTGGGATTGGCCTCGATGGCTTGAGCTGGTCCCTGTAGTGTCCATCCCAGAAGCGTCTTCACTGCTGCTGGTCCACCCGGTGGTCCTAATCTGACTGGCTCTACAGGTGTTATGAGGTGCGTGTAGTCTGCACCAATCAGCAGCATAGGACGGACTCTATTCAAAGGCTGGAGGGGCAAACCTGCTAGATGCTTGTACTTTTGCTGGAGAGTAGCAACAGGGTGGGAGTGCTCTGCTAAACTGAGCTGTTCGGCTGTGAATGCATTCTGAATTCTGTATATTTTGTCTGGGTTGGCAACTGGAGAAATAGAAAAGGTCACAGCCGCCCCATGGATCTTCTCCACCTCTTGTCTGACTGTGCGGAGAGCCAACACTTCTCTACTGCCTCTGAGCCCCAACTCTTTAGCAGCGGATTGAAGAAGTATTGTCCGTTCTGATCCGTCGTCTAGGACAGCATATGTCTCCAGGCACTTGTCCCCGTTCCGCAAGAACACCTTACTGATCTTTAGTAACACTTTACAGCTGTACACTGGGCGGTCGACATACAGCACTTTATGTGTTGTGTTGACAAGACAGCTCTCTGCAGGTAGTGGAACTGGTGCTGGTTCTTCCACTTCTCCCCTCTCATTCACCTCGTGCAGCACTGGCAGGTGTCTCTTACTACAAATCTTGCAAGGGGCTTTGAGCGTGCACTTTGCAGCCTGGTGATTACGGCCACAGCGCCAACACTTGTTATTCACTTTGATCCACGTCACTTTCTGTTCTTTACTTAGGTCACTGAAGTTGGCACAGTTGTTTAAAAAATGCTTGTCATTGTCACAATAGGGACAATAGGCTTTCATCTTCTCCCCCCTGTTAGGCTGATTGGATGAGTGGTTAGGCGCGGCTGACGCCATCTTTTGTCCTGAAGCTTTCTCTGTACCCAAGAAGATAGTAGCAGACTTAGTTGAAGGTTTAGGAGTGCGCTTGACGTCAAACCTCTTGTTAGACAACTCCTCTTTCCTTGGGGGCTTAATACTCTCTTCCTGCACTTCAAGCTCATATTCTAGCCAATCAGCAAAGTCCATGAGGGTGGGAATGGCGACTCTGAGGGGATGGATGAATCTCTTAAAGTTGGCAGTGAGGTCATGGGGGAGTTTACTCAATAGTCTTGACACATGTGAGCCACAAGTAAGCTCTACTTGGCCTCTCTGTCCCAGCTGCTGTAACATGCCAACTAGTGAGCGCACATTAAGGGCGAACAAACGAAAGCTCTTCACATCACCACTGCGGATGTTTGGACCATCCATTAGCTCAGCAATCCGCTGTACAGCAAGCTTATGTGGCTGCCCATACATCTTCGTAAGTGCCTGCATTGTGTCTGTGTAGGGTTGCCAGGAGTTGCAGTAGGAGTCTGCCACAAGAGAGGCTTCCTCACACTTAAGGTGATCTGTGAGGATTTGATACTTGTACCGTTCTGTAGCATCTTCTGGTAAGAGATTCTCCAAGGCAATTTTCATTCGTGCGAACTCTCTCGGATCTGGGGAAGTGAGGCTCGGGATTGTGGGCTTCGGTCCCCTGTATGTGAGTTCTCTCTGCTGCACGTTAGCATTGGGCATTTGGGAGAATGAAGAGTCTCCCATTAGAAATGAGGGTGCCTGATATCTCTGGCCGTACAGGTCTGCATGAGGAGCACTCTGCTGGGGTGCAGCTGAATAGTAGGGGCTGTAAGGCAGGTCTCTGGGCACTCCGGAAACTCTAAGTCGAGAGAAGTCTTGAGCCATAGTATCCCCAGGGCTGGGAGTGGGGTAATAAGCCTGCTGGCGGGCTGAGAAAGCTACTGGAACTCTGAGTGGGAGTTGTGAGCGTCCATCATAGCCACCACTGTGGGAACTGAGAGGAAGAGGAGGCTGGGAAAGAGGCGGATTGACTACAGGTTGGGACTGGACTTGTAATGTAGCCATCAAACTCTGGAACTGCTTACGGAGCTCAGCATTCTCATGGCGCATCTCTGCGAGGGCAGCACTTAACTCTGGGCCTGGCGTGGTTTGCTGCCCCCTGGTGGCTTGTACTGAAGGCTGGCTGAGCTCTAGCTCCTCTGAATCGTCTAAGATTCTCATGTCAAAGTGCTGACTGGTAGGTGGTGAGGGGGATCTGGTTGGTGGACGCTCTGACTCTGGATTCTGCATCTTTAACAGCAATTTGTCAATCCGGCTCGAAGGACCATTAAAAAATATACTATGCTTGGTTGCTGGTTGGAAGTTACAAATCACTGTGGTGAGCCCGGTTAGAACTCAAATGAAGAGTCGATGTTTAATGGAGGGGGCGATTTATTGATGGGTTCTTTACAGCTTGATGCAAGAAGGTAGGTAGACATGGGTGGGTGTGTGGTCCTAAACAGAATAATAACAACGATGAATATACATGTACCAACACTATAATAATACCCACTGCATAAATAACGAGGGTAAGCTATAATCTAAGGGCGTATACATGTGCGACATTAGCGTCTCCTATCGACGGAGCGTACACGTGACGAACGCATGCATCAATTAAGATGGTACAAATGGTAAAACACACCAAACTGAACACTTACACGTATTAAAACACTACTCTACTTACTTATATCACGCACACTTCAAACAGGGTAGCCGCACAAACTGTAAACATGAACTTTCAACTTAAACTCAACGACGACTCTGATGTAGCCTTTCTCCTTTTTTCTTCTCTCTCTTTCTTCACGCACGAGGCTCAGCTCCCGGTGGTCTAGGCTCCGCCCCTTAAAGGGCCAGCACGACTGTCTCTTATGCAGCCTTTTTAACAAAATCCATAAAATTGTATTGATATCCAGGTTACTCGAGACAAAAAAGGTTGGGAACCACTGTAAAATCTGAAAGTACTACTAAACTACTACTGAAGCTGGCTGCAGCGCTTCTGCCTTTTTCACTTTTATTTTCCAACTTTTTGCTCTTTACCCTGTTTTGGAATTTATACATAAAGCTACTTGTCAAACAGAGCTGTGCAATCAGGTGTGTTTCTTGTTTGTTTCAATAGAGCATGAGTAACGGACAAGCACATTAGTCGTCTGTCATTTAGGACAAACTCAAACTTGTCTCGGCTAAGAGTCTGAATTTCAGTTCGTTTGTGACATTTTTGTCCTTTCTTCTTTGTTTGGTCTGATGCAGATTGTGTTTCTCAAATTGGTTGCATTCACACTCTAAAATAGGGCTATTCAACTGAAATTACGGGGGCCAAATCAGGCCATCAGGGTTATGATCCGACCCTCAACCAATCTTCCAAAAATATAGAAATATTTTATCCTGATTTAGACCTGTTTTAGCCCTGGTATAGACTTGGTTTCGACCTGGTTTCGACCTGGTTCAGATCTGGTTTAGTCCTGGGTTAGACTTGGTTTAGACCTGGATTAGACATGGTTTAGACATAGTTTAGTCTTGGTTTAGACTTGGTTTAGACCTGGTTTAGTCCTGGTTTAGGCATGGTTTAGCCCTGGTTTAGACTTGGCTAAGGCCTGGTTTAGTCTTGGTTTAGTCTTGGTTCAGTCGTGGTTTAGATCTGGTTTAGACCGTTTTAGTCCTGGTTCAGTCCTGGTTCAGTCCTGGTTAGACCTGGTTTAGACCAGGTTTAGTCTTGGTTCAGTCCTGGTTTAGACTTGGTTTAGACCTGGTTTAGTCTTGGTTTAGTCCTGGTTCAGTCATATTTCAGTCCTGGTTTGGACTTGGTTTAGACCTGGTTTAGTCCTGGTTCAGTCATATTTCAGTCCTGGTTTGGACCTGGTTTAGTCCTGGTTCAGTAATGTTTCAGTCCTAGTTTTGTCCTGGTTTAGATCTGTTTTAGTCCTGGTTTAGTCCTGGTTTAGACTTTGTTTAGACATGGTTTAGTCCTGGTTCAGTTCTGCAGATGTTGTTAAAGCCTGTTTCTCGTATTTCAAAAGAGCTGGACACGTTTTTGGCCTCGAAGACAGAATCATCCAAAAATCTGTCCCTCTGTAAAACAAAGCTGAATAGCCCTGCTCTAGAATTTGATGATGTCCTTCTGTCAGATGGTGATGGTGGGCGAACGTCTGAATAACTCTATGGGAGGTTCACTGTTTTTGAATGAAATAGCCAAAGCAGAACTCTACAAATGTTGAACCATATCATTATTTGCTAGGTATTGTCTCCACAAACCTGTCATATCAATCTAACGGCTTAAAGTCCTTTCAACTGACGATAATCACTTCTTCGGTGTTGAACAATGGACCCACTTTCTGATGTTATTGTGAAAACATTATTTCACTTTTGCTTATTTATGCTGACAGGATTTTGGGCCAGTAGAGGGAGAAAGTTTGAGCTCTGACGGCCGCAGAATAGGAGCAGGTGAACAAACTGCAGAGTTATGTCAACTTTATTATCAGTGTGCTGGTTATACAGCCGCGGATCAAGGTAAGACGTGACAGTACAGGCTGCTAGAACATTGTAGCAGAATAAATCCAAGTAAATGATGTGAGGATTACCACAGCGCTTTACTTTACAAGCCTATGATTAGCCTGAAAACTCTGCTGTTTTTTGTGATCGGTGCCAGAAACTGTGATATAGACCAGCCTCATTGACTCAATGGGAAATAAACAGCGATTGTAGCCAGATTTTCAGTCGTGCCTTGTCAGTGCCATCTCTAGCTGAAGTCAGTTGTAACCAGGGGCGTCGGACTGGGAGGGTAAAGGGCTTTTTGACTTTTTTTTTTTTCTCAGTTGCATTTATCTACGCTTTAATCTATTTCTGCTGTGATAAAATGCAATGCAATGACATCAGAGGACCCCATCACTCCTTTAAAAAAGAGGAAAATAATTTTGCACATTTTAGCCAAGTTAGTCAAATAAAACAAGCGAAATATTATAATTTGCAGTGTATTTTCTCATATTAATAATGCTGTAAAGGTCACATTAGCTCATGCACATGATAGTTTACGATTTTATGCTTTTATTTTGATACTTTCCTGTGTGAGTGGAAGTGGACTTGCATCTGACTCGCAATATGTGGACGATGCACGGAAAGACTCGACTAGACCAGTCATTTAAACATGTTTGAATTATAAAGCAGATTTTGGCCGAGCCCCGGTACAGTTCACAGTTTACCGACACGTGCACACACGGAGCCAAACGACCAATGGAAACTAGCGGAGCAAAAAAAGCTCGTTTAGATCAGACAGTGCCGAAGTTGGGCTGAATCACGTCCGGTTAACGTTCACACCACAAGCAAACTGCGCCGACTTCACTTGGAATCGTACCGAGACCATCGTTTTGAGATATCTCTAGTCCGGACTAGGGATGGGACGAAACAGTTTTGTCATGATTTGCTTCTTGTCTCGATTTTGATACAATTTCTATTTTGTTTGGCAGAAAACTTGTGCCACTTTTTTCTGTTAATTTGCGAAATAAAATAGACCTTTTCTGTAAATTACAATATACGTTAATGTAGTATATAGGAAATTAAGTCAGTTGTTGTTTATTTGTATCTATAGTTATATGTATATTTTTTAATGATTGAAAAAAGTAATAATTGTGTCTCATAAGGAGCATATGTGTTTATGACATACTGTATTCTACTTATAGGCTATTAAACATACAATAACCTTTAGATTTTTATCTTATTTGTGCAGTTCATGTTACATGTTATTTTGTTTATTTTCTTGACAGTGAGTCTGTGCTCGTTCTGACTCTTTCATGTCTGCCTCTATAAAACTATAAAAACACAGTTCTTCGCTTTTTTATTTTATTGCTTAACAAATGATTCCAAGTAAAGGAGTATAAATTGGTTGTTTTCCAAGGAAAATTTGGATGATAATGTTAGAAGATAATGTCAAAAAAGATTGCCAAAAGCCTCTTAGAGTTTTAAAAAGTTCATATTTTACTCATTCCTGGGTCAATTTACGTAAAATAAAAAGTGCCAGAAAGCTAAAAACCCAGCTCTGTTAGAATATATCGGCAGTCAGTCTACTGTCTGCAAGAGGACGAATGGCTTAAAGGACAAATATTATGCATTTTTCATATTATTATTGTCCTTTAAACTCATGGGGGCACACGTGAGAATCGAACCCAACATGGACGCAGTCTGTTCATTGCTGTTCATGTTCATGTTCATGTTTCTCTTTCTCTCCACTTCCCCCCCACCTTCATCTGTCTGGAGGATCGATCTCTACACTGGACGATCTATGCGCCACCCGCCTGGAGGAACTCCCTCAACCCTGGATTAGCCATTCCTCGTCTGCCTGGACGAACTCCTTCTACTTTAGATGAACTGTTCCTCATCTCCTGCTGGAGGATCTCTCTACACTGGTGGACTGCTCCTCGTCCGCCTGGAGGAACTCTTTAAAGCCACCTCCCTCTTGAGTGGTTCTGGCTCCACAGTCCAAGTGGATGCGTCAGTCCTAGTTCATCTGCAGCCTGTCCGTCCGTGGGAGTAGGATCTCTCCTTCACTGTGGTTCTCCCCGAGGTTTCTACTTTTTCCCATGGGGTTTTTTGTAGTTTTTCCTCGCCGCGAAGGAGGGTCAAAGGACAGGGGCATTCTGGGACAGTTATCTGAACTGCTTTTACCTGTGGCCCATCGAGGCAACTGTTGTTGTGATTTTGGGCATTATAAAAATAAATTGATTTGATTTGATTTGATTTGAACCACCAGTATCAAACGATTCAATACTATTTTGCAAAACGTCCCACCCCTTGTCCGGACCTCAGACTGGCCTTTACCACCAGCCCAAACCAATCGCACTTGCAGATGTTCCCAACTCGAATTCTAGAATGTCGCGATGTCGTCTAATCCATCCAAACAAACTGGAACTTTGGATAGTATTACAACAATGCGTGTCTTCTCACCTTGAAAACCAGTTCCCCCATCAGCCCGTTCCAGTGCCCGTCTGACTGCAGGCTCCCGTACTTGTGGTCCGGAGCCACATAGATCTCGTACTTGAACCCCAAATAGTTGGCCAGGGCATCCAGGACGTCAATGGAGAAGCCTTGATACTTCTTCGGTTTTCCCAGCACGTTCTCCGACACCATCACGAACGGCTCCTCCTACAGGGGAAAAAAAAAACATGAAATCAATCAGTGTCACAATCCCAGTGAGCCGCCGATCAATGCACCAGTCATTTAAGTATTAACTGAGCCAATTATCAAAGTGGCCATTGAAAAAAACTCCCGAAACGTTTGGGAGTTTCACATGCGATCGATATTCTCTGTGATAGTAATTGAGAACCGATGGGTAAGGTCAAAAAGTAAAGTAAGTTGTACGTCGCAAGAAAAAATGCAGATAAAACAGCAAGACTATCTGCTATTTATTTACACATTCAATGGTAGTAAAGTTAGTTCGGTTGCAGATCAAATCATAATGAGACATGCAATAAAATTACGTCTAAAGGGGCAACATATTGGAATATTGATGATAATGTGCACATTTTTTGAGAAAATTTGAAATATTGAGTGCATGGTTTATCATTGGAAAAGAAAATACAGCAAAAAGAGCTGAATAAAAATTTTAAAAATGGAAAAATATATGTTGAAAACTTCTAGACAAGGGTATTAAGTGATATTTCTAGTCCTGTATGGGTAATTTTACAGTAATTTCACATTAGTTTGACACTTTCTGTTTGACTGCCATAATATGGATTGAATATCGTTATTTTTATCAGTTTTACCTGCCCAGTCTTAAGTATTTTAAAGGGGCTGTACCTGATTTTTACTGTTTCGAAACGTGTAAAACAGAGCTAGTTCATGTAACAGATTTTTTTGGCGTGTAATAAAATGAAAACTGTGTTTCCCCTGCACAAATACATTGTAAAAGCATCTATGCGGGTGAAAATGAGACGTTAGCACTTTCTCTGCATCCTATTTATAGTGTTTTATTTTCCGAGAAAGAGGAAGTACTTTGTTAGCTTTACCCTGACGGCAAAACCCGTGGCGTAAGTGCTCAAAAACTCATCGCGGTGAATATTTAGGATGTTGGGACAGGATTAGGTAAGTCAGTGATACATGTGACTGCTGCAAAGAGTTTTTATCCGTTTTTCATGTTTCTTAACAGTAAAAACACTTTTTATCTTCTTTAGCAGTCAGAGTGTTTTGTGCAAACAGAGACACAGCACATTCAATCATACATTTACTCATCACATCATAATAAATCTAACAAATTAATGTAGACTAAAAAAGTGCATTCATGTTATAAAACTGAAAAAATCAAATCATACTGACTATTAAAATACAGTATACATATATTTTACTAGCCCCGGTATGTTTCTTATCACAACATGTACTCTACAAATAAACTTTCCTTGCCTTATTCAGGGAAAAGGAAATCTTTCAACTGCAAGAAACCAGAAAGAAACAAGAAACCAACTGAGACAGACCTCGAAAAATAATGTATGTACAAAACTAAAATGATTAAAATGAAGAATAACCCATTAAGTTAAACAGTTTTGAAGTAGTGCCATAGAAGCCCCATCTCCTCACTCTTTCATCCTTGTGCTTTCTCCTCTCTAACACATAGAATGCATCAGTGCTTCGGCGGCCGGGTGAAAATGTGATTTGTCACACCTCAGACATGTGATCTGTCACTGTCTGTAAACATGCCCTTGTTTTCTGGCAAAGCTGCTCTACAAGAGGGACGTTCTTTATTATTCATTTGAATCCCCTTTTGCCCTTGCGGTGTGTCCTCTGGTTGGCCTGCTCGCGTCTTTAAAGGTCGTATTTATTATTAATTAAGGATTTCCGAACTTCCCTTTTGGACACTATGCGTGTTAGTATTTCAGGATTGTTGCAGGAATGCTGGATTGTTTACAGCAGGGGTTAGGCTTATGGTTAGGTGTTACGCTTAGGGTTTAGTGTTAGGAGTTAAGTTTCAAGTTTCGCTTAGGGGTTAATTTTTGGATTACAGGTTAGGATTAAGGGTTAGGGTTTAGGTTTAGGGTTATGGGTTAGGTTTAGGGGTTAAGCTTAGGGTTAGACTCACAGTTAGGGTTTAGGGTTATGGTTTAGGGTTACGCTTAGGGGTTAGGTTTAAGGTTACGGGTTAGGGTTAGGCTGAAGGTCACGCTTAGGGGTTAGGTTAAGATTTATGGCTTAGAGTTATGTTTAGGGTTATAGGTTATGCTTAGGGTTCAGAGTTACAGGTTAGGTTTAGGGTTAGGCTTAAGGTCACGCTGAGGTGTTGGGCGTTAGGTTTATGGTTAGAGGATAGAATTAGGAGTTAGCATTCAGGTTTAGGTTAGAGTTATGTAATATATATAACAACAATAACAATATATTTATTTTATCTTATCAAATGGATACTGCATATTATCAAAGAACACAATAATCTACACAAATAAATACATTTCCTTTGGGATCAATTAAGTATTTACAGTATTTATGTATCTACATATCATATTCATGTTGCTATGTATCATGTGTCTATGTATCTATGTTTCTATCTATAGATCTATCTATCCATCTTTCAAGGCATCTATCGACACTGAACCACTTTGTTTTGACCCTATAAATTACCACTTGACTCAATTAAATTAGCGCTGTTTGTTAAACCCTGGTTGACGTCATTATTAATGATATAATAACAGCAAACAAATTACGCGGCCACTGGATTCTGTTTGGCCACCCCACTCAGAAGAACAACAATTTCAACAGTTGTTGAATTTGAATAGGCTCAATCTCTTTCAGTTATTGAGTTATTATTCACTCACTCTTTTATTTTTATTTCTTTGCAGACATGGTGAAATGTAACAATTACATTCCCAATACAAAATGTAGCCTTGAAAATTTGGGCCGTGGTGCCATCCTTGAGTCTCTGCAGTAAAATAAAATCTGGAAACGCTACTGCAAGGTCCAGAATGAATGGGTCTGAGGAGAGGTACAGTAAGCCCAACGACCTTTCAAAAGATACAGGAGCTTCATGGATCTGGCGTTTTGTGAGCAGAAGAGCGTGAATAAGCACGATCATTAGCCCGTTTTGATGAGGGACAATCTTATAACATCTAAAGCTCTAAAACGTCTGCGTCACACTGTTCTGAAAAGGTGTTTGGAAATGATAGTCACAACACGATTCAACAGAGTAGTGAAGCTAGCGGCTGAGATACGATCCTGTGTTTTGATTGTGTTCTGCAGTGAGCGCGGGAAATGGCTGAACTTGTTGCTGTCGATATTACAATGCCACAGAAAGGGCAGGCTCCCGTCGAGGGCAAATGACACCCCACTAGCTGACATTTAAGACAATTCATTAAAGCGCGCTGTATTTCCACAACAACCTCAGACCAGCGCAACACATCAACACAATCCATACTTCCACCAGGGAGGAAAGAAAATCCAATGGTGTCTGTTTGGCATTAGCGCAGTATTAATTTCCCCATATGGGTCTAGAAGTCCGTCTGTCATCCATCAAAAGATAAAGACTGGAAACATCATAATGGCAATATGACAGTATTATGGTCAAAGATGTAGCTCCCTCTGACTGCAATAAAAACTATTTCAGTCTTTCAGAGCTTACAATTTAAGGCGAGATACTACAAGCTACAGGCAAAACTCTTCTTTTTTATTTTAATTTTTGTTTTTTGGTCAGTTTGCACTCTCAACATATCGGCTTTCATGTGTAGACAACAAACGTGTCCAATCTGCTCTGAACTATGTTTTATTACTTCATTTAATCCACTTCATCCATAGACTTCTCTGGGACATTGTAACTTAAAAGGCCGTTTTCTTAAAATGCATTTTTCTTCCCTCGGGACATAAACATCACCACATAAAGTAGATCCCACACATCAAACTTTACATTCTTGGACTCAACAAGATTTTGACAAAACGTACAGAAAGATTTTTTTTTATGTCTAATTCTAAAATGGATTTATTGTGTAAAGTAAAAAAATTAGGCTAACTAGAGCTTCTGCCTCTCAATAAGGAGATCGTGGGTTCGAATCCCAGACCACCCCAACATCGTGGTTTCGAATTCTGAACCACCCTAACATCACACGATCTCTCTGGGTGGAGTCTGCATGTCCTCCCCGTGTTACCGTGGGTTCTCTCCGGGTTCTCCGGCTTCCTCCCACCGTCCAAAGACATGACTGTGTAGGTTAATTGACAACTCTAAATTGCCCCTAGTGTGTGAATGTGAGAGTGAATGGTTGTCTGTCCTTGTCTGTCTCTCTGTGTCAGCCCTGCGACGAGTTGGCCACTGTCCAGGGTGTACCCCGCCTAAGGCCCAAAGTCACTGGGATAGGCTCCAGTCACCCGCGACCCCATAACGGGAATAAGCAGTAGAAAATGAATGAATGAATGAAAAAAAAATTATAATTTTTAGGACAATTTTCAGTCAAATCTAGTTTACTCAAAAACTAAATAAGATATATAAAATCCCCTCTGTAAAGTTTTTTTGTAACTAATATGTGTACAAAATTAAGAAAAAAATTCCAACCTGGTTCTGTCCATTTTTCAGATTTATATGTCGCAAATATGTGCCATTTTGGCCCATTTTTCACATAAAAGGCCTCATTTCTACATGAAAACAAGACATGATGAAAAACTTGTAATACATTTTTTTCTAACATCTATGTGAGTAAACTACAGGAGAAGTTTCAAATTGATATCTTTGAATCAGATTATTTCCTGTTCACCGTGTCTCGCCTTAACACATCCCGCAATGTGTTGATTACACATTAAGCATACTTGATTGTTCTGCGATGAAGAAAAGCGTGCCTTCTGCATTTGAGTTAAGTTCACAGTCTGTAGTAAACTGGGCAGTGTCTCTGTGGCGTCGGTTTGACCCCAGCTGAGACCAATGCATATTTGTTGTGTCCTTTGGCACCATGCGTTCGGAGAGCATGAATAAAACTTTATACAGCATATTTAAGAAAGAAAAAGGAAAGTTTAAAGGTGCTGTGTTAAAGCAGAACTAAGTACACACTGGCTTCTTTTATATATATGTATTTGGCCACCTGAAGTGTCTTGACATATATAGAGGTAATTCCACAACTGTTACCTAGCAACCATTTTGAAAACAAGGACCAAAATCCACATAAATTAAGCTACAGTTATGATGTGACAAATAATAATACCCGATAACAACTTTATTTTGTTAAATGACCAGATAACTGTCAGAAAAATGTGTCAGTTGCTGTAAATTGTCTTATATATTTTGCTGTAAATTGTCTTACGTATTTTCAATGGTACGTCACCTATTGATGACATCATAGAGGGATTCTGTTTCAGAACTCAGCACTACTTCCTGTCATTTTAAGCGTCTTTTATTCACTTTTTTTCACAGACTGCAACTTCACGGATGTAAAACTATGCTAGCCCATCAAACTTCGTCGTAATTAGAAAAACATGAGGACCTGTCATATGGACTTTAATGTGATGAATTTGCCTATTAATTAGCCATGTTTTATGCTAATGGTGAAACTGTAGAACAAAGTCTTAATTATTTCCCGATACCGGTCTTGGAATCGACTCTGCTTAGGACCTCAAACGTCACAACGCCGATTCTACGACATAAAGTTAGATCCCCGCATCCCTTCAACCGACTTTTCTGTCTCCTCCGTCTCTTTCTTTTATCCTTCACCCCTCTTTTTTCCCCCTCACTTTAATAAATCCCTATTGATGAGCAAAATGTTTCAGGCCAGCGTGTCTTGCAGATTTATAAGCGTGCCGTGTGCGTTATTGACTGGGTAGAAGGCTGCGCATCAGGCGGACACACACGCGACTCGTGGGCCTCGCCGTCCATTAGCTACGGCACCTTCTAATCCGTAGCTAGCCGCTGCCATTCAATAAGCCATTAGGCGGCGGCTGGACATGCATGCCAAGTCGCTCGCTAACCGGAGGGAGCCATCAATCAAATGTGGAACACCCGCTCACACCTCGACGGGCGCTACCCCACGAGAGACGTCCGCCGCCCCTCCGAAGTTACACTGCTGCAAAAGATGGTAAAAGGCGTTAAAGGGCCTGTACCTGATTTTGAACCGTGAGGCAGGAAGGTGTTTTTGTTTGAACGGTTAGCCCCGCCCACATGGTCCTTCCTTTTAATCAGTATTCACCTTATTCCGGAAGTTGCCGTGCGTGCCGCCGTCTTGTTTCTGTTGTATTAGTTTACATGGAGCAGACGAGCTCAACAGAAAATAAGTTCTACTCGGACTAAAAAGCCGTTTTCAGACTGACCAGGAAATCGGTGCGTTGTTGACTTGTTGTTGCTCGTGTTCATTAAACATTTTACACAAATCAACCTACTTTATGTAACATTTTAGCGGTGAGACTTTTCCCTCGTTTGTCATTAGCTTTAACGGACTTCTCGTCAAACGGAAGTGCGTTTACAACAAAAGTGCAAAAAAATGGCAAAAGTGGGCGGGGCAGAATAAGGTCAATTGCGCCAATACTTAGTTCCTTATAGTTCCTTTAACTCTTTTAACACTTTGGCACTTTTGAAACTGCACCATGACAGAGAATCATGTGTCTGGGATATTTTCAAGCAGTTATTTTTCCATGATTCATAGTGTACGATATGCCTGATTGGCTGAAAAGAGTTGAGCCTGGCTAATGCTTCTGCACTATTTTTTTCAAACAAAGTGCGTTTATGAAATGCACAGATTATACATTACAAACCCAGTGTCTTTCCATGAAGTTGCTGATATCAAACAATGTGTAATTTCAAGAGTATTAATCTTAATTAGAGTACATAAACATCAGGTACATTCCCTTTAATCCCATAATGCCTCATCCACACCTGAAAGTCTGCATCAAAAGTCCAGACATAGAACTTGTCAATAGTTCATATATTTTTGTTTGATATCCAGACTTTTGCTTTCACAACAACTGCTGCTGGCTCTACTGTCGTCAATATTTATCCTTTTTTCCTTGTTTGAGGCTTTTGAGATTGCGATTGGCCCAAATACAGATGGACTGGAACAGTGACTAATTAGAAGCATCATTAGTTGGGTGGTTATGTTTTAATTGTATTCAGTCCATTTACAAAACACAGAAGCAAACGTGAAGATAAAAGTGGATTCTATGGATTAGAGCTGCGACGATTAAATTTTTATAACAAAGACCGTGACATTATTACATCAAAATGTTATATCGATTATTGCGATTATTTTCATCAATAATATACTTTATTTACAAATATTCTCGATCTAGAAGCCTTCAGTCACAAAAGGTCAACCTTTATTTGGCTGATAATGTGTTTATAAAGTTTAAATATACAATAGAAATAATTGTTAGTCAATTCAATAACCGCTGACTACTCAACTACTAAAATAATCTTTAGTGACAGCCCGACTATGTATAAGCAATTGTTATTCTGGCTACTCGCTGCGATTAGATTGAAACAGACAACGGTTATGGAAGTGGTACACATTTATCGTGTAAAAGAAATGAGGCAGACATTAATGGACGCAGCCGTCTACATTGCAAATATCGTTCACTTTTAATTGCAAGCGCCGTCATTAGGCGAGCATGTGTTTGTTCTGTTCAGATATCAGCATGTGTTTGGTGCGTGGCTCATTTTGGTCACTGTTGTGGCTTCGAGCTCTGAGAATAGCCTTCAAGTGCTGATGATTGTGGGTGCATTTGTTGATTCCAAAGCTAAGTCTTCTTTTATTTGCATGAGCAGCAAGCTAGGGCTGGGCGATACGGTGATAAAAATCGAATCGTGGGCTCGTGCCTGTGGCGATCTGCTATTTTTGTGAAATCAACGTATCGTGATTTGCTGTTTTTCTGTCTTTAATGCAGCTGTCTGTACAAACACGCTTTTTCTCCTGTTGTTTAGCCTCTGTAGTCTCTGAGCAGATGACTTTTAGATTAGATTTACTTCTTACAGACACAAAAAGCAAAATAAAAGCGCAACCAAAAGCAATAAAAATGCGCTCAAAAGCAACCAAAACGCACCTACAAACAAGAAACACAACTCAAGAGCAACATAAACGTGAAAAAAAAAAAAAAAAAAAGTGAAAAAAACGACAAAGACTCAAGATTCAAATATGACAAACACAACTGAACATGACAAAAACTAAAAAGCAACAAAACAGAACCCTATTATTCAAACCTTACTCGCAAATCTAATCTTAATCGCACTGGTCAGAAAAATCACAATTAGATATTTTTCCTGCATTGTGCAGCTCTATTAAAGGCAATAGAAAAAAAACAAAGTTAACATGAATCCTGATGAAATCTAAATCATGATCTGGCCCCAAGGAAATCGTGTTAATCATTTTTTGTCACATCGCCCAGCTCTACAGCACGTGGTAATTTTGTCATTTGACACTTGACGAAAGTGAGCCGCATACCTCCGCTGTGTCAGTCTGTGCACGGTCCAACGGCTGTCACTTCCTACATTTGGTCCAAAGAACTTTTGCGTTCACGGTACACAGGATCAGATCTTGGTCCGGACCGAGACCGCCTCTTTATCCAAGAACAAAGGAGCAGCTGTTTGACTGGACCATGGCCCGCGGGAGGATTCACGACTGGACTTTGAACCAGACCAAACAGGAAAGACACACACTGACATCAGTATAACCAATATGGAAAGTTATTTCTCCAAGTTTCTAGTTTCTAAGTTGTTAATTGGATTCTTGTGAGTCGTTTTGTGTGAGTGGGAGCTGCAGCCCACTGAAAAAAAAGAAAAATGCAAACCATATTCAAAATGTGAATACGTGGTTTATACAACTGGTGTAAATTCAAAATCAAGTCAATAGCGCTCGAGATAGAAGGTCAAATAATAGCCGTTTCCATGGAAATCCACCATGTTTGTTGTTGGTGTGTTAAACTTACATAGATGTACAATGTAAAAAAGTGAACAAAAATCTATGGAAGAAACTAATGAACTGCTGGGTCACTTCTGGTAAATACGTTTATAAATATATAGTGTTAGAATACTTTTGAATTAATGCTAAGTGTAGTATTTAGCAACTTAAAATCTCCATTGATTACACATTGGGCTAACTGAAAATTCTGTGTATGTGTAACGTTACAATCCTGAGCTCAATACGTATTTTTAATATATATATATATTTTTTTTTACGTTTATATTAATCCACCTTCAACTTCACCTTGACCTGGCGACGTCACCTGTTTGTCGTCATGGAGATGGAGAATACTGTGGAATATTCCTGGCAAAATGATAACATTTTCATGGAGAGAAGCAAGTGAACGACCCACCAGAAAAGTCACATGGTTACCCTAAGATGAAAACTGCTGCGGTTACTGTGAACTCAAACATCCTCTGAAACTCAAGTGCAACCAACAACTTCACCATGGAGACAATAACAGATAACCTCATTAGAGAACAAAGCTTGATTAGGTTTGGCTATGTTTGGCCTTCAGCCCACTCAATATTTAGAAAATTCACTAATTTATAAGCTGCTGTTCACACTACTGGCTGAAATACTGGTTGCGTGAGGAGACATAGAGAAAAAAAAAACATGGCTGAACTTCCTCCTGATAAATTAAGGTTATCTATCCGCAATTTCAATTTAGCTTTTATGTTTTACCAATAAAAATCTATTTCGCTTCACACTGATTACTCTCCAGCGTGCAGCAGGCTTAGCGCACACATGCACGAGCTCACGAGACCAACCGCGAGACGCCAGGCAGCCAGACCCGATCGATACGGCCAGAAACGTACGTGTAGCGCAGATGAAAGGTCCATCAGGAGAAATACAAACAAGTCTATTCACATGAACTCGAGAGATTTAAGATCAGAGACTTTTGCACGTAGTAAGAACCGTAAACATTCGTAGACGTGATATTGCTGGCTCTATATAGTACGATGCAGACAGCGCACCGCCATATTGGTCTGGTGAATGTGACCAGCAATCTCCGTAGAATTATGAACAAAAGGGCCGATTTGTATGTTGAACTTTCTGCATTGGGTGCCTGTTTGTACTGAATCTCATGTGTTTAAGCGTAACCACAAACACATTCCTAATACTTTGTAATGCGGTCGGCGCGTGGTGTTTTAGCTGAATACCTTTACAGATCCATAGACATTCATAAACACATCTCTATCTCTGTCAGTTGCTGAGACTCAGACTTGGCTAATGGGCAGTCGATGCTACCCGGGGTTCCGTCTAATGCAGGCATGTCCAAGGCCCGGGGGCTAAATGCGGCCTTCAGACCAATTTTTCTTGGCCCTTAAGCTTCCTGGTGAATTGGCCCACTCTGTCCTGAGAAGTACTTTTTACAGCACATGTCAGATTTTCTACAATTCCAACCTAAATAATTAACATTTTGGTGCAAGATAGACCTGATATTAAGACATTGAGACTGAATATAGATGTGGTGACACTTAAAACATCAGATAAATGCAGATTTTTCGATTGATGATTGATTTGTGGCCCTCCGCTTGGTCTATATTTCAATATGCGGCCCTCAATGGAAAAAGTTTGGACACCCCTGGTCTAATGGAACGGTCCTTCGCTCACAAATGAACGGTGAAGCAAAATCCCCATGGTAAAGAATATGAAATAGGGCTGGGCGATACGGTGAAAAAAATTGAATCGTGAGCTTGTGCCTGTGACAATCTGCTATTTTTGAGAAATCATCGTATCGTGATTCACTGTTTCTGTCTGTTCGCACACACTTTCTCTCCTGTTGGTTAAGCCATCCACAAGCAATAAAATGACAAAAAAACAAAACAAAACAAAAAAACAGCTAACATTGGAGTTTGGATTTGTTCAAACATGTTCTGAAACAAGAGACAAAAGCGTGACCAAAATCGATAAAAATGCATTCAAACGCGACTCAATGACCCAAAACGTCACTAAAAGCCACAAAGATACACTCAAACGTGACAGAAACCTGCCTATAAACATGACGCAATGCACCAAAAAGTAACAAAAACATGACTAAAAGTGACATGTTTAAAAAAGACAAACGCAACTCAATGTGACAAAAACGCGACTAAAATTGACTACATTTTATTTCAATTCTATAGTTAAAACATAAATCGAAAATCTAATCACAATCGCACTGGTCAGGAAAATCACAATTAGCTATTTTTCCTAAATCATGCAGCTCTGTTAAAGACAATGGAAAAATACAAAGTGAACAAGAATCATGATAAAATCGAAATCAGGATCTGGCCCCAAGAAAACCGCAACAATTATTATTTTAATATGAAATGTCCTTTTTCATGATAAATATGTAATTTGTCTGCTCTGTTCACCAGTAACATGTAAAAGAGGATGTTCAGTAGTCACTAGATTCTCACCAGACGCGCACCAGTTCAGAAATCTCAACTCAAAGTAAATTAAAACACCAAACGGTTTACGCACTCAGATGATTCTTAACGAGGCTTTGACGTCGTCTAAATGTGGTCGATGGGTCGTACCAGCTGACACTTTCTGGATTATTCATGATTTTGTTTTTTGCAGGCTAATGCTAACGGCTATAGGGCAATGAGACTGCAGCCGTAGTCCTTCAAATCAAATCAGATTAGCCGCTTTGCTAATGGTTGGTTGACAGCATGAACATGTTGTGGATTTATTTACACGTTATCAGAAATAAAGTCATGAGGAGAAGCTCTGTCCATTTCAAATGATCAGTTTTACTTTACATGTGCACAGTAAAATAAAGTCTGACAAAAAAAGATCTAGACCTCTCCGATTCCAAAAAGCGAAAAGGAACCCAAACAATAGTAAAACACATGCTTAAATACCCCAGAAATGGAGACGTCAGACATAAATAAAATGAACACGAAGGCCGATCAGGCAAGAGACACAGTGTTCCCATTTCTCAGACATAATAACCTGAAACCTTCAAGTGACTATTCAAATCTTCACACGTAATAAAACATATAGATATGACATTTTGTACTACAACAAACATCAAACGCTGGGTCTACTTATTTGTGTCTGTTTGTGCTGGCCAGTGGAATAGTGTTTTAACGGACAATAAACAAGAAACAAAGCATTTAATATGTCCGTTAAGGTTTGGCGTATGGTTGCTACTTCTTTGGTGTCATGAGTTCACCTCCCAATCATGACCAATTGATGTCTCTACCCTCTTTCTCTCCCCCATTTTGAGCCAAAGCTCCAAAATCTACGGACTTACAACGTTGTATTATGGTTGACAATTGACCCCCTTTTAACAAAAAAGCCAGCAATGGAAAAGAGTTCACAAATACGATAAAATACATATGAATCTTGCAATGCTGTCCCGGTAGATAAACTCAAGATTCACAAATAATTGATAAAGCTCTTAAATCAAATGTTTGATCATGGTTGGCAATGTGTCTCATTTTAAAACTATCCAGAAAGATAAATTCCTGGTCTGGTTCGACTGTCCTCTCTATGACTTATCGCTCTTGAAGGCTCTGACCTTTTGGAGAACAGCTCCGCAAACTTCACTTTTAGCACAGTGTGGAGGGAGCATCAGAGTTAATTACTGTAGTCTTCCTGCTTAAAGCTATTCAACGTTGTTTTAGATTTCTGCGATACAAACTATGACTTTCAGTGGCAAAGGCGATCGATAACCCAAGGCTTTTGACACAATGTACAGTGTGAGGTGGGAAAGTAACAACTGTAGTTTAGTTACTATTGACAGCGTTCACTTCACCGCAGCAGGTGTGCAGGGCCGCCGCTTCCATAAAGCACGTAACGCACAGCGCGTAGGGCACCAAGTGCTCTGAGGGGGCACCACATCGGCTGTGCCGTGGCCGCCTGGCCGTGGCGAAAACGAGCGGTGCCCACGCGGCGCCGCGTTCCGTTCCGGCGCCGCGTTCCGTTTCGGCGCTCGCCAAAGTGAAGCGCATGCACGTAATTTAATAAAACCGCGACGCCAAGGGCTCTCTCTCTTTCCTCCTCGGCTCCTCCCTCAGAGAACAGGGATGGCCAAGACCCCAGGCAAAGTTTGAGAGATGAAGACGAGAGAGAGTCAGCGGAGGAGCCTATTACCTGCCACTCTGCAGCTAACGTCTGACTCTGAGGCGTTTAGGGGACATTTGGTGCGTGGGCTTTTATTGCACTTAATCCGTGAATAAATATGATGCCAATGATACATTCACAATGACAACAGTTCCTGTGCATTTCTTAAAGCTGAATAAACAATTTTTATTCATTTTTTGCAAAAAATAAATAAATAAATTGTAGTAGTAGTAATCATTTACAGTTACGAATATTTCGTTTCTTTTACCCTTTGAACTCACCACCAATTGGCACAGAAGCTCTCATATGATGACTTGATAAACAACTTTGCAGCTAGAAAATGTAGACGTACACATTTGTAGGAGCCTGTTAATGTTTACACTTCACTTGTTGGATGATTCTATCTATATTCATATTTGTACTTTTATTGGGTGGTATTTGTTTTACACTTGAATATTTAAGTTTTATTTAGTTATTTAAGATATTTATTAATATTTTTTTGTTGGCAACTTACATTTCCATCTTGGGTTTATAGTACTATATATTGTGTATTTAATTTAAGATAATAAAATGAACATGGTAAGAAATGAAAGTAGGGGGGGCACCATCAAGACATTTTGCATAGGGCACCAAAAAAGCTAGCAGCGGCCCTGCAGGTGTGTAACAGTCCTCTGGTCCAGTCACTGAGCTCCCAGCTGCTCTGACTGTGGATATGTGCACACTCACTAAAGGATTATTGTCACAGTTTAATTTATTAAAACTGATATGTAAACAACACACTTGTTTTCTCTCTGATCATGATCAATCAGAATAATCACATTAGATTCTGAATATTGTTTTGTGGTGTTTTTCTTTGCCAAGAAGGAGGGTCTAAAGATCCGGACAGTTCTCTGTTTGTTTCTTGCCAACTCTCCATTAACTGATTACGTTTCTTTTAATAGTTTGATTTTTGTTTTTTTGTGAAGCCCTGTGGGGTGACTGCTGTTGGGATTTCTGACTACACGACACTCAACTAAATTTAGTTTTAACTGAAGTTAAATTCAACCTCAATGTGTCTGTGCTTGATGTCTTAACAAACTGTTGGTTGTAGTACGTTTGAGTTATTCCAGGGGCGCTCCGGAGCACACACAAGTTCTGTTCTGTCCACATCTTCATCAACCAGGACCTGTAACATGCAGTGGAGCGGTTTGAGCCGAGCGTGGAGGGACTGGATGAAAATCAGCACCTCTAAACCTGAGGCCATGGTTCTCGACCGGAAAAACGTGGCTTGCCCTCTCCAGGTGCAGACTCCCTCCCCCGAGTGGAGGAGGTCAAATATCTGGGGGTCTTGTTAGCGAGTGAGTGAAGATGGAGCGTGAGATTGACAGGCGGCTCAGTGCAGCATCTGAGTAATGCTGTATGGTGCTGTTGAAGAAGGAGCGAGGAATCCCTGGGTCCCTCTCCGTTCCATATGATGCACAATACTCTGCTCATGATATGTGGCATGCCATAATCTACATTTTGCACTCTATTTTGCAATATATCACTATTTTTTTTTTTTAAATCCCAATACATTCCAACAATGTTTTTTCTGTGTTAAACCCTGACATACACAAACATAAAATGTAATACACCCATTTCAATAACCAAAACAGTTTATATGGCAAATCTTTAGAATATACAAGTTTCCTCTCTCCAAACAAGCAACATAATTGTAGTGCTGTAACAAAATAATTTGTTAACTTATACAGAAATTACTCATGGCAGCTTGCAATGTCGCTTCCGTATCCCCGAATTTAGTATCACGATATATCAATATTTTGCCACCCCTCATAGTGTGGAAAGGGAAGTCTCAGAGTCCCAGCTCAGACTGCTGCCTCCACCACCCAGCTCCGAACGAGCGCAAGAAACGGAGGGATTTTCACTCCCTTAACAATCAACGCGCCATGTAACTCAACTGTGCATTATTTTCCATTTTGTAAAAGAAAAGAACAACTTTTTAACAAGTTCTGTTTCTGAGCCGTGTTTGAAGCTGCTCAGAAAAAGTGTTGAGGTTTGGAATCATCAAGTGGCGGCAGGTGCACAAAGGAGTTCATTTGCCACCTATTTGGCCAGTCACTCGCGGTGAGCTTCGAGTGGCTCTACTGGTGTTGAGACTGGGACGGGAAAAAGGACCATTTGGTCAAAGAGTCTGCGCGTGGGCTGCAGGGACCCGCGATGACTAACGGCGCCGCAGCTCTGCCAAGGAACACGCACAAAGCTCTCCGACAAACGCCCATTGTTTCAGAGAGCTCCACCAAACAATGGATCCTCAAACTCCCGTACAATACAACATGATTACAACGAGGAAATTATGAAATCGTCCAACTGTTGCAAAACAAATGGTGGAAATAATTAGAAATGTCTTTTTTATTGCTTCGTGTGGAATAATCTACAGCGTTAAACTCTCGCACTGATCCGATTCCAAGAGTTTTACGACTTTGAAAACCAGGCGTTGTTCCTGTGAAAGCGGGCTCGCCTCTCCATAGATCCGTCGTGTTTTTATTGTATTTTTCGTGTTTTTGCGTAACGTTACTGGGCATCTGCATTAAACCCATCATTCAACAAGCCCAGGATTCAGGAAATTCAAGCGTATGTATAATAACTGCAATAACACGGTATGATTTTCAGTCATATGTGAGCCAGTACACACAAAAAAAGTAAAATTTCTTTGTAAAATGTAACTTTTTATTCAATTTATGTGCCCCCCTTTTCATAGATCGCTCGAACATGGAATGGAAAAACGTACGGATTCTTTAAAGAATAAAACGCCAGCAACAAAAGGTTGGCTCCTGTTTTTTTTCAAATAACACTGCAATTGTATAATCATTTTCTTTCTTTTTTTAATTCTAAATGTTAGTACAGATCTATGTAGAGCTTGACATGAGCTGTGCAACAACATGAAATATTTGGGTTATTTGTTTTATTCCATAATTTGCTATTAAAAGTCTTGTTTTATGTCTGTCTGTGTATGTGTTTTGTTTGCGTGGTTCTGTTCCTGCAATGTTGTTTGTTTGTTTGTTTTCATTTTTAGATATTTTAATACTTTTTGTTCTTCTCTTACTGTAACATGTTTAATCACAAGTGCAGCTACCTTGTTTTATTTATGTATTCTATTTTTTTCTGTTTTTTCCCTACAGATTAATGAGTACAATTGAAAATAGAAGAACAATTAGGCAAAAATATGTTTATACAATCATGCAACAAATGAATTTATATTCCACATACATTTATTCAGTTACTATTTTTATCTGTGTTATTATTTAGTTAAAAGTGAAAAGATCTGTATCTTTCATCTGTATATGTATCTATCTGTAAACTTTACCTGAACTCAGAATAGATTTGCTTGCCTTATTTTGAATGTTATAATTAAAATATTGATACTGAAAAATATCTGTCAGCTCCAAAAAGATTGATCCATCCCTACTTTGGTTGGAAGATTAATTTGTTCTGAGTGTTTTTTGTGATAAAATGACGGAAACATAAAGCAAAAAAATAAATCAAGTTATTATCATGGGTTGCATTGTAAACGTTCCGGTTCTGAAGTGCATTTTCTTTGCTTTTCACGCTGGCCTTTGTGAGCTGGTCAACCTCGTCTGGTCTGGTTGCATTTCTATCCTTTCATTTATTTTTAAGACTGTCTAGCGTTTGAAAGAAAACTGAAATATTAACTGTTTTAAACTAATAAAACATTAAAGGTGTGTGTGTGGGTGTTTTTTTTTTCCCCTCTCTGGTACACGGTTATCGTTAGCTTGAGCTTTTCTACATGGAGATGTTTTTACTACGGCATAAAAATAATGTACTGTATCTTCAGCTGCCACAAGGCCAAGTATTCCTTTAGCGATTAAAAAAATAAATAAATAGCCACACTAAATCATTCCAGGCAAAGAAATAACAATTCAATTATGACAGGAATGTGGCAGATGCTCCAGGAAAAGTGATATAGTGCACCTGTAATTTGTTGTAATAACTTAAAGGGGACATACTGTATAATGCAAAATCAACTTAAATGCACTTTTAATCTTGTTACAACAGAGTTTCTTCATCATAAATTAAGTCAAAGTTGTTTTGTGCATTGTCCTGCAACTGAGGCTCGAGTGCTCAGAAAATTCCTGTTTTCACCTACCCCCTGTCCCCGCCCACATCCCTGGACTTAGACTCCAAGTGACACATGTAGAGTTACAAAATGTCATGTAGCCATTTTTTAAAAATAAAAACATGGGGAGAAAAAAATGTGTTCCATCTTGTAACTGTTGTACGGAGTTTAAGAAAGGGGCAGATATTTATCTTTTTTCTTCTTCTTTCTGCTTTCTGCGTGTCGATTGTGCATTTTTCTTGACTAAAATTCTATGCATATGTGTGCACAATTGAAATGAACTATAAATGAAAAATAAATGACAAGCTGCTGCTTGTTACGCTGAAATGTCATTTTGAAGATATTTTGAACATGAAGTCAATGGACCTGTTTCTATAGACCCTTTAAAATGCTATGTCCAGAATGGAGGCAAAACTGAGTTGGCTGTAAATGTTTCAATGATTATCTCACATTAGATCTAAATTTTACTGGTTTTAAGTGTTTGTGTTGGAAAAAAGCAACACATTTGAATTTCCAAGGTAGAAAGGTCAGTTAGTTTGCTTTTCTGCAACAAACAATGGACAAAATACACAATTCTGGCTTTAAAATGGTCTTTTAGTTAAAAAAAAATCATATATCTGTAGATAAAATGAAAAATGATTGTGGGCTCAACATTTCTGTGAAGATTATTACAGTAAAATCCGTAAATCTGGATTGTCTTCATCAAAAATGCAGAGTTTATCATCATTTCCAAAAATATAACGTAAAATGCAACAATAAATGTGTTTAAAGCAGCTCTGATGTCACTCATGTGCATCTGACTGCTTTTACTTTGACAAAACCATCTGAAATTTCCATATTTTGTGATATTCTGAGGTTAATCCCATTTTCTCCAGTGAAATCCCATCATGCTGCACTTCACTTTTGTCTCCTTTCCAGAATATAGACACATTTTTAAAGGGTCTATTGTGAGCCGTTTTAGAACAATATTGTATTTTACATCGATTGAACAAAATGTAATATAATGTAATCTTCTTAGTTCAACACTTCACAAAGAAAAATCACATTGTCTCCTTTAACATTGATATTTCAGTTACTTTCCCAAAAGCTCACGTCACAATTATCACGACAAACAGACAATCGACTTTCAAAAGCAGAAAACTCTAATTGTAATTTAGCTGTGACTTTGATCTGCCATTCTACGCTGCCGTGCCTCCTTAACAGCTCTTACAGATTACACTATAACTAAGAACCAGGGCATTAATATGGGAGTGGTATATACACGTTTAATCAAAGCAAATGTCAGCGCTAACTAAAATGAGCCTGTGAATCATTATTAAAGTCATTACAGGCCCTTGTCATCCATCACCTCCCTTGTCATCGTGGACTCGCTGGGTTCAGTCCAGGTTAAGGCTCAGATGTAAGTCGAGTCGAGCAAGGACGCAGTTTTGGTGTTTACATCTTGTAGCGTTGCAAAGGTATACCGGTGTTTTAGCGTTTTAGCTCCAAACGCTATCGTAGAAAGTGTGTTTTTCAGTTGTTGTTTTTTTTGCGAGTATGATCTTAAAGGTAATAGCTGTTCCGTGTGCTTCCACCGGTTCATAGACGGCAACCCAATCACAGCTGAACCTACGATGCACTCGCCATCACAGCAATAGAGACACAGAGAATAAGTGACATTTTGGGTTTATGGCAAACGGGTACCTTCTGCGCTCAGTTTGGATGTTGGGCTTGGCAACTATTACAGTCGGTGTCAGAAAAATCCATATTTCAATGACACGTATTAAGATAACGCCAACCTTTATAAACAAAATCAGGTCTAAATCAGGACTAAATCCGGATGAGATGAGGACCAAACCAGATTCGCTTGGAGGTGGTGTGGATGGTTAGCATTCGTCAAGTGTTTTTTTCAGTTAGTCGCTCATCCTTTTTTGTTGAAAATCAATCAGTTAAATGGGCATATACCAGGAGTGCTTGGAGAGTCTTGAAAATGTGTTGTTTTAATTGTTCTAAACACCTGTTTTCTCAGGTTTGTGCTGTGTATCGCCGTGGTAATAACCCCCAGCAGAACAAAAAGTGAAAAACAACTAATACAACATTAACACAAGAACTCCCAGATCAGTCATTTTGACTGCTCCTAGATTTTGAGGTGTAATCACTTAGTTTATGTAAATGTCTTCCAGACTTTTGGATTTTTTTCTGTATCTGTTCATGTTTCGTTTCTATGTTATGATATTGAGGAAATTATCACATTTGTAGTGAGATTTGAGAAGTTCTACTGTAACTCCAAGAGCAGTAACTTTGAAATGTCCAATTAATTTCAATCAAATTTTCAGTGTTGCTAGGCAACCAACATTCTAAATCCTATTAGTTTTAAAATTCTGCAAGTCCTAGTGTTAAAAAGTTACTGTTGCAAAAATGCGACAATAATTATAAATGTGGTTTTCTTTTATTTTGACCATTTATACATTTGCAAATACATGTATTATTATTATTATTATTTTCTTTTTTCATGTTAGTGGTGTCACTATGGGCACTTTTAGATAAAGTTACAAGTCAGATCTATGGAGAGATGCCCCCATTCACAATATATAAGAAATCATGTTAACATTAAAAACACCTTGCAATACAGCTCAGTTCAATGCCATACCGTGGAACATTCCGACAGTAGCAAAAACTCCATGGAGACAAATAGGTAGCAGACCCTCCACCAGAAAAGTGTACCTTTACATTTAATGTTGGTTTCTCTATTAAAGGAGTGCTCTAAATCAAGTCACAACTCATTACCACCTCGTCGCTCATTACGTTTCATGAACTCTCCGTGTAAGGTTTATCGACACACATGAGGTTATTTAAAATCAAAATATCAATTCCCTTCTCATTTGAGGATGAGATTGTAACATTACTGGGCCCTTTAGAGAGCCATAAACACATTATTAGTGTGATTTAGACATTCATTAGTAGCAGCCATTTTCAAATCAATGCAGTCCCTGAAAATCCATAGCATTGGTTGGGAGTCGCTGAGTGTAATAGGTGTATGATCTCATCTCTAATTAGCCGATCAATAAGTATTTAGCTGTTGAAGCTAAATAGAATGAATGCGTCCTCTTTCGGATTCATATAAAAGGGGCTTTTCTAGGGCTTTGCATCACACTAAAATCTATCCACTGGGACAACTATGGGTTCTCTTATTTTTTAGACCCTTCCAGTGTTTTCAGCCTGGTTTTTCAATAGAAGAGTGAGCTACAGTAGCAAACATTGGAAATTATGAAAAAAACAGTCAGCTTTGGTGACTGAAAAATAAATAAAAAGAAGAGGAAAGAATGAGAACATTACCAAGTGTTTAGAGTGTGCTTCCCAGTGGTCAAATAGTCCAAGCAGCAGCACATTTTCCAGGCTCTGTGCAGCCAGTCTCAGTGTTTTGAGATAAAATGCTCCAAAAATTGGCTGAATGTCCCCCTTTGACCCTATACTCTCTCCTAAAAAACAGCCATCTTGATGCAGCAGCACTGAGCAATTACCAGCCCATCTCAAATCTGATAATTTTGGCCAAAGTTCTTGAAAAGTTCTGCTCACGGACTTCCTTTTAATTTTTTTTATGTAATTTAATATTTTCTGTCATGTTTTAGACCTCATCACAGCACTGAGACTGCTCCTATCAAAGAGACAAATTATATACCCCTAAACTCTGCCCTAAATTCATATTTAGAAAACAGGAAGTACTTTGTTCAGATTGGTAACAGTGTCTCAAACCACATGGGCTTGACCTATGGGGTGCCCCAGGTGCAAATCCTGGGACCTCTTCTGTTCAACCTCTACATGCTGCCATTAGGTCAGTTAATACGCAGCAATAATGTGTCTTATCATTATGCAGACGACACTCAGATCTATGTCTCACTGACGGCAGGTGAATATGGACCAGTGGATTCACTCTGTCACTGCATCCAACAGATCAGCTTGTGGATGCAAAACAACTTTCTCCAGCTTAACTCAGACAAGACTGAAATCATCGTCTTTGGCCCGCAGAAACAAAAAGAAAGTGTTAGCTGTCACCTCAAGTCTATCACTCTAAAACCTACAAATCAAATTTGAAATGTGGATGTAATAATGGACTCAGACTTGAACTTTGCCAAAATCAAAGATACAGTGTCCAAACCAGACTTGGAGAGACTTATCCATGTATTTGTCTCCAGTAGGTTAGACTTCTTTAATGGCAGCTCACTGGCCTCTACAAAACAGCTGCAGTGCATCCAGAACGCTGCTGCTCAGGTCCTGACAAGAACCAGGAAGTACAATCACATTACTCTGTGCTCAGGTCTCTGCACTGGCTTCAGGCTCAGAAAATAGACTTTAAAGCAGCTCTGCTTGTGTTTAAGTCTCTCTACGGCCGAGCATCAAAGTACATCTCTGACATGTTAGTGCCATATGAACCATCTCAGATTTTCCGATTAGTTTACTAGTCAAATTATTACTTTTACTGTAGTTAAACTGTTTTAAAATACAGTTGATATATGGTGACTGAAGGCTTTTAAATAAAGAGTGCATTGTTAAAAAAAATCAGAAATTGTGTTTTTATTTCTGACATTTTGATCAAACAATGGCGCTGTCTTTGTTCTAAAACGTCTTTTTGCATGTGTACAGAGTCTGCACATCGATTGTTTTATAAGTTAATTGGTCGAAAATCCTTACTGACAGAACACAGTTATATCAGAAAAATCCCAAGGCAACTCAGGACAATCTGTTCAAAGGCTCCTTCAGAAGCTTGACATCATGCGGATCCCCCCCACACAGGCACACACACACACACACAAACACACACCTACACACACACACACACACACACACACACACACACACACACACACACACACACACAGACACAGACACACACGGTAATATGCCCTCTAAACATCCACATAAAGGAGAACACGTCTGGGTAGGGCAGCGGCCTGGGCATTTCACACTGTTTTCAATCTATTCCTGTCTTTAGGCATCAGTCATCTGGGGTAACGTGTGTGAGAAATGCTCTTACATCAGGGGAACAGCAGTTTGGACCTATAAGGGGCGCCACACTGAAAAACAATCAAAGTCCAACAAGCTCATTTGTATGTATTCATGATGATTTCTAAAGTATGGCATTGAACTCTCTTCTCTAGCTATGCAATAACAAGAGTTGTATTGTTGTGAAATGCTCTGAAAAATGTACATTCTCAGGGTGAGCGGGGTCGCCTCTCCACAGATCTGACATGTACCTTAACCTGGACCATAGCGTCACCTGTTTTTTGGAAAAATACTAGTCGACTGTAAAGCATTTATTTTTGGCTAGCAAAGCATAATTGTGGTGTTTATGTTCCTATACCCATTTTGCAATAATTTGTTGTTTGTGATAGTTTTATTTGCTCAAATTATTACTTTGACAACATGACCCTCTGACCAGACAAAGTTCCTGGGGCCTCCTGCAATCTCTGGCGCACCCCAGGTTTGGGACCACTGCTCTAGACCAGGGGTTCCCAAACTTGTCAAAATAACCATAAGACCAACTCGAGACTCCAACTGCAAAATTATCATGCATTTAATAATTTTTAGTGTCAAATCATGTAAGAATTGTTTAATTACATTTATTTGAGTATTTTATTGTGTTATTTGATTCAATCCAAATAAATCATTTTAAACCAAGCAACATATTGATTGCATTTACTGTCATTGTGAAATATATCTTGAAATCTTGGAACCCATTATCTAGACCAGGGGTGCCCAAAGTGTTTTCCTTAGCAGTTCATTTGAATACCTGTTAGTGCATCGAAGGCCAAACCTATTCATATTTTGCATGTAAAAGTTTGTCTGCAAGAAAATGTATGATTAAATTGTCTTAAATGTTTGTACTTTTTTAGGAGGATAGACTGGTTTGGGCTTTTTATGTTACAATTAATCAAAATAGGTTCTTTTAATAAAATTCAGCCCATATTCTCTAGCCAAATTAGTCCGTCTGAAGGGCACAAAACACTCATACCAAGGATATTTTATAACTTAGACGGCGGCGTTATTAAATTAAAGAATAAGCTATTTCAGATTTTTATCAAGCTACATCTTTTTCCTCAGCCTTCCGTCAGCATATTTCAACATTGATTTGGTTTAAAATATATTTAAATCTCAATGTAAAACAAAAACAATGATGTGACATTTAATCAAATTTGCTGTGTACTTGATTGATAAAATAATTGTTGCAGCCCTTGTCTCCATTAAGATACATTTAATGCGAACAATCCAGGCAAAGCAATAACATCTCTATGGAAACAAGCAGGTTACAAATGACATAATACGCCCTTAATTTAATCCTTCTAAACTGCCCGCTTGACTTAATTTAACAGCTATGATTTGTATCGTATCTTTAACTTTACCAACGGGCGTTCAATTATGGGAATAATGCTTTTAAAAAACAAACCAAAAAAAAAAAAAAAATCCTGTTTGAGTAGACCTCAGCGCAGGAGAGTGACAGCCAGACTCCGGAGTGTCCAGACTTAAAGTGAGGTCAGGTGGATATGAAGGCTGTCACACAAACTTAGATTAGTTCAGCCAGACGTTATCGATTAGGAACCTCTCAAGGAATAAGGATGCGACTTTTCTCAAACAACAGTACGACCTACTGGGAGCTACAGCATCCCATATTTCATTTCACTCTGGTAAGTGAGATATTGTTTTTATCCAGTTTTGCACTTTCTTTACTTTCCTCTGTGAAGGACCTGATTTTTACAGTTTTAAAATGTAAAAATGAGAACTAGTTAATTTAAAATTTTCCAAACTTTTTCTTTGATTTGTTAAAGTATCATCACTGGAATTAAATTACTTTTTATTTTCAGAGGCCAGAGCAGAGTAAAGCTAGCAACTAGAAGCTAACAATCTGGCTTTACAGCTCACCACAGCACTGAGACCGCTCATATAAAAGTGACAAATGACGTCCGTCTGAGTACTGATGCGGGTAAAGAGTCTGAATCTTAATCTGAGTGCTGCTTTTGACAATGTCGATCACAGGACCCTCTCACAGAGACTAGATGACAGAGTGGGCATCACTGGCACTGCCCTAAATTGGTTAAAGACCTATCTAGAAGACAGGAAGTATTTTGTTTGTTTGTTTGTTTGTGTCTCAGACCGCATGGCCTTGACCTGTGGGGTGCCCCAAGGGTCTATCCTGGGACCCCTTCTGTTCAACCTGTACATGTTGCCACTGGGTCAGTTAATACGCTACAGTGGAGTGGCCTACCACAACTATGCAGACGACACTCAGATTTATGTCTCACTGACGGCGGGTGAATATGGACCAGTGGATTCACTCAAAACACCCAAAACAACTTCCTTCAGTTGAACTCAGACAAGACTGAAGTTATCGTATTTGGCCCAATAAAACAAAGAGAAAGGGTTAGTAGTTACCTTCAGACTCTTGCTTTAAAACGTACAAACAAAGTTAGAAATGTAGGGGTAATTATGGATTCAGATTTGAATTTTCCCAGCCACATCAACTCAATAACATCAACTGCGTTTTACCATCTAAAAAATATTGCCAGAATCAAAGGTATAATGTCTAGACCAGACTTGGAGAGACCTATCCATGCATTTGTCTCCAGTAGGTTAGACTACTGTAACGGCTGCTCAAACGAGCTGTAAAACAGTTGCAGTACATCCAGAACGCTGCTGCTCGGGTCCTGACTAGAACCAGGAAGTATGACCACATTAGTCTGTGCTTTGTGACATTATTTTTCAAACTAGTTATTGCACCATTTTGCTACTGATAACCTGGACCTGGGTTAATTATTTAGTTTGGTTAAAAGCTCAAAAAAAAAAGGTCACTATAGCATCCTTTGAAAAGTAGATTGCAAAAATAATCAACGTGGAACAAGTTTGACATGTCCTGAATTTGGTCTTGTCAAATTGACCCATCCTGTAATGAGGATCAGCTCCAGGAACACAATTCCAGATTTTGGTCCAGGAATTTTGATGCCTGACCATCCAGTCCCTTCAACGTTCTGTTCGAATTTTGGAATTTTACACACACAAAAAAAAAAGATTGTTAAATGGGATGATCCAACTACAGCCACTAATGTCTAGCATGTGTCTCTCAAATGTGTAAAACATCACCTCTTGAATATTCCCCTATAATTCAGATCAAAATAATAACCTCAGATTAACATATCTGAGTTATTCGCCTGATGATTCTGTAGAAATCAAGTCAGTTTCTCAATCCTCAGAGTTAGTTCCGTTTCCTTTTATGCCCATAAGCTGCCATGTTTGCGTAGACATTTGATTGATTGGTTAAGCCGCGTCAATCACATTCTCATTTGAAATCAGGGCGACACAACATGATTACAGACCAAAAACGTCTTTTAAAAGTAATATCAAAGCATGTAAGGAAAGGAATTTGTTAAAACTGATTCACAGAAAAAGTGGATCTGTAGGTTTATAGGTTAAAGATCTTGACTTATAACAGAAGGCACATTAAGAAAGTGTTTGGGATTTTGCACTTATAATATCACAATCTGATCATAATGAACTATGTAAAGGCTCGTATCTTTCTGTCACATTGACCCAGTGTGGAGAAATTCCCCAAGCTTGTTCTTTTATGGATGATGCAAATCAAAGAGCGTAAGAAAACGGGGGAGCCACGGAGATGTATGGCGCTATCTCCCTTCGATCTTTTTCCATCACACTTCAAAGTCTATGAAGAATTTACAGCAGTAAATCTTTAAAGCACTCGTGGGAGGTTCTGGAATCCACCCCGCTGAAGATTCACAATCATCAAGACCCATCAGTCTGTAACATCTCAATGTCAAAAGTGAAAATAAAGAAGTTACGGGGAAGGTAGATTGAGGTAACTATTTGTGTTAAAACAAGTACATACCCAGAGTGTCATTGAAAAGGTCTGTGCACTCCAACAATGGAAACAGTGGATGGATACTTGTGGAATGTACTACTAGCTGCAGTAAAGAAGGCAATAACACAAAAACTATCAAGGGCTGGTCTGAAATAACTTTGGATGGTTACAAAATGGAAAAACTGACTTTTACTTTGAACTTAAACACGGACAAATTCAAAAGACGCTGGGACAGGTACAAAGGTGGGACATATGCCAGACGGATTTTCTTTGGATTACTTTGTTTTACCTCTGCGATGTCTTCACAGAGCTTTAAGAGTGGAATCCAAATTTTGGTCAAATGGGCAGCGGAGCAGGGCTGACACTAGCTTGTTTACATGGATATTAAGAGCCAGGCTTCTCTCTTTTTACGCAATATGGTGGGAAAAAAACCCATTCTAAAACATAACCTAATGTCTGTCACTGTGAGTGTAATGCTCTGAGGCTGCAGAGGAGTTTAAAACATTATTTTGCACCAACTGCATCAACGATTAAGGACTAGATTGCCATTAAAACGGACATATGTAAAATGGAAGTAATCACATTTGGACTTAAAAAAAAAAAAAAAAAAGACAGACTTTGGACACGTTTTTAAATTAATACATTTTTACTTTCTGCTCTGTCTGATCTCGTGTTTTGTGTAATGTTTTATATAATTTGGAAAAACACACTTTGAAAATAATTAGGCTATCTATTTTATACCAGTGATAACTAACTATAAAAAGTATGTCATAACTAAATTGTAGCCAAATTCAGCACTGCATTATTTTTTTTAATGTATAATGGCACAGGATCAGACTAAATTAGGATCATAAAAACATTAAAATTAACATGATTGATATTGGATCAGGGATTGGTATGGGTGATTACAAACATTAAAAGATCTGTTTTAGATCTGGAGCCAAAAACATCTGAATTGGGACATCCCTAGTCGTTGCAGACAAAGCAGGAAGGGACAAAGAGAGCGCTTTTGAAATGAAACGCTGCGAGGCAAAGATAACAGCGTGCGATTGGCTGTTGTGGTCTGGAATGCTTCATTGTCTTCACTGAGTTTGCATCACCTGACCACTGCTAACTTCACTTTTGCCTCCTCGCACTTGCCCCGTGTTCACATTCGAGTGTTTTTCGCGATTACGTGGCGCTCTCTAGTGCTCTCACAACCCCACAGAGATCTGGCTAGACAACGCGAGGCCGCACAGTAGAAATATACAGGTGTAGTCACAAGCACTCACTGCACTTACTGCGGGGCGAAGAGTGGGCCCATTTTCAAACAAACTTCCTCTTCAAAAGCATGCTTGTTTCCCAGGGCGTTTTACTCACCAAAACGGTCACGACTCGTAGCACCACACCTCTCATGTTGTTCTCCAGTTTGCGATCGGTGAGTGTGCCGTTCAAGCCGTGCACCGGATCCCACGTCGCAAGCTGTAAAATACACAAAATGAAAACACAAAATTAGCATGAAGCGGTTTGAAAGAATGCACGCTGGGGATTTTAAAACTGAACTGAGATGATGATTACTGAATGATCGTCGTGACGATTGATGAAGTTAGAAAAGGAAGGTCGCTTTCATTCACACAATAGATTTTCACACAATAAAGTTTTTTTGTGTGTGTTATTCAACCAAAACATGCAATGCTGTGATGGTAGCAGGGAATTTACATTGCAACTAACAGCACCAGCCGCAGTTAACATTCTTTATCTGAGTTTAAGAGATTGCACACCAGGATGTACAAATGATCGAGGTCAGAAGAAAGAGAGTATTTTTCAGTTTACAAAGCTCCAGATCGACCAACAGTGAGTCAAGTCTCACATTGTTTAAGCTACAAATGTATTTTTGTGTTGATCTGGGGTTTTATCTAGGTGTTGATTTAACCATCATCTCATAACAATTTGAAATCTTTATTGAGATTGGGTGTTGGCAATTCCATTAATTCTTAATCAGTTAATAAAGCGAGAGGGAGTCATTTGAAGAGAAAAACGATCACGAACGCTTAGAAATAGATGTGGGAGTGCGTCAGTGGGTCCATCAAGGAAAAATCAGGTGCTTCTCAAGGACAAAAAAGAAATTACAAGACATATGATTGAGCCACCAACTAAACTTAATGTGCAATTTCAAATCCAGAGGCTCAGAAAAGCAGTCCGAGGCACTCTGATATAAATATAAAAATCATGTATTTAGCAGAGGGACGCCAACGTGTTTTGATCTGTCGAAGATCACAAATGTATTTCAAAAGCACTGTTTGAATAACTGACTGTTTAATAAAATCACAAACTAAAACCAATGATTTGCAGGTGTTTATTACATCGACGTGGAAATAAGCCTCTGTCAAACTGCTTGTTGTCACTATTTTGTCAAAAATCAGTAAATGTTATACGTACAGGGTGAATAAAGTGTCTCCAAAGACACTATTTGATGAGATTAGAAGGTGGAATGTCCAAACATTGCAGATTTAGGGCACAACAGCGGCACATTAGAAACCCTGCTTGTGCCACGTAAGGGTCACTAATGTTTAATCTGATTCATTTTTAAGGTGTATCGTCATTTACGTCTAAATTTAATGACAAACTCTAAATTTCAGGCTCAGTGCCATTCATTACTGCCATTTCTTCCCCGCCGTAATAGCGTCCTCAACCAATTTAGTCATCTGAGTCATGGGATGAATAGTGTGTGTGTCCGTGCGAGATCAGCACTCTCAAAAATGCAACACAAATTTACTTACAATTACAAAGAAAGCAACCTGAGCCTAGTTTTTAGGTCCATAAAGCATCAGCAGAGTCGTTCTGAGCAGTTCTACGGTCAAATTGTATTCACAACAAAACACATGGACATTTTGTAGAGGTGTCCAAACTTTTTTTCATTAAGGTACACTGATAGCCAGAGATCGGGATTTGATAAGTGGATCATTCAAATATATGGATTTAGCACAGGTTTGATTGAGCAACAACACATTTAATCAGCAGAACTGTTTATTGTAATTTGGGCGAATTCACCAGAAAGCCTGAGGGCCAACAAAACAAATTGGTTTGAGGGCCGCATTTGGTCCAGACATATATTGCACAAGAGCTTTATGTTAAGTTCTAAAACATGAAAAAATCTCAAGGTGCTGCATGTTTAATAGCTAATGAAAGCCTCAATTAAATAACCAACATTCACAGTCACTGGCAAATAATGTACACAGATTAATAGACTTGGCGTTGTATCAAAGGTATGCTGCAGACCCAGAGGAACAAATGTGCATTTTCTGTACAAAGCAAAGCAAACAAAAGAAAAAGATTGCGATATAAGCTGCTGTGGCCGGCGCTTGATCGACTGTAGATCTTTCAGTCTGCTGTGAGCCACGGAAAAGCCAAGTCATTTTCTATAATTCAAAGGTACTTTATGAATCCTGCCCTGGCTGATGTCTATCAAATTGCATCAGCTCTCTCCCCCGCCATATTTTTGAAGTCCCTAACCATATGTTCATCTGTGTTCTGCTTTCTGCTTTCAATAAAATATTGTTTTTAGTTTTAAAAGATCAAACCCGTCTGCTTTCCCTATGGGGAGACTGAGGCGGAGGAAAAATGGAGTGATTTAACTGTCTACTCTGCTAACACAAACACACAGGCATAAATACACACAACTATGCACGCTGTTGGGTGTCGATGCTTTGTGCGGACTCTCATTCATTTCCTGGAGACTGATCCAAAAGTGCATATGCCAGGCTTTCATATTATGACTTACTTTGGTGGTACAGTGCATTTGGCAAACAGATAACACTCATCAAAGTGCCAGTTTGTGAAGGAACCGGAGCAAAAAGCTGAAAACTAATAGAGCTAGCAAAGGGTGACGGGAAATCCTTCTGCTCATTGTGAAGAAATCAAGTTTTTGTGTTTTTCTTATAATGCAACACTTTTGTTTGAGAATGGTCTAAAAACAGGTCTACGTGAATGTTAAAATCGCCAATAATTTCTTGGTTTATTGTAATGTAGAGGTAATATATTTTCAAAAAAGAGTATTATTTTAGCAGTGGTCGTGGTAGTGCGGAGTTCAAAAAAGGAATCACTCCATTTATGTTGTCATTACACCAAATTCCATCCAAAATGACTACAGTATTTCTACTCAAATCAAATAAAATGTCATTCATTATTAATGCTATGGACATAAACATAATATAGGTTTAATAAGTTAATTCAAGGTAAGACACTAAAGGCAAAACAAATTTTTTGGTGTCTTATCATAAAATCTTTCATGTGGAAACAACAAACTCCAATCTGCCCCTAAAGATGTTTAATTACTTCATTTAATCCACTTCATCCATAAATTTCATTGTAACTTCAAAAACTGTCTTCTTAAAATGCATTTTTTCTTCCAAAGAGATATAAAGATCAGCCTTAAAGCAGCTCCTACACACACCAAACTTTACAATCTTGTACGAAACAAGATTTTGACGGAATGTGTAGAAGAGTTTGTTGATATATAATTCTAAGCCTGATTTATTAAGTCCAAAAAACGAGGTGGCATTTGAATTTTCAAACCAATTTTCAGTTTAGATCTGGTTCATTCGAAAACTAAATACGAAATCCAAAACTTTTAGAACACGTGTACAAAATTAACCAAGAGATTTAAACTTGGTTCTGTCCATTTTTCAGATTGAAATGTGAAAATATGTGCACTTAATACCGTTTTTTTACACATACAAATACCATAGCATATCATTGACTAGAAAAGATTGATTAGAAAAGAACTGAACATTAACAGTAATACTTTTTTTTTTTTTTTATCAAGAACTGTACTGTATATATATCAAATATTCTTTTCGTCTGACAACTTGGTTAGTGAGATGTTTTTACCTTGACATGTTTTGGCTGCTGTCTGCTAGCCATCTTCAAAACTGGAGGAAAGTCTATAAAAAACTCCTAGGGCATGTTTCTGGTAAAATCTCACTCTCCTCTCCTTAGGGCAGTATAAATATAACATAAAACCAGCGCTTAGAATTGAGAATGAGAGTTTAAACGATAACATAGAGCACCCCTGGATGAATAAAGGATTAAATTACGATATTTAGTTTGAATTTAATCTTAACAAAAGTCCGATTGTGTGTGCTTTCAAATGGAGTTTACTAATAGTTACAGATGCAGGTGTGATTTAGTTTTATTCACAGTTACAGAGCTAAGAAAATAAAGACATTCCGACATTCTTTTATTTGAAAAATACTCAACATTCAGCCTGAGTGGACAGCACACGTTAAAAAGTGTGTTGCTTTTTTGTTGCTGTTGTCTGTGGAGCTTTTGTTTTGCTCAAATTAACGTTATAGCGGTTAATATAAACTGAAAGTAGTTTCTCCGTTGTTGCTCCGACTGTGCAGAGCTAACCTAGCTTGTTTGCTAACAGCAGTTGGAGATTTAGGACACTTCAACTCGCCCCACATCAATTATTTTCCTCAACAAATTGGCTCAGATACATGTTATTTAAGGAGAGAAAAGTTATTCAAAAAGTCCGACAGCGTAACTGCAGTGTTCTTGTTGTTTATCTGGTTTTCTAGGACTTGTTTTTCTTCTTTTAGATGTGAGGTACAAACTGAATATTATACGTCTTTATATTTATTAGTAAACTGTGGCAGCTCTTTCACATTTTCGTTGTGTTTTGCGCTCTTACAGAAAAAAAACTCTTGTGTGTTTTTACCAGAGCTTGATTGAATGTTGTTGAGCTTGGTGTCATTCCAAAAAACGGAAATCTTTTTTTTTTATGTGACGTGATTATGTGTTTTAATTTCCCCAAATCCGAGGAATAAGACAAACATTGCCAGGGCTCAAGTCTAACAAACACAAAGATTACATTTCGCATTCTAATTTCAACAGGGGAAATGCAGGATTTTATAGTTTTCTACAGCTTCGACTTGCTCTTGAGCGCACTGCTTTCCGCCCGTTCTGATCAATCCCCTTCTGGGACCAGTACTTACAGTAAAGCTTATCCGGCTGCCTTCTCTCTTCTGCCCTGACGTTTGTGTAATCACTGGAATATGGCTGACGGAACAGAAACGAAATGTTCTGTATGCGGCGCTGTGTGTGCCAAGACGCTTCGACTATTACTGAGGCTGAGGTCGAGTGGCAGCGGCAGTGACGGCAGCAGAGACAGCAGCAGTAACAGCAGTGGTAGTAGGCGATGATGGCGCTATTGTAAAAGAGACGACACTCCTCATGGGGGTTAGCTCTCGATGGAGTTGGAATCTAATTTAGATGCATCAAAGAGTAGCGGAGCAGAAGCCATTTTGAAGACTAGAACAGAACAGTAGAGCGAGCGTACTAAGCAGAGAATAGTATCGGTGTATTTTAATCTCAAACACCAGTGCTATATTAAGCGTGGCCTTTTCAAAGCACTTACGTCTTTTTCAGCAGTAAACAACAAGAAATGTCAGCGCCACTTAACAGTAACTACACCTTTATGTGTCTGAAGAGTGCATGGAAATTCACAATGAACAAATAGTTTATTTACCACAATTCAGGCTTAATAACTACTTAATTAAGGTTCAGGTTAGGGTATTAGTTAAGTAGTTACTAAGCCTGATCATTCTTAATAAACTATTAGTTCATTAATAATTAGTCACGCGTTATTAAGGCCGATTATTTGGGCCGATTATTTGGTTCTTTGGTTACACTTTATAATAAAGCATGAATTCAAGGCATTTATAAATGTTTATTAATCCATACCTAGTCACAGACAAAAATAAACTAACATTAACAAATGTTTAATAACGATTATCAACAATACCTAACCCTAACCTCAGTAAACTAAGTGTAACCAGTTCTACCTACAGTCGTAATAATTCAAGTCACAATATTTAAATAGTTATTAAATGTAAAAATAAACAAAAAGTCTAGCTATATGCAATTTGCTGTGATCAAATAAAAATTTAGTTAAAGGAAAAATGATATGGATTTTTCATTAGTCATATGGTCATTAGCCTTTAAACATGCTACTGAGTACCTTAAATTTGCCATTTCATATATTGAAAAAAAAACAAAAAAACTTTTTTATTCATTAAATGACAGGATGTATCAGCCTGTGTGAAATGACATTTACTGAGTGCATCCAGCCAGTAGATGGCACCAGTGCTCACACAATTTAGTGACCTTAGCTGTCAACAAACATAATGGTGCAAATGAGCAGCAGCAGCAGTGAACGTGTTTATACAGCAGAAATGTTCAGAGCGAGTCTGGCAATGATTTAAGGACTAAAACAGCAGAAGATTCTTGGATAAGTGATGTATGAAATCTGATAATACGTCCCAGAATCAGGAAGTTCAGCAGGAAGCGTATTTGACGCTTGGAGGATGGAGGATTTTCTAATAAACATTCCTCAAAACAGCGTGAATGCAGCTGAATGCAACTTCAGGTGTGTTTTTGATGACGGAACATTGTTAGAACATAGTTTCAAGCTCAAAAAAGTCACTGTAGCAAGCTATGTGTCCTTAAAATCACAAAGTTGTAATAAGAGTTTCATGAACGTGCTTTCTTTCGGTGTTAATGGATCATTTATTTTGGTCAGACGGGACTGTTTGTTTACAGTGGCTTTCTCAGAAGAACATTTATTTTATATTTGTGACTCCTTATTTTTATACATGACTTATTTTATTTTATCACAGTTGATTTATATTTTGCTATTATTATTCATTGTTTTATGTTGCATCATATCGCTGAAGCAATTCACCTTATTTCAGAAGTTGCCGTGGACACTGTCATTGTGGTAATTCTCCTACTGGTTGTGTTAGTTTACGTGGGGCAGCAGATCTCAATAGTAAATAAATTGCACAGTGTACAAAACCATTTTCATCTTGCCCAGGGAAATCACACATTGTGGACTTGTTGGTGTACATGGACATTGAACATTTTGCACAAATCCGTCTGGCGGAATATCAGGGGGCGTGGTCTGCTGTGGGTGAAACTCAACTTTTTCACTCTATACAGCAGGCGGTGCCAGCATTGAGGTAGCATTTAGCCCACATCTAACCTTCGCATTCTTGAATACTTGAACAACCCGTAAAACTACAACATTACTTCACATTTTTCTTATTTACGTTGTTATTTTACTTTTGGAAGTAGAAGAAATTGTATATTATGAAAAGTCTGGTCTCTCTCCATTCTCCAGCCCTGCTGTATTGTATAGCTTCAAGGCTAAATAAAGCTCATCTGAAAATCAATAGCTTATATGTAGCAGTGGTGCTCAGACACCACGTATCACCAAAGAAAAGCTTTTTGCTCTTCAATTACCACCAGTTATAAAGCAGATCTACAACAGGATTTATGGGTCCAATATGTGGCTGAACCAGGTCTAAAATAAGACACCATTTGGTACTTTTAAAAAATCAATCAATCAATCAATCAATCATATGACTAGAATAATCAGATAATCCAATAATATCTGATTATTGCTATGTATTTATATATGTTCGGCCATCAAAAACACTTGGTGATACTGTATGTGCATATTTAGTTGTGGATTTGTCCAACAAGGCTCATTGGGTCATCTGATAATTTAATATTTTAAAGGTTCATATTGTTACTTTTCCCATGATTCATAGTGTACAATGTGGCTGAAAAGAGGTGACCCTGGCAAACGCTTCTGCACTAGTTCTTATCTGACAAAGTGCGTTTATAAAATACACAGGTTATACATTACACATCCAATGTCTTTCCATGAAGTTGATGCTATCAAACCATGTGTAATGTAAAGAGAATTTATCTTAACTAGAGTAAATAAAAATCAGGTACAGGCCCTTTAATGATTAATGTGCAGGAAGCTTACCATATGCACTATGAAGGGGGTGGGATTCAATTAGTATTGAATTGAAGTATTACTTCACCCCACTCCTTTTCAAGCTAAAATAATTAAGAAAAACTTGGTGCATTCAAGTATTTTTCTTTTGTTTTTCTTCTTCTTTTTGTCTTTACGAGAAATGTACAAAAATGATTGATTTATAGCTCGACATAAAGCAATAATCACCAGCACTCATTGGCACCGCACACGCAGCTCTTTGACTTATATACTCGCACTCATATATAAAATTTTTCTATATTTATGACAGCTCTTGACTCACAACCTGCTGGATCCAATTCGGGAGGTCGCATTTCTTATTGATTTGTCCCAGCCTGACCCCGGCATGAACGTGCGGGTCTAATAAAAGCAGAGTGTGGGCCGCGCACAGATCACGACGCCCGTGTCAGATGAATGAGCGCAATTCTGATCATACAGGATATTATAGGGACATCACAGTAATTATATGTTCTGGAGACAGGCATTTGCTGGTGATTTAACTCGACACTGATGCCTGTAATTTCACTGTCAGCCTGCAGGGGAAGGTGTGGAGTCACGAACTGCACCTGCTGCTTTAGAAACACATGCTATCGATGTGTGTGCTCCTTGTTGTGTGACTTGCTTTCTTTTTCTGAATATGTGCAGAAATATGCGCAATTAAAGGTGCTGTACCTTAGAACTAAAATAGAACTGGTTCATTTTAAACTCCACAAGTATTTCTCGACTTCCTAATGCATGCAGGACCGGCATAATTATTCTCTGTGATGAGTTTATAAGCTCTTTTGACATCTTTCAAATAAAGTCTTTATTTGCCATCACGGTAAAGGTAACAACAACTAGCACGCTAACAGTAAATTTCCTGCTTTTTGGAGTATAAAACGTTCAAAAATGTGTTTCATTTTCACTGGAATATATGCTTTTACAGTGTATCTCTTCTGGGGCAAAACTGATTTTACTTTAATACATGAAAAAAATAGGTATAGCCACTTTAATACTTGTTAATAATAATACTTTATGACTTTAATGAGCTTTAATGTCTTAATAAAAGTTGTATTTTGATCATACACTTATAGTCCTGTTTGTCCTGTGTTTGATGCTTGACTGCTCTGAAAATATCTGTTTTCATCTACCCCCTATCACCAACCTACTTCTCTGTAGTACTTATACTTCAAGTCACGTTGATGTTCAAATATAACAAAGCCATTATTCAATGATGAAATCATGTATATGACAATCCACTGCTTACTACGGTGAAATGTCATTAGTGGGAGTCCCTCGACCGGCTTCCAGTTCAGAAGTTTACCCGTTTGAACAGCATTCCAGGGCATCTTTTTCAACTGTTCTTTAATAAAAATTGCATAGTTTATAAAGTGTGTGTGCGTACATATCATTTTAAGTTAGAAAAGATAAAATTCAAATACAAAAAGTGTGTTTCAAAGCCAATTAAATCCACAAGAAAGCATAATATGGCCACTTTAAATCCAACTGTTCAATATGTAAGTGTTGAAATTACAGTCATCATGCATTATTGAGTGAGCTTTTCGATGGTTTAAAATAAGAATGAAAGACTGGGCACTGTCAAGGAGTATTAAAACTGAACACACCGAGTACATGGATGTTTCTGAGATCTGTAAAAGCCACGTGCACTAAATAAATGATCGGCTTCAGTAAGGCCAAGGCAGTTCAAGCACACAAGAGAGGTCCTGCTTTGTATCCATCAATTATGAATACAAAGAACAAAGAGTGCAGACAGTGTGGTTCAAAGTTCAATGTCCCCAAAGAAACGGAAGTACTGTACGAATCAAAATAAACTGGATGGAAATGTGGAGGAACATGCAGGATCGGACCTTGAAAATGGAATTATATGCAAGAAAAACGGATGCATGGCTTTGTATGCACTGTAAACAACTGCGAATCTTACATCTGCCCTGTCAAAACTGGTGTTCCACAAGGTTCAGTGCTCGGCCCCTCTCTCTTCATCGTCTACATGCTTCCGTTCGATCCAATCCATCACCGTCACAAACTGCCTCATTATAGAACTTAAAATGACAGCTTAAACTCACTGATACATCTTGCTTTTCCTCAATACTGTTGCTCAATGTCTTGTTTGTCTTTTCTTTGCACGTAAAGTGTCTTTGAATCTCCACAAAAACAGTGAAATGAGTCTGCAGAATTATTTTTTATCATTATCAGCACTTTTAATGTTCTGTGTAAAGTTTTGCTTTGTTCGTTAATTGTTTTTTACATGTTCTTTTCACGTTGTAATGTTATAACGGAGGTCAGTTCCCACTCAGTTACAAAAAGGTGCTCGATTAATCTAGCCATTATTATTCCGATTAATCAATTCAATCAAGTTGTAAAAAATGCAAAAGGCCAAAAATGAATTTTATTTAATTTAACCAGATGAGGCTGAAGTGAAGCTGTTGAGGACATTTGATGGCGTATATAGACCCTTTAAAATGTGATGTCACCTAAATTCAAGAGGCAAGTTGACATTAATTTCAATGATTAGCTCACATCAAATCTAAATACAAACGTGTTTTTGTTTTTGTGTAGTGAAAAAAGCATGTTTCAAGTCCCAGGTTAGTTTGCTTTTTAATTACAAAAGATGGAAAAAATACAATTTTCTAGCCATAAAATTAACTTAATTAGTAGTATTTAGTATTTAAGCTTCACAAAAATATATCTTATAATATCTGTGGATAAAAAACTAACTAACTAAAAAACTAAAACAAAATATATATATATTGTAGCATTGTGTAACTAAAAATCAGGATTTTGCCTTCACAAAATGCACATTACATGAACGTAAAATACTACTTAATTTGTTTGAATCAGGCTCTGATATCACTCACAGTTTTCTGAGTGGTTTTCATTTTACATAAGCATCTCCATTTTTCTTATGATGTGATATTCTGAGGTTTATCCCAGTTTCCCCATTGAAATCACAGCAAATTCCACTTCACGTTTGCCTCCATTCCAGAATTTAGAATGTTTTTACTTATAAACTTTTAATGGGCCTATTTACAGAAAGTAGTACTTTGATCAAAAACACCATTTCCGGTTTCATTTTCATGCAATTACTGCTCAAGCGGAGTAATAAAACCTCTATTTTCATGTCATGTCATGTGTCGGTGCTCATGTATCGACCGGCTAACAACTTCTTGATCACTAAATTAGTTGACGATAAACTTGTTGCAGCCCCGCTTCAAAGCTTGCTCACATTCTCCCGTGGCTTGCATTTACATATCCTGTCGTATTTATAAATGACTATCCAACGAAAGCATTGTGACCGATTTGGAACTGCCTGCCGCTTAATCCAGTCAATGCACCATCTGTTTTCTGTGGCCAAAACCGGCAGCGGACGCCAAAGACAAAATGAGAATGCCTCTTCTTTAAAGCCACATCAGAGCAGGCCAATAAGCTATAACATGGAGCTGTAAAAGTTCCACTCTATATTCATATTGTTTCGAGCCGTTTTAACAGGTGTGTGTGTGTGTTTGTGTGCGTTTATTTGTGTGTGGGCAGCAGCACTGGGAACTAAAATGGCAGCCAGGCATGTGCTTATCTCCACAGCGCCAGATAAGAAGCAAATTTTCCCCGGACTCCATGAAATAAACGTGGATTTGTGGGCGCGCCAACGTTCGCGCGCGTTGAAGTGAATGACCCTCGGTGTCTGGACCATTACGGGCTTCAGAGGGGTGCAATTTACATCCAACAATGCCCTTCTCTCTCTCCCTCTACCTACGTCTACGTGTTGCATTCCTTTACAGTTTTGTTGTTGCCGAGTTAATTTACGGCGTGGACTTGTGACATACAGTAAAGCGCTGTTCTTCTGTACGTGTGGCGAGCTAGCTCAAACCACCTTCATTTGTTTCACATAAAAACAAGGTCAAATGCAAATAGCGGCTTTGCACGGAAGCACGGGCTATTGTTCGGCGGCCACCTAAGCGAAGTGTATTACAGAGAGGTCGACAACAACAATCTCGCTCTCTGAATTCAATTACCGCAGGCACATATGAGGAACAAAGGGACCGACCACTTCACATGAACGTAAAAAAATTAACATGCTACATGGCAATTATTGCATAAACGTAATTGCATGGCTAATTACTGCGCTTTCCTTCAACAAACCAGGCTATTAAAGAACTAGCCCACACTTTATCATGGAGAATTATGTTTTATGAGAAGCGAAATACAGAACAGTTATACAGCCAATATAACATTAGACAAACAGAACCTGATTTTTACTGTCTTTAAACATGAAAAACAGAACTAGTTCATTATTTTATGGTGTTCAGCACACGAAAGACAGAGCAAAGGACAGAATGTGAGAAGGTGAGGGCGTGCACATGAGGAACAAAACACAAAGCAGAACAAGAACTACTCATCGGCTATTTCTGATCACTGCAAAAGAGAGAACAGCATTATGGACTGGGACGGAGCAAACATCATCTGGACAGAGGACAATAAACATTGTCGCTGGATTAAGGAGGCAATTGGAATACGGAAACGTGCCCAGAGGAGTATGAACCGGGACGAGGGGGCATTTTTACTCTCACACACCTGGAACAACGCCCTAAAGAAGTCGGACTGCAGATGTTGTCCTACCTCTACCGGTAGAAAAACGGCGCCAAAACCTGTATCAATCAGCTGACAAAGCACGTCACAGCTACATCGAGTGACACTCTGATGAAGGATGTGAGTGAGCAGTCAAAACTGTCAGGTAAAATAAACAAACACTGGTCTGAAATAAGAATCTTAAAATAATGAATCAGTAGAAGACCAAATCAAATCAAATCAAATCAATTTATTTTTATAATGCCCAAAATCACAACAACAGTTGCCTCGATGGGCCACAGGTAAAAGCAGTTCAGATAACTGTCCCAGAATGCCCCAAATGAACCTCGTTGGACTAGAACTAGCTAATTTGAAACTTTTTGCATCAGTGCACGTATCACTCACTTACCTAGAAAGCACTATGGTGGCTTTATGTATGTATATGTAACTTAAAGAAGACCAAGAACCTTTTCGAAGTACATGCGGTTCATTTTAAACTGTTTGCAGTGATCCACGGGTGTTGCTCATTTACCTACTTTATTCACCTTATTCCGGAAGTTGCCTTACGCGCCGCCGTCTTGTTTCTGTTGTATTAGTTTACATGGAGCAGACGAGCTCAACAGAAAATAAGTTCTACATGGACTAAAAAGCCGTTTTCAGACTGACCAGGAAATCGGTGCGTTGTTGACTTGTTGTTGCTCGTGTTCAATAAACATTTTACACAAATCAACCTACTTTATGTAACATTTTAGCGGCAAGACTTTTCCCTCGTTCGTCATTAGCTTTAACGGAGTTCTCGTCAAACGGAAGTGCGTTTACAACAAAAGTGCAAAAAACGGCAAAAGTGGGCGGGGCAGAATAAGGTCAATTACAAGCATCCTTATTATTCAGCGAGAATGAATTATTCAGAACAGAGTTTACGCTAACAGTAAAGCTACTACAGCAACTACCTGCTAACAACTCACTTCTGGAATAAAACGCTCTTTAAATCGAGAAAAATTGTAGAGGTAACATAGAAGACCTTAAGACTGAGGCTGTTCTTCACCGTGCAGTGCGCTGCTACTGTCAATCAGAGCTTTAGAACAGATACTTTAAAAGATGAAAAGGACGATACTGGATCAGAGTTTGGGGAAGATGACGGGGTTTTGACATAGGAGTTCAAGACAAGCTCATCCCAGAGACGTACACTTGACTGATACAGTAAGGACACAGTTAGTCTCCCATGGCCAAAAGAGTAGTAGTAAAACTAGTTCATGTATGTACTATTGCATGTAATCAGTTATAAAAGAGACAATTCACACTGCACCTCAACGTCTGTAATGCTGTTTTTGTTGGTTTGAAGACATAAAAAAGATGTTCGCCGTCTTTGCGTTACTCTTTTTACCATGTGGATCTTGTATTATAATCCTAAAGACATTATTTTATTGCAGTTGCATATCATTTTTTTTAATTGAAGTTTAGAACAAAGCAAAAAAAACTGTTTGTTTGTGCATGTTTTTTCCACTTTTATCTCAAAATGCTTGATTCTGATTAAAACTATGGTGTTTCAAAAAGGAACGAGTCCCTGTGCAATAATGATCATTTTTATCAAATTAAAGTAGAGACGTGGAAGTTTTTCCTTGTGGTTAAACCAGCCACACAGTTTTCTGCGGGGCTGTGAAGATTGTTCAAATCAAGAAAACTCTGGTGAGCTTTAGGCTGGGAGGGGGGTCTTGTGAGGAAAAGGCCGGCGGTGAAAATGTTAATTAGATACACTTAAAGGGCACCTATTCTGCTACAGTGACTGCTTTGAGCTTTTAACCATGTTATAACAATGTTCATCATCAAAAACATACCTTAAGTAGCATTCAGTTGCATTCACGCTGTTTTGAGGAAGGTTTATTAGAAAATCTTCTCCCTTCGAGCCTCAAACACACTTCCTACGGATTCCCTCAATCCGGGACAAATTTTTGGATCATCTACGTCACTTATCTGAGAATATTCCACTGTTTTAAGTCCTTAAATCATCGCTAAACTCATTCTGAGCATTTCTGTCATCTAAACACAATAACGGCTGCAGTAAATCCTCATTATAACGTCTTTTCGGCGCTAACTTCACTAGATTGTACATTGTGCTGGCGCCATCTGCTGACTGGATGCACTCAGTAAGTGTAATTTCATAGTGACTGATAACACGGGGGCATTAGGTGGAAAAGCGCTCTATAAATAAAAATTCTTCTTCTTCTTCTTCACGGGCCATAGAATGAATAAGAAACTTGTTTTGTTTTTGTTTTAAAGCATGAGATGGCAAATTTAAGGTTAATATTTTGCCTTTAACCATCTCACAGATCTGCTTTTTAAATATGTTTGTTCTGGCACAAACCAAATTTTACTTTAATTCACAATTCTTTTTTTCTTTTTTTTTTACAATAAGATAATGGATGCACCTTGGACTCAGAAGTGGAAAATATGCATGACATCATCGATCAACAATCCAATCGAGGGAACGCGAACAGAAACTACCTCTCAATTTCACCGCTTTAATATTCAAACATCTTCATACATTGAACGCATCTGAAAGATTTGAAAAAAAAATAATAATAATAATTGCACACATAGCGCTAACATTAAGAAACACTATAAAACGTAACGCCATGATGACTTAATCCACAAAGCTGTTCCGTTATGCATTTATCTGATTGTCGTGATAATTAGCAGACAAAATCTCGCCAAATGCGGAGGTAATAAAGTGCAAAGAGTCGGTACGCGGCGCCGCTAAATGATTGTTCAAAGAGCGTCTCTGGAGAAATCACTGTAAGAGCAAACATATTCATATAAACAGTGTGATATCAATAAGCCCGGTTCAGTCCCATCACTCACACTCAGCAGATGTTGTCATTCTGCAGCGCTGCCTTTGTGGATGTGGCAGCAGGCTATTTGGATTTCCTCAAAGCATTGTGTTTCTCCCCATTATTCCTTTTGTCGTTATTGTGTTGCGTTTTAAGACAACATTTGTATCGTTTTTGTATTGCCCCCGGGCGCACCTTAAACAAAGCATGGCCTCCAGCAAAAGGAGGAATAAAAATGTCGATGACTTACATTGGTTTTTATCCGCTGTTGAAACGTTGGTGGGTAATAAGTTTTTAACGAAGGCGAAGGCATGGTTAGGACTGTAAAATGGGCTTGAAATAAACATATTTGGAAACCGCTTTGAAAGATCAAACGCAGTTTTTAATCCAGTTGTACTTTGTCTTGTTAAAGCGAGACGCTACAATCCAAACACATTTTTTTTTTCAATTTTTGTTTTTTTGGTTGGTTTGCTCTCTCAAGATATCAGCTTTCATGTGGTAACAACAAACGTGTACAATCTGCTCTTAATGATGTTTTATTACTTCATTTAATCCACTTCATCCATAGAGTTCTATGGGACATTGTAACTTCAAAGGCCGTTTTCTCAAAATGCATTTTTCTCCCGTCGGGACATAAAGATCACCACATAAAGTAGATCCCTCACACACCAAACTTTACAATCTTGGACTTAACAAGATTTTGACGAAATGCGTAGAAGGAATTTTTTATATCTAATTCTAAAACTGATTTATTGATTGTTAAATAAAATTAGGCGACATTTGATTTTCTAGAACAATTTTCAGTCAAATCTAGTAAATCTAAATTAAAAAACCCAAATTCCCTCTGTAAAGTTTTTTGTAACTTATATGTGTATAAAATGAACCACAAAATTAAACCTGGTTCTATCCATTTTTCAGATTTACATGTCCCAAAGATGTGTAATTTTGTCACCTTAAGTGCCTTATTTCTATATGAAAACATGACATGATGAAAAACTTGTAATACATTTTTTCTTACATTCATTTGACTAAACTTACAGAGGAAGTTTCAAATTGATATCTTAAAATTTAAGATTTTTTCCTATTCACCTGTAGTGTCTCACCTTAAATAAACATAAATAGGCTTTCAACATTAATGCACAAGCTAGACTTTTTATAACTGTGACATGGTACAAAACAAATAGTGACATTTCTTCTCCAAAACATGTGCTTCTACTCACAGAGGACTGACTGTGAACCTCAGACTGAACGTGGAGTAACTGTGACTGCTGATTGGACTGGTATTCAAGGCCAAGTACAACTCACATGAAGACTGGGTCACTGCTGTGGCTATCAGGGAGGAAAGTATGATCAATTGATTACAAATACTCTGAAACTGAGTAGATGATTTTGGGTAATTATACTTTATACTAATTAGTTAAATTTAGTCAAGCGTTACTGAGCACAAGTCCCAGTTGTCCCAGTGCACGTTTGTCTCCCAGTCTCTGCTCTACAAACACATAACAGACTGCCTGGCCTTCTCTGATTGAACAGATCTGAGAGAATAGGTGGAATGTGATTTAAAACCACTTCAACTTTAAACAGTTAAATTATTCAGATTTTACATTAAAAGTTCAAATGTAATAACGTCTGAGTAATATGTACACACTTCCAAAGTAGTATTTGTGTGTGTTTAAAGTACAAATGTGGTATATTGCTTGTAATTGAGCACATTTTTGCCCACGAAACTGCACTTTTAACATAGAAGTGGACAGCGTTCGCCCACTACCGTCGCTTCTAGCCTGGATGTAAACTGGCTCCTCCTAGTCTATTCATACATTGGAGCTGAACACACGGTGTCCCTTTGTCCACTTACATATACAACTTTTACTTGAGTACAAATTTTCAACACACAATGGACTCATTTTCATCCTAAGACCTGCTTTTATAATGTATCTGTGCCAGGCTAGACTGAAGTTACTTTATACATGATTTGAGTACAGCCCCTTTAAAGTGCCTATGACATGTTGGACTATTTATTTCACTAAAATGCAGATAAGCTCATTTCAAAGTTTGATAACATACTGTAATACACATTTTATACCGCTTTAGCATTTTTTTTAGGTTTTTAATTTGACTTCCTGGTTGTAAATGATGACATCACACTGGGAAATTACCACAGCAACCACTCTGTAAACTGGACCATCCAGCGTCACAGATTTTTTTGATTTGACACATAAAGATACATGTGAACACCTTTATTATGTCAAATTTATGCTTAAAGAATCAAAAAAGTAGTTTATGTTTGTGTAAATTACGCATAACCTTTGTTGTGATGCCTTCAACTTTCAACAGATTTTCCATTTTTCTCCAAAAACAGCATCTTACTTGGTGTAAAACTATAATTCATATTTACAACAAGTATTAATACACCAAATAAAGACAAAATTAGAGCATGAAAACCTGCCGTACGCACTTTAACTACAGTATATGGCAAAAACGTCTGGTGAAAATAGACTTCTAACGGGATTAATCAGCGAAACCACCGCCAATTTCTCTGCAGTGCTTTGAAGGCCGTCCGAGCCAGGAGTCAGAGCTGTCCATCTTGATTTTGATTCAATTTGATTAAACGCACAGCCCTCCTCGGGACGCCAGTGATGTCAGCGACCTATAGCAGACACTCCACTGAACACACGTGTGGCGGAGTGAGCGTTCCAGCTAACAGCACGATGCCAAACGGCGCCCGACGTGTTCAAAGCCCCGTGTATGTCGCGCTCGCTCTCCCCAGAGCAAACACGCGGGCTTTTCATGGTCTGCTGCTCATGGTCTGCTGCTCACATATATGTCTCGTAGCTTAGCGTCGAATCGATGGAAGGTGATATTCAGAACCGATGGAGTTGAAAGCACTGTTACCGCACAGACAAGCTCGGGCAGAATCAATATGCAGCAGGGACACGATGAAAAGACGAAAATCACATATGGCGAAAGAGTGGTGTGATACGTATTTTGTTTTTGCGTCCAGGTGTCCGGTATATATAGTGTCGATCGATAATGTGTTGGGTTTTAGAAGTATGTACGTACGTTTTCTGGGTTCTATCTCCATGAAGACTGTTCGCAGTGTTTGAATCTCTGTTGATTTTGTCGAAAAAACTAAAACACGTGGTTTGGTGGAGTCTCTTGATTGTTTTAAGTTTGAGGTTCTTGTTTTACGGTCTTTATGAGGAAGATTCCAGCCATAACAACAGCATCCCCATGAAGAATAGAAGGTTTAGGAACGTCCAACTAAAAGCTTATGCAGTGGCTCAGTTAAGCAACAATTGGTCTGATGGAATATGGCAGGGTCCTCGCACTTTTTACACATAGTACCATCAATATTTGACCTTCCTGACTTCAAGCAGACCTAAAACAAGACTATTCTAAGTCTAAACTAGGCTTAAACCAGGTCTATAATAGGACTATTGTCATGTTAGCTCTAAACAAGGAAAACTCAAAGGGGATCATAAATGTCAATGAAATTGTCTCTAAATTCAGCAACTATTTGAACTTGAGAAGTGTCTGCTACCACCTGTAATCGCAGTTATAAGTTCTGTATTCTCATTCTGACTTGCTAAGGTTAACTTCAACTTTAAACACTCTTTAGCACCTGTTTTATTAGCTCCCAGTCCCGGTCACAAAGATAGAGAATGGGCATCTAATCCTTTTTATGACGTCCTTTTACTCTGAAATCTGGCTTTAACTGGAAGCACCACTGATAGCTGTTGTTTTTCATAAATATTGACGGTCATATATGTCCTTGCTCTTGTTTCACGATGATGTTTCATGTTGTCTCCTCATGATGTGATAACTATGTCTCCACCTATGTCTTATGTATAAAAAGCATGTGATTGTCATGTACCTCCGTCGACCAGGGAGAGGTCACTATGTCGGTGAAAGGCGACTATTCACTTTGGTACCAGTGAATAAATCAACTCATTGATCAGACTCATTCTCTCTGCATTGCATCTCCCGTAACACACCTCTTCATGTACCAACAGCGATTAGACTCCAGCTTTGTAGAAACAAAACGGCAAATGTTTTAAAATTAAACATTTTGAATCATATTTCTGTCAATTAACTTCAAAACCTTTTCTATTTAGATCACAACTTTCTGAAAGCAAGATAACATTTTCAGCTATATTTCTTTATGTTGCCTGCAGGACGTATCTAAAGTCACTTGCTTCTCCACAGAGTTCACGCCCCACATGTCACTCGAAATCCGACGGAGGGTGACCATTAGGACCAGTAGGGAGGAAGCGTTTGTGTTGATGCATAGAGTTGCATCAAAGAGATAAATCGTCTTAAAATTATATATTTCTTAACACAATTTGCAGATGATCACAGGGATGAAATCACTACTACATTTATATGGTCAGATTGGCCAGTCATTGATGATTTCAGCGTTTCTACGACAAAGTACAAGAACAACAGTGGAATAAAGAGTGAAAATGTTTAAGTACCTAGCCATCCCTATCTGGGGTGCAACTATTCTCAGTGGGTTCCAACGACTTAGAAAAAGGGTTCAAACTCGATTGTGTGAATTTGCTTTTATAAAGTATTTTACAATCCATAACATCTTTATTAACCAAGAAAAGAATTATAATTGTCCTTATAAGACAGTTGGTTCTCACGTAGAGGTGGAGGTGACCAACGTGTCCACAAGTAAAATTGGGGTCGCTGGGAGAAAAATGTAGGGAACCACAGCTTTAACAGACACATTTAATGCAAAATGTAATTCTTTCAATGTTATAATGTTGTTCCCACACTAAAAACTTAACTAAAGTGGTATTTTACTCAATTCACACTTGATTTATTAATCCTGTTTATAAGGTTGTCTTCTTTAAGCACTCAGAAAGCACTCAGTTTGAATTTTCCATGGCTCGTTGTGTCACAGTTGTATGGGTCCGTAAACCACCAACACCAAATCTTCATTTATTTATATTTTAACTGTTCATTGCCACGGGCGCTCCAATGTCTAAAAAACCTCATTGTAAACTGTGGAGTCGTTTTTAAAGTGTGTTTCCCAACTGCAGACATCAAGTTATAAAACATGAAATACATATCTCAAGGTGACAAAAAGCATGTTTAAAAGCCAATCAAAGTCACAATAATGCACGATATGCCAACTTTAACGTGACGCAGCACACAAAACATGCCGACGGGTACGATTGGCCGGCGCTAAACAAATCGGGAAGTCACTGAAAACAGCAGACGGACAATGGTGCTGAAAATCCTGCGCCCAGAACTGGGTCGGGTCTCGCTAACCTGCCTTGACACTTCACGAAAAGCAGAAATAGTTGCATATCTGGCTTCTGAATCCGTAGACCACTTGTTAGTCCCACTTCTTGCGGCGTTTGCCAAAGCGCGGTGTGTCATTTCCAGCCGCGCTACTATTACTCTCCCTCTGCCGGTGCTGCCAAAGCCTCATGTCTGCTGTTTGAGTAAAGGGACAGTAGCTGGGCACAGGCTTCGACAATCTGCTCTCCTCTCTCTTTGCCACCGCTGATGATCAACACGTGTGTCAGAGTGGCTCCTAACAGCGTGTGTGCGCCAACCCGTCCTTCTGTTCACCTGCCATTGCTCCGCTGCGCCGTTAAAACTTCCAATTCAACCTGTTTGAGCATGAAGTCGTGTACCTGCTGCACTGTTCTGCTCTGCCGTATCAGAACGAGTAAGTCTAACTGCTCAATCGTCGCCTGACTGTATTTTTTCTGTCATTTTTCCTCCCACAATTGGTACATCTCGAAGCTCGGATAGTTCTGGTTGACTCTGATGTCCATGATTGAGTTTCCTTCCTGTTGGGATTTTCCTGGTTTGGATATAAACAACATATAAACAATATTTTACAACTGCAGCTTAAAAATGTGCATTATCTAAAAGTTCACATTCTGGTTTTTGGTCCTCAAATGTGGCAGAGTGGTTCACCGTCACTGCCATTAACTGTTCATACATCTTCACCAGACTTTGCTTAACCATTTCAGAGTTCATGCACTTCTACTAAACATCTGACCAACTTTGATGGCGCACATTGTATCATCAGTTGCTTGATACACATTGATTTAACCCTAATGTCTCAATTATTGCATTGGAGATACGATTTTCTGTAATAAAATATATCGCAAAAAAAATGAAATAACTGCTCCTCCAAACAAGGTTTTAAGGCTCCTCAACAAAACTTTCCATCACTGAACCAGGATTAAACTAAGACTAGACTAGTGCCAACTGAGTTTGACGTAGGATTAAGGTAGAATTAGACTAAACTAGAACAAACACATAATTAAACAAGTTCTAAACAGGAACAAACTAGCTCTAAAGCTATTTTTTAAAGGACTAAACCAGGACCAAGAAAAAAATGGAAGACGGGGACGGATTAGATTTTTTGGAGGCCCTGGTATACCTCAAGCTGAGACACTACAGGTGAATATGAAAAATAACATCTTAAATTTAAAGATATGAATCTGAATCTTCTCCTGTAGTTTACTCACATGTGATAAAAAAAATTACAAGTTAAGGGCTGATCTTTATGTCTCTGTGGGGGAAAAATGCATTTTAAGAAAACGACCTTTGAAGCTATGATGTCCCAGAGAAATCTATGGATGAAGTGGATTAACTGAAATGATAAAACACTTTTAGAAGCAAAAAAAAAAAAAAGGAAAAAGAAAAGAAGAAAAAATTTGTTTACCTGTAATGTCTGGCCTTAAGTTGACTTGATATAGACTTAATATAGAGAGTGATATATTTGCACTGTTATAGGCACGTTTCATTAAGAATAAAATTAAGATCTTAATTTTTTTTTGGCAATATGACCCAACCGTTCCCCAAACTGTCCTTTTGCACTGGCTGGCATTTTATGAAAAGGTAAGGCGAAGGTGTCCAAATAATAATAAGACGTGCCTGGAACACTCAGTTGTTTCTACTCTATTCCAGTGGCTTATGTGCAGAGAAAATGAGTAATAATAATAAGTCTCAAAGTTGAAGTTGTAATCTATTCATAAAGCTACGAAAGAGCAAGGTGACCTACTCCATGTCAAATATGATAACACTTCTATTATTAAAGCAGTCGCTACGTTCTTACAATGTGCATTTTAATGTCTTACAAGATAGAAACGGATTGAATATAGTATAACTTTGTCAACAAAATCAAATAATGCGATATGTAACTTTTCCGTTGATGTTACTGACAATGTACGTTTTTTTTAATGTTTGGAGCAATGAAAACAGTGGCGCTGTACCTGATTGTCTTAAAATGTGAAAAACTGTCCATTCTAAACTCTCTGCAACAGACAACGACATTATTGCTCATAAAACAGAAACAGCTCAGATTAGATTTGACCTTCTTACATTATCTACCGCTCTTTTAAACTTCAAGTAAGCGCTGTCCAAACTTATTTCACTGAGGGTTGCATTTTGAAAACCTCAGAGGCAGAGGGCCACAGACAACATTACAATGAAGTCAATCATTAAAAATTTTGCATTTGATGTATAGTTTTTAAGAGCATTTACGTTTAATAAGGCTTAGAACATTATTTTGGGTCTGTATAACACCAAAATGTTTGTTATTTAGGTTATGGTAGCAGAATGTTTCCAGTTTTACACAAAAAATACTACTTTTGGTCATTTAGGTCAATTTAGCAGGAAGCCTGAGGGCCAAAAAAAATGGTCTGAGGGTCTGCATTTTGCACCCATGCCATGGTTTGGACACGCCTACTTTAAGTGACATTTTGTTTCTTCCACTTCCTGGATGACTTTACAATTCTCAAAGGTACTGTCAGGAAGCCTTTTGTGCTTAAGAAAGTCCATATTGTCCATAATATAGTACTTAAATTGACTATATTAAGGAAAAATGTTTTTTACGGTACTCATCAAAACTCAAATAGTTGCACGATTAGTAACGTTTAGTCTGTCTCTGTCCAGAGCTCAAAACGCCTGCTGCTCCTCTTTACGTCAAGTATGTCATTCTTCATTAACTTCCTTGTCTTTTTATAATCAAGACCTCTTCACTTAACTTGTTCTGTAAATGAGCATAAAGGAAGTGAAGCATTAAGACTGTGTTTAGCTCATACAAACTACTTCCAGTTTCAGTTGTAAGCAGATACAGGTCTCGCACCATCCGCTACTTCTTTTACAAACTACATGCCATGATCGACTTAAGCAGGAAGTCTTGTCTTTTTAAACTTTTCTATGTTGCACTTAAGGAAACACCAAGGCTAAGAAGTCTATATCATTAGAGTAAAAAGCTCCATTACTGCAAAAGAAAAAAGGAAAAAACAAAAAAAACCTCATGTATATTTTATAATCCCTGTACAGAAAATTGTCTTCTGCCTTCAACGTCAAGACAAATCTGGAGCTGGGGAATTGACCTGTTTTGAATTGTTCGTGCTTTCTGTCCCAAGCACATTCTCAAAACCTCAGTTCCTCTTGAATGAATGTTAATTATTATGATTATTTATTATTTCCAAGTCGGCAAGAATAGAAGCACACAAATAATAATTGTGCCTCATCACAAAACTACATGCAGAAAAGCAATTATCTCGGAAAAAGCGCCACTAATGCAAAGTTCTGCCCAGCTGCCTCGTCACTAATAGAATTGAGTCCCAGAAAAACAATTATTGGCGCTAAAGTAATGTTGCCAGCAAAACACTGATAAAGGGCGTAATGTGTATGCTATAATTCAAAAGGTAGCATGGCCCGTATAATGGCTTCAAGCAGCGCCATTATCACAGCAAGCAATTTCAAAGTCCAATTTTCAATAATAGCAACAGGTATTAAACGAGCGAAAAGCTTAAATCGTTACATATTATTCCACATATAAAAATGGACAAACCAAATGTATAAAATTGCACTGTAAAGTACGGTTGTGCTTTGTTTTCATGTAGTGCTTCACGTTAGAATAGATTGTAGGAATATTGTGAGAAAAACAGAAATGAGAGGCTTATGGCAAGAGTTTCTTTTGGCTTATTGGCTTTGGACGAACCTACGTAAATCGGCACTGTTTGCGGGGCCTATCGAATTTCAAGATGCTGCTTTTGTTACCACTGAGCCACTGTCATTGTCAAATGTATAAAGCCTATTGGAACAGAGTGGGAAAATAGTATAAATATCAGATCAAAAAAAAAATAATAATAATAATGACCTTAAGCCTTAAAAATGTCCAAGCTTTACAGTGTACTGAAGCATTTTGAGTACAGATTTGATCATGTGACATCATTGTGGCCGCACATGCTTTTCAGTGCCCGATCTGGTCAGGTCTCAGAAGCTAAGCAGTTCAGGGCGTGGTTAGTACTTGGATGGGAGACGGCTGGAACACCAGGTGCCACGGCGGGTTGGATATGGCAGTGTTTTTTCCTTTTTTCAGCTGCGGCACGGTTTTTGGGTTGAAATGATACCACTGCACACCAACTACACTTAAAACATGACCAAACCAGACCACTTACTTTTAAAAAAAACATTGTCCCTTCAAATAAAGACTAAACTAAACTAAACTAAACTAAAAAATATGGTAAATAATGTGTGTGCCGCTGTCTGGTTCTTTAAATATGTCAGTAGTGATTGTTTTGCGTTGCAGAGGTTGCTCAGGACGCTGCAAAACGATAAATGAGTCAATTCCAACCACAACTGTCAATATGTAAACTGAAATTGGACATTTCTTCAAGGCGCACCTGGCAAAACCTTAAGGCGCACTAGTGTTGCCCGGCATTATTAAGTGTGACGTCAAACGCGGCGTATTCCTCACTTCCGGGGTCTAAGCTGCAATTTCACAGCTGATTTTGTTTTGTTTTTGACACTATGCCACAGCGCTCTGTTTTGTTCAAATATATCTCCTATAAATGTAAATGTCATGGGATAAGACTGGAAAAGAAGTGGCTCGAATTGATAGGGCGAGTTTATGTTTGGCTAACAGCTTTTTGGTCTGTAGTAATGTTAAAAACTTTACTTTTTACTCTTATGACAAAGGCCTGGATAGAGAAGTGCTGTGGATATGGTACTGTTAAATTATATAAAAAAAAGAATTAGACGCGTTCTTAAAGGTGCATTAGGATGTAGTTAGCTACAGTTTCGCTACTAAAAACATGAAAACCAGAGCTAGCTCATCATAAAGTGTTTGCAGTGGTCCAACGTGATTGTTCACTCATCTATTTCAGCCTGACCATCCAAATTATTCACACCGATGAGTTTATAAGCACTTTCCACATCTTTCAGAGCAGAGTTTCCCGTTATAGTAAAGCAAACAACAACTAGCATGCTAACGTCGCATTTACGTTTTTTTTCGGACAATAAAACTGTCTGTAATTAGACAACACTCAACGGTCTCACAGAGCTGCATTTACAATACATCTGTACTGGGATAACACAGATTTTACTTTATTCCATGAAAATAATCAGCTGACAGATGCACAGGACCCGGAAGCAAGATAATATGCCCGTAATAATCCCATAGATCAAACTGTTGTTATGTCCTTAGGCAAGACACTTCACCCATATTGCCTACTATGAGTCTGGTGTGTGAGTAATTAGTGTCGATCATGGCTCTCACAAAGACACTCTCATTTTTGATTGATGCGTACTTGGACACTGGAAGAGAGGGGAAGTGTCTTGCCCAAGGACACCACTCTGAGCATGTACTAACCAAGCCCAACCCTGCTTTGCACTCACATCAGATAAGAACGGACATTCTCACGGTGGTATGGACGCATCTTACCTCATTTCAACTTGACTTTCTAAAATGTATTTCTTGTTTTAACTAAATCAGTCCCATTCTTTATCCACACTATCTACATTACTTCCAGCGAGAGTGCTTGGGTCATGTTTTTGATGGCCCCTGCTGGCAACACTGGGAACTGACTCATTTGAAAGAACAAATTAGCAGCATGTGCAATGTCAAGTGAAAAATGACAAAACAAAGCTTGCTTGACACGTAGAATTAGAATGCTTACAGTTAAACCAGCGGGTGAGATGTGGAGACTTGGACAGGTAAAGTATTTGGTGCCAGCCTCTTGTCAAGTTCACGGGGAAAACAAAAAGAAACAACGGCTGCCATCTTTGTTTGGGTTTGTCAAAGCTGCGCCATGTCCAATCTCACAAAGGCCTTATCCACACAACCCCAGTGACAGCTCCATCTAGTGTGTCTGAGGAAAAAGAAAAACTAAAGGGTGACATTTGGAGCAGAGCTGAAAATGCCACCATGAACACTAAGGAGCAAGCTGAACTAAAGGTACAAATGTTTTCTGTCCACAAGTTACAAGAAAGACTCCATTAGATTTGTCGGGCGTAAATCTTTCCGGCCTGATCGCATTGCAAATTATGATTCTGTGCGATGTTTTCTTCAATAATTTTGGTTCATGTGACATTACTGCATTCCAAATTTGCTTAAAACTGAAACAGAGGTAATATCCATGATTTGCTTTTTTTACAGTAAACTAAACTGGCAAAGTTCAACGTCTCCCATATCAGTCCTAATGATCACGATATTTTGTTAAAGTTAAAAAAGGAACTATAAGATAAATATGGTACATACAAAAATAATAATAACTTTATTTACAACTTTTTTGGATTGCCTGTTTCTCTTATATTTCTCTTAAAAACAATGCCTTTTCCACATATTTAAGACTCATGTGTGCGCCGTATGTTTAAAGGTCCCATATTCTGCTATTTTCCCCTTTACACAGTCTATTCTAAGGGCTTTGTTGATAAAATTTTGCGTTGTGCAATATCCATAACATAACAGTTTCCAAAAAACACCCATTTCTTGGACTGGCCCCCCTCCTTGCAAAAGCAAACGGCTCACTCTGAGATCTGACCCCCCCAAACAGAGAGCAGACTGCCTCCCCCGCCCAACTCGCGCGCCTCCCCCGCCCAACTCGTGCCGAAGCCTAGAGCGGAGATAGAGCGCATGTGCCGTGTGCTCCGGTAAACAGCGATACAGAAACACGGGAATAAACCTTTTATCCGTCCAGACGGTGCGTCGTGCTGAGTCCTACGTCCTGGATCTGACCTGGAGTTTGACAATCATGCAGTACCTCGACGACGGACGTTGCCGTTTTGTAAATAACAAGCTAACTCTTCGATCTGTCGTATCCATCGTGTAATTACTGTGTAGCATTAGCATTAGCTGTTTTTATTCTGCGGCTGTGCGCTTCCCGGAGGCGTGGCTTAAACACCGCGTCATCCATGGGAAGCCGCGTCATCCATGGGATGAGCCCCCGTCTGCTGCTCAGCCAAGGGGGACAAAAAAGACAGTTCTCTAGCGAAAGCATGCGGGAATCAATCAAAAAAACACTTTGGGCACACATACGAGGCCCAAATAGCACTGTAGGAAGGTTAAAACCTCTGAAAAATCGATTTTGCATGTTATGGGACCTTTAAGGTGTGTTTACTTCTTTAGCTTCATTTGCTCAAACTCCGATACACTGCTCACGAAACGATAATATCACGATATTGCGATACATGCGATAATCAACATAATTTACATGATATTCTATGATATATCACTATTTTTTAAAGAATCGTTCGCAACATTTGCTGACGCCGACCCAAAGACGACTTTCCAGAGAAACAATGGCTCTCTTTTTTATATTTGGCGACATGAAATGATTTTATATGTGACTGTACTTCATTGTTTCAATAAAAAGGAAGGGGAAAAAAGAGAAAAAAGGCCGGCTTTTTAGCAGCAGTGTATTTTCACAAGAGACCTGCAGGAGGAGCTCTGTCGCTGAAGTTACTTGATTCTGCTTTAAATCACGATCTGCACAAACTTAGAATGAAATACAAAATCCAAAAGGGTGAAGTTGTCAAATGTTTTTCATGAACAAGCTTCCTTTCCGTAAACAAGCTAACAGGAAGAAGCGATAGAAAATGAATGAATAAATATACCAAAAAATACTCTTGGCTATTTAACAAAACAGCAGCCCACAATATCATACTGTATCTCAAAATTTTGTACCATAATATATCAATATTTCAATATTTTGGTGCACTCCTACTTCCAACTGTTTCAAATGTCAAAACTGTGTTCTGTTAAATAAAAGTCAGTTCAAATTGACCAAAACCAAGGAAAATGTGCAACTAGAAAAACAACCACATCGACACCCACGGCGGTTTATAAATCACATTTGTTGAAAAAGAGCTAAGAAAACGAGGTGAGAAAATAATTTATTTGTGATGACAGACAAAACAACACAGAGAATGGACAAAGGCTTAAATGCGAATCCGTATCCGAGCATAAATGAGCCTGAGGAGTATTTAATTTTATTTTTTGAAGTATTTTCTCCTGTAAGAGCTGAAAACACAACTAAAATATGAAAAACCTGATAACCTTGATAACAAATATAAACAACTACAACTCTGCAAAATATTTAGTTTATCTCCAACATCTACGAAAATGAAAATCAAGCAACTAGAAACACTGCAGGCTACTTTCACATTTATTACTTTGTGATCATACCGAACTGATTACTTTACGCTCCTTAAATAAGATGTTTCTGAGTCCATTTGTTGTGAAAATAAATTATTGCGGGCCCGCGGAAAGCATCCAATATCTCCCCTGCCGTTAGCCAACAAGCTAGCTAAGCTCTGCACAGTTGCACAACGGAGAAACTACTTTCTGTTTCCCTTTTACCATATAAAGTTAATTTGAGCAAAACAATAGCAACACAGACAAAAATTAGGCGGAAAAGAAGCAAATAAACACATTTTATCTTTTTGATATGTTGATATGTTTTCAGTGCATAACGTCTAGTTAAGGCATTGCTTCTCAATTATTTTCTGTTGTGGCCCCCCTTGAAAGAAGAAAACATTTCGCACTCCCCCACTCTATAAAATTGTTATGTACATCTCTGCATAATACTGTATCCTTGTTAACATTAACGAAAACAAAAGAAAAAGAAAGAAATCTAGATCAACCTACAACAAGAAATAACTTTTTATTAAGGCCAACGCACACCAGGACACTTTGCCATGCTGCAAATCAGGCGGCTCCATTGTTTTCTATGAGCGTGCACACACTGGGCGCGCGCCGGCGATTGGAACGCCACGCCGCGGCTGAAAACATTTGCTTTTTGCACTTTTCCGGTGAGCACAGACAGGTCTCTGCTCTGTGACCCATAGAAACGGCGCTAAAACGTAGAGGAAAAGGGACGAGAGCTGCAGCAGCCGCAGAGAGAGAGTAAGTGCTAGTCTCCTGCGTTCCTCCTGCACAGAAAAGTATTGTCTCTCGCTAAACTCATTAATACAGTAACCTGCTCAAACCACCTTCCCTCCTGGAGTCCCCACTATTTGAGAAGAACTGATTTAAGGTGTTATGTGACATGCTTTATCAATATCCAAGCTGGTTAAGATACACTTTACTGTACCCAGAATCTTTTCTTTGCGTTGAAAAGTCTCAATTCATCCTGTGATTGGAGAAAACTGGCCCACCAAAAGCCCCAACAATTTTGCAAACAATCACACAACCGCATCGGCATCCAAACTCGGCGAGAACATACAAAAGCCACACAAAAAAACCCCACTCCGTTTGTTTTCCTCGCTGCTGTGACATCATGTATGCTCACTCTTATTCTTTGATGCACAATCTTTTTTCCCCCTCAAACCCCTAAAGAATCAACTTCGTACAGAACAGGAAAACAATTAGAACACCAAGAGAATACACAGAATATTTGATACTAACGTGTTATAATTTCCTTCTGAAGTTCCCTGGCTTGTATCGCACATGCACAGTCCCCGGTCAGGCACGTACCGGAGTCTCCAAACAGATCATTACAATAGTGACAACAGCAACGCTCTTCTGATTTCCCAAATGAGCTACAAGCGCTTTTATTACTCTTCAACAATGTGCGTGTGTGCCGGTGTTCGCGCCGATTTCCCTTATGTTACGGGGACATCAATCTGTTTACATGGCGCTTTGGGGTGGCAAAAAAAAATCCCTTTACGCTGAACAAGTAAATTTGAGTGAGAAGGTGGAGTATTTGATAGAGTCGAGTTGAGTTGCCTGACAGATGTGTGCGCGGTCAAACTTTAAATGAGGGGAAAGTGAAATAATGGAGTGGCATTATCATTTAATTTGCCGTCTCTGTTTTAATTGAATTGGAGAAAATAAGTTATCATGTGTTGACTTCATTTAAATTTTGCCATAAAAGTTTTGCTTCTCTATCAGCTAGACAGAGTTTACAGACATAACACCCAAAATGAACTTGCCATGCTAAAACGTATTTGAAATAGCGTTTATCGAATGTTTAAGAAATTGCTGATCATTGCTTGCCTTCTACCTAAGATGTTTGAGATTACAAACTAGCCAGAATCCATCTTGTTCTGCTCCTGTTGTTACAACTGGGCCTGAACCGCCATTGGAACGGAGATAGGACCGATCAAGGTGCTGTATTGTGGTTTGGGCGAAAGACAAAGACAAAGCGCCAAAACGAACCAAAGGAAACATGGCGTGCTTTGGCCTATTTAGCGTTTGTTTTTTAAAAATTAGCTTTGGGAAGTGTTTTGTGTATTTGTGGACGGGAAAGCTATTCTCTCAACTGGATTTGATAGCGTTCAGCGAGAACAAGAGATGCATGTTTTCGATTGTTTTCTGAAGCGAGATAGTTGGAGCCCTTCGTGGCCATTAGTTGGTTAACCGATTACATCAGTTCAGTGCAAATTTTTTCACCGTACTAGTCATAGTTAACACTCTTAAATTAAGAGTCACGGTGTAATGTCGCTAACGTTAGCAGCTTACCTTTGCTGGAACTGATAAAAGATTGGTAGTTTTCCATATGAAGTCTGTTTTGAGGTCTGTGTGATTAATACTAGTCCATAAATATGCAGTATCTCCGGTTTGCTCAGTCTGTGAGATAAATGCCCTATTTTGGACTTTCAGCTAACTTTTTTTCCGACTCAGAGACATCGCATTGGAATGAGGGCCCTTGGATGCCCTCTGGTGGGGGATAGAATAGTTCAAGGCAATGGGTTAACCATGAACACCCCTAGCAAGAGACATCCTAGATTGATAACGTGCAGAACGTGAATCGAGAGAAAAACAGCAAATTGGACCTTTGCTAGTTTAGATAATTTCAGAACTTGATTTATTTTCTTTCAAGCAGTGTTTCCAGAAGAGGGCACAATAATTAATCTTCTACTGTCCACTGAGAATAACACTAAAAACATAACTTTGGTCTGGTGAAAGCATATGAAAGCGCACTTGCTGGAGTGCCCCCAGATGACATCACAAGGTGGAACCAAACATCTGGAAAAACACTGTTAGGATTATTGTATTGTTGATTAATGTAACTGAATGAAATATAACACAACTTTCTACTATAATATTGTTTAAAGTTATATCTGTATCGCACAATAAATGGTGTTGACACAAGGGTAAGATAAGAACTCTCTAAATTTGTCAATTACGTCAGACAGTTAAAGTTAAAGTATGTCTTTTACTCACAAAGTTAACGTCTTACCTCATCTGACAGCGGCTCAAAGTGACAAGTACAGCGGGAATGAAGAACCACGAAAGGACTACAGAGAAATCATCGGCTGTGTCGCGAAAACTATAGTTGTCCTGTGCTTTGACTTTCCCCAGTGGAGGAGGACAGGAGAGGTGTCAGACAGCCTCTTTAACAATGACTGGAGAAAGCCTCGAAACCACAGGGGAATACGTCCGACCTTAGCGTAGGGGCTCTATCTGAACGCAGTCAGAGGTGTTTGAAGCTCCCATTGTCACTTCATTTGTAGAAGTCCGGAATAATTATTTGAGTGTAGATTAGAGTATGGAGTATTGTAATAATTTGCAGTCACACAACTGGGCTGCTAGTTTTGCATAAAGTCATCTCTAATTTAGAAACTGTCACTTGGGTGTGTTTAGGATTATTTCAGGATTAACAGAAGGTCCAACTAAATATGAGAATGGATGAAAAGGTTGGGAAACACATATTTTCCATGACTGAAAGGACAAGATTGCAAACACAAGAGGTGGAAATGAGTTTCTTCCACAGGGTCTCTGGACGCTCCCTTAGAAATAGGGTGAGGAGCTCAGTCACACGGGAGGAGGTCGGAGTAGAGCAGCTGCTCCTCCACATCGAGAGGAGTCAGCTGATGTGACTCGGGCTTCTTCTGAGGGAAAATTCAGGACAAGCTGGTGGAACTCTGTGGTCTCTCTGTAGCCTTACGATCCTCCCAGAAGAGCAGGGGGAAATGTGCGGGGAAAGGGAAGTTTCAAAATCCCTGCTCTGTGACCCGGCCACAGAGGAGTGGAGGAAGATGGATGGAGGTTGCAATTGTAAATCAGGGTAGTTTTCTATGCAATACTTGCTCTGATATGTGATACTCCTAGTGGGATTGTTTTTAACGGACTGTAAAAAATGAGAAAAGGATGTACAGTGATCCCTCGTTTATCGCGGGAGTTGCGTTCCAAAAATAACACGCGAAAAGTGAAATCCGTGAAGTAGTCACAGCTTTATTTTTTTATTATTTTACAATGCAATACTGAACTGTGGAATGAAACAAAAAATCAAAACCTGTTTTAAAGCCCAAAATTTGTTTAAAACAATAATTTTAATATAGTAACACAAGGTTGGAAACATTGTCACTCGCGTGTTTCACAGTCTGTGCCTCTTCGTCCTGACTCCGCTCCGCTGTAGCCTCTGTTTCTACTGAAGACGCACGACTCTTTCTTTAGTTGTTGGCGCTCTTTCTTTTTCTGAGCAAGAAGATTTCTATAAACGGATATGCCACCTTCGATTATATTTGAGAGCTGCAATGAACGACTCATCAAAGGGTCCCGTTCTTGTGCGTGCGCTGAAGTTCAGTGGATGCACTGTAAAAATATCCGCACTGTAAAAAAAATCCGTGAAGCAGCGAAGCCGTGAAAGATGAAACGCGATATAGCGAGGGATCACTGTACTGTACACAACACACCCTTATATAATCTATGTCATGTCAAAGTCACCTTTTCAAATGTGAGTTTCTCCTAACCTCACCACCTCTTGTTTATATTAAGATAGTGGTTCCCAACCTTTTTTGTCCCTAAGCTTTGTCTCAGACTCAAGAGTACCCCTTAACTTGAGCTTCGGGTAAATACATGGGTTTACTAGTCGAATATAGTCAATTATTACTTATACTATACTACTATTACAGTTATATTTTTTGTTTTATTTATATTTAAGGTCCAAGATACTCCAAAAAGATAAATTCACAAACAATGACACCTTTTCAGTCAGATAAAAGTACATTTCCTTTTTGTTTCTAATCTGAAACCATTCCAAGTACCCCCTGGTAATTCCTCACGTACCCCTTGGGGTCCCCGTACACCTGGTTGGGAAACACTGTATTAAGATATATTTTATTTTATTCCACGTGTATATATACATATATTTACATTTGTATCTTATATGCCATTTACCCTACTTTAATTATTTAGAATTTTAGAATCCATTCCATTATTATTATTATTTTTTATTTTTTTTGGCACCACTTCATAATAACTACATCTTATTTTGCCTTAATAAAGCATAAACAAACAATTAATAATGCATATAGAGTTTATTCCACATGATTCAGGCTTAGTAACTACTAAGGTTAGGGTTAGGGCTAAGCTTGAGTCATTCTTAATAAACTATTTGTTGATTATGATCTAAGTCTTTGTTCATGCTTTATTAAGGCAGGAATAAGTGTAGTTATTATAAAGTGTTGTCTTTTTTCTTTTGTAATGTGTGAGCTACTAGAATGTCCAAGTAATTTCCCTTGTGGACCATTACAGTTTGTCCAAGTCTACGTCTAGACGGCAACAAAAACAGCAAGTTTAACCCCACAGTGAACAGTGATTGACACAGACTGCTCACAACATGTCTGCTGCACTTATGCAAGCACATGCAACCTCGAACGGAGGGAAAATCCACTGAGATGGTTTAGTGAAGTTAAGCATAATCCTTTACTAAACGCCTCTGGGGTGAATGGTAAATGCAGTTACACATAGCAACATAAAAACGCAAACATACTTAAACGACATAAGTGAGCTGTCACACATTATGATAATTAAGTATCTTTGCACAGACCTGAGACGGGGGTGCGTATGTACAAATGAACTACGCCGTGTGGATCATTAATGCCTCATGGCTCTCCAGGGGCATGGGGTAAGCACGCAATAACATCGCCTTAGGAAACTGATGAAATGCTTTTAACCCTGTTGCATATTGTTTCCATAGGAACCCAACTTTCACACAGCACTTCAAAATGTCTTCTTCTGGCACGCCATCTGAGAATTTTAAAAAAGGATTAGAAACAAGTGGTCAGAGGGCAATGTATTACCCTGTACTATTTTGTATGCACCATCAAAACATGTACAATTGTGTCAGGTCAAAACCTTTTCTCGTAGAGTAGTAGTAGTATATTTGGTCATATAGTTCGACAGGGATATCTCCACCAGGATTGCGTCCAAAAGGGCTTGAATCAGCTGCACACCAGAGGATTTTAAAATCGTCGTGACTTTAGGATGTGACACAAGTTTTCAGACCACAGACATGAGGGCATTTCACGATTATTTGTCTCACACTCCAACGAAGGACATTGACACCAAACACTTTGTGATTTTGGGAAAGACGGGAGAGAACGCAAGTGTCACGTGATCGAACAGGGTGAAATGAAAACGAATACACGGCGACACTAGGCAAGTGTCAGCTGCCGTTACATGCGTTCTTATTTAGAGCGAAAATAAAACGAGAAGAAGAAACATGGGGATTAAACAGCTCACACAGGACATAGGAGAGCGCTATATTCACTGTAGGTAAGGAGCCTGTTACTGACACTAGTGCTGATGAAAAAAGAAAAAAAAAATGCACAACCGTTTAAGAGTTATTATTAGGCAACGGAGCTTGGCGCTGTCCGGCTGCTCTGATTGGTAAAGTTGCTGGAACCTCACACGTTGACGTTGGCGAGCCGCGACCCAACCAGTAGTTGTAACAGAATGACACACCCACAGACACGAGGGATCTATGATAAATAATTACGTTTACAATAAACGCTGCTCGGGCCACACCTCAACAAAGTCGTGGAAAGGCAAACTAGGCATAAATATAATTCTACCAATGTTTAGGAGTTAAACATTTTTTGATAGAATAATGTCAGTGCATAACCTCTATTGTGGGGACCTTGGCAATGCTCAGTCCTACTCTATATCATGGCTATTCAACTTTATTTCACCGAGGGCCAGATTTTTCGGATGGTTTTGTCCTCGAGGCCAAAAACATGCCCAAAACTTTATAATACGATAGAAGAAAAAAATATTATACGAAAGGCTTTAACAACATCTACAGAACTGAACCAGGACTAAACTAGCTCTGAACCAGTGCCGAAACCAGATCTTGAACCAGGTCGAAACCAGGTCTAAAATCACCTTTCTTTTTCTTTCATTCATTGGACCATTATGATGTTGTGAGTGGTCCAATAAATGAAAGAAAAAGAAAGGTGATCTGATGAAAGCCATTTGCCGAAATGCAATGAAACAATAAACACGTTTTGGACATCTGTCGCTTGCAGTTTATTTTTCCAATGTTTGAAGCTGCTGTTCCCAACTTTTTCACCTCTATAAGCATAATCTGGTGTGGGTTACGGTTTCATCTTGACTAAACCAGGTCTAAATCAGGTCTAAACCCAGGTCCAAACCAGGACTAGACCAGGACTAAACCAGGTCTGTACCAGGACTAAACCAATAACAAGAGATAAAAGATTTTCTATATATTTGGAAGATGGGTTTAGGGCCAGATCATTCTCTTGGAGGGCCTGATTTGGCCCCCAGGCTTTAAGTTGAATAGCCCTGCTCTGTAATCTTCCTCTTCTCAAAAGCACCAATGTCCAAAAATATAAATATTCATTCGCATTACTCAACCTGTTGGGTCTATGTGCCAAAGTTCATCCATTCAATAAACCGTTCACCTTGCTCGCTTGTATATCTCCATGGCAATCATTACAACCATTTGACTCCACATACGGCTACATATCTGTGATTGGAACGATAGAGAAATAATTGCAGGAGATAAAAACCTGAACATAAAAGGCAAGTTCGGAAGATTTAAAGGTTTAAAGGGATGCGGTTTCAAGGGATGAAGGCGTCCTGCACATCAAAAACAGAAGTGAATCAAATTCCAGGCACATAATGTTCCTATCTTTGTTCTCGTTTGTGCCTTCCTCTGGGGTTAATGCTAAAAAAATAACATGCAGGTTTGTCTGATGTCACAGGAAGGGCAACTTTCATCCACTCTGAATGTCAACATGTTAGTTTGCACTTCAAAATTACATCCAAAGATACACCGTGTCCCAAAGCAAGCCTCAAACTTGAATTTCCTTACAATTTCACAGTATGTTTGTTTCATAGGTATGTTTTATCATTTAGCACTTTTGCATTTTTCATATAAGAACTTCAGTGGATTCCATTAAAACAAAGGAACTTCAAAATACTAACAAATATGCTCACTTCTTCAAGGAAATGTACACGTTTAATCTTTTGTTTGTAGAGTTGCATTAAATCTTTACCTAATCATATTTAAATAAAATCATGGGCAAGACTTTATAATAACTGCACTTATTCCTGCCTTAGTAAAACATGGAAAAATACTTAATTTATAATGAACAAATATTTTAGTTTATTAAAAATGATTTAGGTTTACTTAATTTATCCTCTAATCCTAACTCCTAACCGCAAACCCTAACCCTAACCTGAATTAAGTAGTTACTAATCCTGAATCATGCTTAATAAACTATTTATGTTCATGATGAATTAAGTCTTTGTTCAAGCGTAGTTACTAAAAAGTGGTACCAAATTATGGATTCATCAAAGCAATCAGTGACGTTGACAATATTTGAATTAGTCGATGTAATCCCTCATTGATCCAGGAGTGTTCCATCGTAGAAAAGGTTTCAAGGGTCGTCATATGGACGCTGTTTTGAAAATCTAGATCTTTAGACTTCCATCCAGAACTCAATTTCTACAATATTTGAAATGTTTAAAATGTCAGTTGTGTCCTTGGTTCGCCAATAATTTAAGTTAAATGACCAACAACCATCTTAATCCAGATCCATGGGCTAGCTCAGTGTTAGCTTCAGTACTTCCTGTCTCATTCTAACTCTACGGGGTTTTCACTAAGTCAGTCTAATATGATAAATACTATAAGATCAGGCAGTGAGCAGCAAGTTGTGGCTGGACGTTTCTGACAACATACTTTACAAAACAGAAGAATACCGAAGGACGCTTGTGGGTCCATAAAGTCTTTGTGTCTCAAGGCTAAGGCTAATTCTACTGTTGAGGCATACTTTAAAATAAATAAATTAATTAAAGAGGCTGTACCGGATTTTTACTGGTGTGAAAAGTGAAAAACATAACTAGTTCATTATAAACGCTGCAGGAGTCACATGTATCGCACACTTTCAAAATATTCCCCAGTTTATAAGCACTTTTCTGAGCCCAGAGCCAGTTTTGAAGTCCTGGGTAAAGCTAACATTTGCATGCTAGCGGTGCACTTCCTGCTTCTCATAGAATAAAAACCCTATAAATAGATTCAGATAAAGCATTGTGGTCTCATTTTCACCCAAAGAGATGCTTTTACAATATATCTGTACTGGGGCAACACAGATTTCACGTTGTTACATGCAAAAAGTTGTGAACTAGTTCTGTTGAAAACAGTTAAAATCAGGTATAGTGCCTTTAAGATGACAAACGGAAACAAGCTTCACTTAAAAACAATCCGACAGTCTTGGCTTTAAAATTTTATTGGCTGTTGATTTTCTTAATAAAGTTATCATTAGCTGTGAGAAACTGTTGATATAGCCAACTGCTGCTGTTTTGGAAGAGGGGATAATGTTAGAACATGGTTAAAAGCCCAAGAAAGTGAATGTCCTTTCAGAAAAGCCGGTTGAAAGGGTTTGAACTCTTCTGCTGCTACGTGACTTAACAGCCTTAAGGTTTTCAGCCCTTACTATGTAAATATATCCAGGATGCGTTTGTGGGCGGGTGTGTTTTTGAGCTCCGCAGTGGCATGCAGCGCCGGGGAGAGAGGGGCGGCTGTAATCCCAGGTTTACACGCTGTAATGCTGCTCAAAGCCTGCAGGACGAGCTGGCAGCGAGCGGGAGGGAGGCGAGGACACATGCGAGGATGAGGGGGCAGGACGCTGGAGCGGAGAGGAAAATGCTTAAAAGCAAAGGCTGACGTGTGCAGTTTGAGTTTGAGCAAAGACATTATAATAATCAAGGTATTTCAGAACACCGCTCATGATTTGAATGGGGGCAGCTCTGGGCTATTCAGTTCTGATCCAGCTCTAAGAACTGATCCTTTGTAGAGAATCAAAAGAGCAGATTCCCATTAAATGAGAGCTGAATCTTTTGCTGGTCCTGCTCAGGCCTGCAAAAATCCAGCTTGATGAGCACACCAAGCTGTTTATTACATATAAGGACCGGCTAATCTAAATATAAATAATGTTGCCTGTGAAAAGACCACATTTGGAACGGGGAAAATATGCAATTTGGGGTATTTTTCCTGAAAAAGTGAATTTATCACAAGAGATGTATAAAGGATTCCTGAAAGAGCTTGTTTGGAGCCAGAAAAGCTGGGACCTGGTCCAACCTATTCTTTGAAGAGCTGCACTGCCCATTAGTAGACCAGACAATAGCAGGATGGAATACTAGAAGTCGACTACTGTGTAATTACTTAAAGGCACTGTACCGTACTGTTTTAGTGTCTTAAAACATGGGAAAAGTGTTTATTGTGAACTGTTTGCAGCTGTACAAACTTATTCCACTCTTTTCAAACATAGAGATTGCTGTCCTGAAGTGCTTTCCTCAACTTTCAGAGGCCAGTGCGGAGTTTGGCTGTCAGGACAAAGCGGTCTTACTCTGATCCTAGGAACTGCTTTTGATATCTGTGGAGGGGCAAAGCTAATTTTACTCTTACTTAAAAATCTGTTTTGCATTATGTCATACTGCATAATATGTCCTTTATAATTTTAATATCAATAAATGTAGTGCTGACATGCTGCTGATTTGTCTTTTCAAAATGATTCACTCCCTATTCCGATCACAAGAGGGCGATGGACACTGTCAGTTCAGCTAAAAATAATTTGAAGTTATGCATGGGTTTCAGAGTGTGCAAAAGTATGCACAGCTGCCGTAGCAATTCAGAAAACAAAATGTTTTCTTTTGAGTAGTTTAAAATTCATTAAACAGCCCCGTTTTGTGAATTTTCAAAGTAAGCCAGAACGCTATTTATTTATTTTGTTTCCTATTTTTTGAACGTTAGATATAATTTGAATCAAGTCCATTTGGTGCAGTTTGTGTCATGCATTTTTTCCTGCTGCCAAAAGTTTGCTCCAAAGGTATCCATCCATTGTGTCCAAGGCAGGAGTTTTGAGATCCAAATAAGCTGGACTAAACATCTGTTAAGGACTGTTTAGATGTTGTGATTGTTCTCATATGTTGCCTGTCTATTCTATGTTCTTTGTTTTGTTTTGTTTCGATTTAATAAAAGAAGAAAAATGTATACATTAAAAAATTGTGAATAAATAAAAACAAAACAATAAAACAAAAGTCCTCAAAATGACGCCTATAAACAGGACGCCGAAACCCATCAACAAAAGCCAATTCATACCAAATAAGTGTCCAAAAGCAAGAGTTCCATTTATATCGTCAGGCAATTCGAGTTCCTGACAAAGGTGTAGTTTATGGTCTACTTCTGACAAAAGCTAGAAGATCTGAGGACTCTCTGTAACAAGTGACCATGTGAAGATCAAAGCCCAGTAACCCTGCTTTAACAACCATGCCTTTTTTTTTTTTTTTGTTCTGGGGAGTCTTAACGCAGAGAGGAGCATGAATCGAGGATGGGATGACAGCGGCGGAGGAAGAGGGGCGGAGGAAACGGAATGAGCCCGGACCGACAAGACCAAGGCGAGATGGATGATATGGCCGATATCAAACTCATGCAAATGTGTCCCCTCGTACTCTAATCGCACCATCACGTGAAGACCACGGCGCGCAAATCATGTTCACAACGTTCGAGCGTGTTCACGATGTTCAGTTTAATAACAAAATCTACAGGAGATCGATTCTGCACGTGTTTTTAGATTAGAATCATGCATTACTCTGTGGTTTAAAAGCAAAAATCAAACACCAAAGGGCGATCGTTGTTGTAAAAATCCGCCATATTTGTTGGCAGTGGTGCTAAACATGCATAGACGGTCCAAAAGAACGCTAAAATGTAAAGGAAAGCGCGACGGAACAACTGGATAAACTGCTGGATCTCAACTGGTAAATGAATTAATCTCTCTATAGTGTCCGAATACTTTTGAATGAACGCTAAATTTAGTATTCAGCATCTTGAAAGAAAGCTATTATGCATTTTTATATTGTTATTAGCCTTTAAACATGCTCTTGAGTGCCTTAAGTGTGGCATCTCATGGTTTAGAAAAAAAAAAAAAGTCAAAAAACAAAACAAAATCTGGTTCTGTTTACTGTGTCAGTTACTTTTTGAGTTTAGTTCCTGGTTGTATAGCGCTTACACAACTGAGTATTGGTTTGACTGGAAATGCAAGGGAGCTAGTTAGTTTGTAGCTATCATGTTTAGACAGCAGAAATGCTCAGAACGAGTCTGGCGATGATTTAAGAACTAAAACAGCAGAAGATTTTCGGACAAGTGACGTCTAATATCGAAAAAACATCAATCAAGGAAATTTTTGACGGATTTTCTAACCAGCATTCCTCAAAATGGTGTGAATGCAGCTTCTCCAGGTATGTTTTTGATGATAGAACATTGTTAGAACATAGTTAAAAGCTCAAAAAAGTCATTATAGCGTAATATGTTCCCTACATTATTAACATAATTATAACATAAGGCTAACTGAACATTCTGAAATGTGTGACAATAAAGTACCAGGCTCCGCAAACCCATTAATTACAGCGATATTAACCACGCAGAGCTTTTTTCCTGAACAGTGCCATATAAAAGAAATTGTGTCTAAAGATGTGTTCACACTTATTACTCTAGAGCAGGCGGGACCCCCAACGCGAAAGGAAAATGAATATAGTAATAATTTTAAGTGCCCAAACATGTTATATCAAGTTTAATTTTGGTTATTTGAATAGTTTATTGCATTAGTTGACCCTATTTCACAAAAATATACTAAAAAAGAATCTTGAAATCATCTCCTGACCCCCAGCTCATCCCTCGCGAAAAACTTGTATTGACTTACAGTGTAAAAAATATGGATATTCATCAATTCTATTTTCATTTTAACTGTGTATAATTGCGCCAGTGCCGATGTTATCAAACAATCAATCCAACTGTATTTGTCCCGAGGGGCAAATTAAGCGAACAGAGCGGTTAAATACAGTAATAGAATAACTCAAACAAAGATCTCAGTGCAGCTCAACAGACGTACTGATCAGTTAAGGTCAGCAGCTTCTGTGTCAGGGCAGTTTGAGGAGAGAAACAGCCCTCAGGACAAAATTATGCAAGCCATAAGAATCTAACCACTGTTTTGGGGTAACTGAACAAATCTGAATTCCAACAGATATGGCAAAAACACAAAATCAGAGGAAGGTTTTATAATATGTTGTGTTCGTGTCATAGAATTTGATTGTCAGAAATGTCAGACTTAGGAGATCTACGTAACTCTATGGAACTTTCATAGTTTTTGCAGAGTTATTATCCACAAACCTGACTATTTGTTAAGTAATGGCTCCACAAACTTGCCATATTAATCTCTTGGTTTAAAATCCTTTCAACAGACAACAATCACATCTTTTAGGGATGGAATCACTTGAAGTTATTGTGAACAAAAAGTATTTGTGCTGACAGAAGACGTTGGATTTTGTGGCAGTTTTGGGTCATGTGGATGTGGATAGGCCCAGTAACTACAGAGAGACAAACCACAAAACCACATCAACAAATCTGCAGTGTGACAGTCAATGGACAAAGCCTTTTCTGACCTGTTCAGTGTTAAACTATAGGGATTATAGAATGTAGTGATGTCAAGTGAACACAGCCCATACTTTGGTGAGATCAGCCATCTGAGAGGTAGCAGAGATTTGTCCAGGATCTGGAGGCCTAAGAGGAGATTTTGAGATGTTGCGAAAAAGGAAATTAAGTTTGTGTGAGATAAGATCATGTCGAGGATAAAGCTGAAGAAAGGAAGATCGTTTGCTGCAGGGAAGACTGAGAGCCACTCGACAAAAGTAAAAAAGAACATCATCAGATCAATACTCTTTGTCCATCTTCTCCTATAACAGGGCTGAATGGCCGTAACAACATCATTATTGCATCTATGGCCCATCCAGGACGATATGTCTGTTCATTTATAATATTCATTTAAAGCTGAATTACCCAGACTTTCTTTTGAAATTGAGTAAATGTTGTACTGCAAAACAATCCCTTTGCGACTAAATCAGACGTGCCATCTTTATCAAATTATAAACCATTTTATCAATCGTAAACTCCAAAGACTGAGCCAAAGCTGATTGGCTGTGCATCGGCGGTCCACCCTGCTTCTGAAAAAGCTGTTCTAAAGCTGTGCACGTACCTCCAAAAATTTTGCATGTGAATAGGTGCGATATGTCAAAGGGTTCATCACAGCTAGAAATGAGTTCAAAAGAATTAACTTCCCCCTTTAAAGAAAAAATATTTGGCATTTTTCATATGGATATTAGCCTTTAAACATGCTCTTGAGTACCTTAAAGTTGCCATCTCATGTTTTTAAAAAAAAAGTTTCAATATGTATGAATTGACACCGAGTACATCCAGCCAGTAGATGGTGCCCGTGCAATATAAACTCTAGTGAAATTAGCTCTGAAAAGACGTTATGGTGCAGATTTGCTGCAGCAGCTATCATGTTTAGACGGCAGAAATGCTCACATCGAGTTTAACGCCGATTTAAGGACTTTTTAAGGCCGATTTAAACAGCAGAAGATTCTCAGATAAGTGATGTAGATGAGCCAAAAAAATGTTACGGACAGGAAGAGTTCAGCAGGAAGTGTGTTTGACTCGCAGAGAGGGAATAATTCCTCAAAAAAGTGTTGAATGTAACTGAATGCTACTCCAGGTACATTGTCAGAACATGGTTAAAAGCTCAAAAAAGTCACTGTATCAAAATATGTGTCCTAAAACCAGGTACCCCAGCTTTAACAATGAGAAATAGTCTCACGGTGAGAGGTATTGCGATTGTCTTTACCTTTCTACACCAGTTGCTGTATCCTCCGGGCATCAATCACATACAAAACCAATCCATTAAAATCTAATTTACTCCATCACGAACAAACTATACCAGCAGTAGAGCCGTACAGAGCAGGTCGGTCACTGTCTTTTTGAGTTACTATTATGTTGGCTTGCATAGTGTGTTGGGTTGTAGCCGTTTGTACACCCACCAGACAAGACAAGTTTCCGTCTGGAACAATAAAATAAATTCTCATTCTGATCTGATCTAGGACAGCATTGAAAAAAAAAAAACTTTAATACATCATAACACTATCTTTAATTAAAGGACATATGCTATCTAAAAAAAAAAACATTTTGAATGCATTGCTTCCTCATCAAAAACATACTTGTATTTACTTTCATTCACACTTTAATTCACGTTTGTTTGATGAATCAGTCCTCTCCCCTCATAAATCACTCAGTTTCAAATTTCCCGGATCTGGGATGTCATAAGCAGAGATCCAGAGGTCACTAGCACTGTTTTGAAGTTCTTAAATCATCACATTTGTTCATTTCTCCCATCAAATCCTAATCATTGCAACCGCTGGGTTACATTAGCGTCTCGGAGCAAGCTATCTTTTGTTTATTTCCCGTGGCAATTCCCTCTGCTGCCAGTAGACGGTAAATAACACCTGATCCTCACAGTTAAAATCTAAAGAAAGAAAGAAAGACATCAAAAGGTACTCAAGAGCATGTTTAAAGACAATATAACAATGGAAAAAGTCACTCTTACACAAACAAGGGATTACACTGACTTGTTTCTAAGAATACAAATAACGCATAATATGTCCCCTTTAACCCCTATCAGAAATGGACTGAATGGCCAGCAGAGGGCAGTGGAGTCCAGTTCAAGTTATATTTACAATAGAACCAGATACAATGGACTTGGAGAGCTTCCTTGTTGGTTAGCGATTCTTGGAGTTAATGTAGACAACGTAAAAACCATCAAAAAAGCTGAAAAAAATAATGCATCTGTGAATACAACAAAACTCAAGGTGTGTCGTTAATGATGAACATTGAAATAATTGCATATGTTTCCTTCCATTAATCCGCCTGCCGGTTCTATAATGCGCCACAAACACGTGCAGTTTTGTTGTCTGGGCAAAGCGATTCTCGTGGGGTTAACAGTTGCCTAGGGAACCCTTAATAATCTGTGACTATGTCTGATGAAAAACACCTCGTACTGAAAACGAGGGCTTGGTAATTATAAGGGAAATAATTGGCTGGTTGGTTCCTATTAGCTTTGGGCCAATATTTACTGATTATTCTGTAGCAGAGTGAAGAGGCCGTGATTGGGCTCTAGAGGCAGGATTTACACAGAAAGAACTTCAGTGGTTCAGCTCCTCTTAGTCTATACCGCTGCTGATACCTTTCAACGCTTTAAACAGTGTCAAATTAAACCTAATGCATAAAAGACTTAAAATGGGATCGTGTTAAATCGGATTCAAATAACCATCGTAGCAATAGAGGACAAGTGTCTCAACTTTAAGAATAGCTTTCATATTCCTCGCTGCAGGTTATCGTTCAGTACTCCCACGTGAATGCTTTATTAAGAATGTCGAAGTCAATCAAACGGTTGGGAGGTACTATTTCCTTATATATAGTACTTATATGAATTTGAGACCCAAAAACTCAAAGGTGAGCAAAGGGTTAGATAGTAATTGTCTGTGGTACATTTTGTATAACTGTTAGAAAGATAATCATTGTAGAATGTGCAGAAAAGAAAAAAAACAAAACAAGGTATTGCATGTTCTCTTTTATATCATTGTTGTTATCATAAGAAACTATGCCAAAATAGTTGTTTTCACATGGAAGTTATGACATTTTTACCTTTAATGCTTTAAAAATAATCTTGATATTACAATTAATCGCCCCATATCTAGTTCTAACCAGTATACACTTATTCATGTCATATTCGTGTCCTTGAGCAAGACATGTTACATTTACGTATGGGTACAGATGGCAGCCACCCCTACTACCAGTCTGTTTTAGGGCAGCTGTGACTGCAGAAGCTGAGTAAATTATTAAGAGTACAATTTTGCGTTGATGATGAAGTACAAGAAGAAGACAATGACATACATGTATTTGTCAATTATTACTTTTATCAGTAATAAAAGCTGTGGTGGAACGTAACAAAGTACTGTACTTAAGTCAATTTTCTAGGTATCTGTACTATACTTAAGTACATTTTACAGTAGATACTTTTTACTTTTACTTCACTACATTTCAGAGCATGCATCTGTACTCTCTTTTCCACTACATTTTTGAACAGGACTGGAAAGTAAAAGTATATTTTCTTATTTTCTTAAGGTTATAGTCCTGCTGTCAAAGGCACTTTTTTCTTTTCTTTTTTTTTTTTTTTCTTGCCTGTTTTTCGTTTGTTTGTTTTGTCGTAGTCCCCTTTGAACAAACAAAAACCTTCTATACAGAAAAATAACCTAGAAAGTTGCCTATAATGACCAAAACTCAATCAATCAAGATTACAATTTGATGATTTAATAGTTCTCCAAACCAAAAATGTTTACCCTTAAAAATACATTTTTAAAGGTGTACTTTAATACTTATACTTGAGTAGATTTTTGCTGCTGTATCTGTAACTGTTGTTTGATTTCCAGTACGACCTGAACCAACACCATTCACAGAGCGCTGCATACATCTGATTCCAGTGGTTGAAGAGTCTTGCCCACGTTCTAAAATGTAACATTATCAAATACTGAAGAAACTTTAAGAAACTTAAACTTCACTGGCTCTGTCCACTCCTTCTCTTGCTCTTCTCGTTGCCTGTAACTATTCCGTCTGGAATAGTTGCAGAACTCCGCCCACTTAATGTATTCTCTCAGTCGTAGATTACACCATGACAGACAAACAACTGTCTGGGATAGTTAAAGACAGCAATTATCATCCATCCACGTGTCTGATTGGACGGTCTTCCTGACAGTTGTTGCCGTATGTTTCTCATCCAACAGTCTGTTTAAAAAACACTGGTGATTTCTGAAATATCTGTTTTTATATTACATTGTATGGTTGAGGTGGTGATACCAGTGATCTTTGTTTCCATGCAGTACCAAGTAATACGATGAAAAGTTTCGCAATAACAATCTGATACAGATACAGTAGTAGTCTCAATGTTTTTATAATGCATACTTATTGGAAAGTATGTATTATAAAAGCATGGAGACTACTCTACTATACAGCATTTTATCTTGGCACAATATGCTTAACTCGATTTCGATATAAAGAAATATGCCTAATACTTGACCAATTTCAATATCTCAATGATTGACAATTAATTTAAAAAACACAGAATAATAATAAATAACACTTTCAATAGAGTTTATTTGTTACTTTGCCGTTTTATAACTTCTGATGATGAGGCTCAAAATCAATTTAAAACTGTTCCTTATAAACTTGCTTTAATTATCTAGTTTTGACACTAGTTTTAGTATCGATTAGCATCAGTTTGTTGATACTTCTGACAGTTTAAACTGTGCGAAAAACAAAATATATGTGCTGATAAAATGAAAATATTAAGAATGCATTTAAAAAGTATATTACATTATTTTTAGGGTGGTTCGCAATTCGATACCACGATGTTAGGGTGGTCTGGGATTCGGACCCACGATCACCTTATTGAGAGGCAGAAGCTCTAGCCGCTCTGCCACCGTGCACCCCAACCACCACTGTGCACCAAACCACGCTAACATCACACGATCTCTCTGGGTGGAGTCTGCATGTCCTCCCCGTGTTACCGTGGGTTCTCTCCGGGTTCTCCGGCTTCCTCCCACCGTCCAAAGACATGACTGTGTAGGTTAATTGTCAACTCTAAATTGTCCCTAGTGAATGAATGTGAGAGTGAATGGTTGTCTGTCCTTGTCTGTCTCTCTGTGTCAGCCCTGCGACGAGTTGGCCACTGTCCAGGGTGTACCCCGCCTAAGGCCCAAAGTCACTGGGATAGGCTCCAGTCATCCGCGACCCCTAACGGGAATAAGCGGTAGAAAATGAATGAATTACATTTTTTTTAATTTTAGTATTGAGATTGTTGGGTGAAGTTTAGTTTTCAGTTTTAAATAAATGAAATACAACAAAAACAGAACATTGAACACAACGCTGAGAGAAAGCAAACCAGATAAAGGCAACAAAATATATCCAAATAAGCTATGCACAATGCAACAAAAATGTCCCACTCTGTCAATTTTTTGGTCAAGTTTGCATGTAATTCTTTTAATTTTTCTTTCATTTCAGAAAGTCTGTATCATTTCCTATACCTTGTCAGTTGGTACATCTGGCACTTTAACACACACTGCATGACATAACGGGCATTTACCAACTACAAGAAACAAAAGTAAGACCTAGAACCCACAGTGTTGAACCTACAGTCCACATTATCGGTGCTAAAGGTGCGTTCATCCACCGAACCTCGCGCTGTCAGCATTTCCCTTTCGTAACCGTCTCTCTGACTGTAGCTCTGCCCTGCTTCTGTCAACCTTTTCTTATCTGATTCCGTTTGGTAATCCCTCCCTGCAGATTCACCTTTCGGCTCCATCTCCTCTTCCTCTTGTTTGGCCGGTTGCCCCTGCTCTGAAGGCCACGTCATGTTCACAGGAAGGACGCGGCCTTGACGAGATGGAGGAGCTTTCTCGCTTCAGATCGCCAGTCCGTCGGCTTAATCAGCACTGCGTTTGTCGGCGGGTCAAAGGCAGAGATGGGTAGTACTCCGTCACGTTTACTGGAGTAACATTACGACGAATTACGCCACTGTGAGTAATATATTTCGTCGTAAGTCTAAAAGTGACAAAGGCTTGATGTTTATGTTAAATTATTTGAACATTTGCGATTCTTGCTCAGCGTTTTCAGATATGATTTAGTTCATTGTGTGGTCTGTCCTTTGAAAATGCCAGATTTTGTGCATCGCTTAAAGCTGGGGTACCTGATTTTCACACCGCGGAACCGGTTTCATCCAAGTCGTCCCAAGCTCTCACAAACCCTTTGGCAAGTCGTTAAAAATGTCATTCATTTTCGGTCCTGTGCACAGCTTTACAACAGCTTTTTTCAGACAGCCAAGTGAAACTGGAGAGGACCACCCGAGCGCAGTCAATCAGAGCGCTGCTTTTAGCTCTCATTTCGAGTCAAAATACTTTATTTTCAGTTGCAGACAACACGCAGGGGTCTCATTTTTGTCACAAACTGCTGTTTTTATGAGATACTCTGATGGAAAACATAAAATTTACAAATTTACACCCAAAAAATTCAGGTACCCCAGCTTTAATGTAACATCAGGACAGTTAAAATTTCACCAAATACTTTAGTACGCTTATTTCAGTTATATCCTGGGGTCTTCTTTCTAAAGCAAGCATTTACTTCAACGTTAAGTTTGTGATCAATTAATGAAAATAACCTGATGAGGAAACAAGCAGTTCCACCCAAAAGAAACCTGAGCTGTCTGTCTGGGCTTTCAGAAAAGAGCTAAAAGACAGTCTGAACAGCTTCAAGTGAGTTTGAGGATGTTTTTGGAAGTTTGTGTTTTGTCCGGTTGTACACTTTTACTAAGAAAGTTTTATACATTAGACCCCTCAACCTCTACTTTATACTTCAACTCTCCACGTAATATTGTCATGAAGTAATGATTGTAGCCTTTGTGATTTTTTTGTCTTCAGGAAATGTAATTCAAAAATGTATGCATGCATAGTTTGAGTGAATCCAATTGCCTGTGGACAGTGCTTATGCATCATGTGTATTGTTATTAGCCTTTAAACAAGCTTGAGAACCTTTACTTAAACATTTTATCTTTTAGAAATGAAATTGTTAACAAAAAACAGAACAACTTCATGTCATTCACGGATTCACTTTGGGCTCCACTGTCTGCAGAGGGAATTCCACAGGTGAGATAAACAAATGCTAGCTAGCCACTGACATGCTAATATCAGGCACGCCGTTGTAATGATTGTAATTTAATGACAGAAATGCTCAGAACGAGTCTAGCGATGATTTATGGACTTCAAAACATCGTCGAAAATCTCAGCGCTCGACTTATGACATCACAAAACTGTAAAATTCAGAATGGAGTGTTTTCTGAGGCTCAGAGGGGAGAGGACTTTCTAAACGGGATTCATCAAACAAGCGTGAAGGAAGCTAAATAACTCCTGATATGTTTTTGATGAAGAGTATATGTTATGTAATGGTTTAAATAGAGAAAAAGTCATTTTTTGCGTAATATGTGTCCTTCAAGATACTGTCCTCTGCAGAAAAATAATAATTTTCTCTTCGAATGTATGAAACTTGCTAATCTTATACATTGACATGGCTACAAACAGGCTCCAGGTTGTTGTTTTCTTTCATTTAGCAGTTGATATTTCAATGGTGCACTAAGGATTACTAAAAATAAGATGTAAAAGCACCATTGTCTATTTTTTTTTCTCTTTCTGATTACCGTAGCTCTGATTGTAAACATCTTCCGATCCAATGGTACGAAAGGTCCAGGAATCCTTAACTGAAATGATTTAGCGATTGTAATCGGAAATGCAACATTTGTCGGGAATAAACGAGACATTTTCCAGAAACTGTTGAGCCATACTAATTGAGCTTTCCCCCTTTTCGCAGGCGTTTCACCGTCATCCATCACTTCTCGCCCATGTCGCTCCAAAAACGGCTCCGGGCCTTAGATAGCAGATGTTTATTTCGTTCTATAACTTCATACATTACATATTTATCTTTCAGGCGGCTTCATTCTTCAAGCCGTCCGTATGAAATTGACTTAGTTCATCTCCCTCGGCTCCCTCTATACCTAAAGTGATGTTGTATTGTAATATTGCTGTAATATATCATGACGGCGATGACAAACAACAGAGCGATGCCAGGGAGGAGCAATGCCGTTAGATGTTGTTTGCGCTCCGGAAGGGCAGAGAAGGCCGGCCTTGGCACGCAGAACAGAAGCCTTATTGTATTTCATGCGTCGCACAAGATAGGTAGATTCTTAACTAAATTTAAAGACTATACAAACAACAATAACTTCGTACCTTGGCCCCAAAATACACTTGTGTTCCTGTTTCTTTCGTACCTGTTGGTCTTTATTCTCTGAAGCCTCAAAACTTTCCAGCAAAAAAACATTTCTGCCAACAATGAAACGTTCTGAACTGTGGACAGAGCATACGACAGCTTGAAACGCCAAATAAGAAACTATTTCAAGTGAAAAGCACTAACTTTTATCTTTATTTATTTTACAATAGGAAAAGTAGTCAAATAATGAAAACAAAAAACAAACATGTAATTTATATAAGCTTAAAGTGCGTATGACATATTTTTATGATTTTCTAATTTTGACTTTATTTGTTGTATTAATACTAGTTGTAAATATATATTATAATTTTACACCAATCCGCTAGCTGTTTGTGGACAAAAGTTGAAAAATCGGTTGAAAATTACAAGTAAACAGATTAATGACATCACAGTAGGGAGACAAAGGTTATGCATAATTTACACAAAAGAAAGTACTTTTTTGACCCTTTAAGCGTTGATTCAACAAGGGTGTTCACATTTATTTTTATTTGTCAAGTGTTTTATGTCCAAATGTAAAGTGTGGTTGCTGGGTAGTTTCCCAGCGTGATGTCATCATTTACAACCAGGAAGTAAAATTAAAAAGCTAAAACATTGCTAAACTGGGATAACATTTGTAAAGAATTTCAGGTAATTTTTAAAATATGTTTATCTTAAGTGCATTTGAGTTAAATGAGCAGTCCAACCTGTCATAGGCACTTTAAAGGTATTAGTAATAATAAAAATGCATGTTCCACTACGCTTTTGGCTAAACACAGTTAAGATAATTATATTCCAGTTTTTGAGAGAAAAAAAATTCACAAACTTTATCCCAGTTTGGCAGATGTTTAGGTTTACAATTTACTTCCTGATTGCAAATGATGACATCACACTGGGAAAATCTAAAACTGTTACCTAGCAACCATGTTTTACACTGGGCCCAAACACCTCAAATGTCACAGAAATGATCCTTTGACAGATAAAAATGCACAAGAACCGCGTTATTTTGTTGAATTGATGTTTAAATGGTCTGAAAAAGTGTTGAAATTGTACCAAGCTTTGGGATGATCTCTGAGCCTCCCTAGTGTGATGTCATCTGTTTAAGAACTCTGCTACTTCCTGTAATTTTCTAACCCTATTTTTCAACAAGTTTTCTTCACAAATTACTGCTAAATTGGTGTAAAACTATAATTTATGTTTATGGTATTTTATATCTCATCAAATAAAGTCAGAATGAGAAAATCACAAAAACCTGTCATAAGCACTTTAAGATAATTAATACAACAAATCTGAAGGTGCTTGGACATTAACTGGAATAAGGACTATTAGCAAAGACCAATGATAAACCATGTTAACTGAACTAATGTTGTTTACTTCATGAATTTCAAAAAGTAATCTTGTCTCGTGGAACGAAATATTATAACTAATCACAACTAATTCTGGTTTAATAATAATAATAATAATACATTTTATTTATAAGCGCCTTTCAAAACACCCAAGGACACTGTACAGGACAACAAGAAATAAAAACAACAGAGTATATCCAATGAAATCTTACTGTGATGATGTGTAAATCACACGGTACAATATCATCAATTCATTCAATCAATCAATCTTCACAGTACGATATTTATTTTGAGGAATTTGAGAACAGAAATGTCAAAATGGTACCTTTTTCCTTTTAAAATGCCTTGATAAGCCTTCGGTGCAAATCAATACTGTCATATTTTACAGAATTGCGACATAAAAGTGCTAAAAGTAAAAAAAAAAAAAAGTCATTCGATCATGCTGTCTGCACTGAAATGGAGCAAAGGATCATGGTATATCACATGGTTCAATCTGTTTTTTTTAGCAGCCAAACAATACGATATTATTGTGAGACATTTGACAATACAACAGCCCAGTATTTCAGTTATTGTTACATCCCTATTGAATTCCACAACACATTGTATGAACAGTGTGTACGAATAACTTGTACACACTTGTATACTTGTGCCGTCCACGGTTAGTCTTTCTCTGTGACACAAAGGCTCTAAAGACATCAAACTGTCTCCAGAGATATGTTATTGCTCGACAGTAGCCGATGGCATCATTATTTAACTCCATGGAGACAAGAAGCTCACCTTAAGAATGTGTATTTTTCAAGTTAAATAGCCATTAAAACACCTGTAAATAAAGGACACACATTCTGCTACAGTCACTTTTTTGAGCTTTTAACCATGTTCTAACAATGTTACGTCATCAAAAAGCTACATTCACTCTGTTTTGAGGAATGTTTATTTAAAAAATCCTCCCCCCTCCAAGTGTCAAACACACATCCTGCTGGACTCCTTGAGCTGGGACATTTTTTCAGATCATCTACATCACTTGTCCGAGAATCTTCAGCTGTTTTTAGTCCTTAAATCATCGCCAGACTCATTCTGAGCATTTCTCTCGTCTAAACATGATCACTGCTGCTGCTAGCTTGATAATGGCATGTCGCACAGAGATAATATAGCTATATTGTGCTTGGTGCCATCTACTGGCTGGATGAGATGGTAAATTAAAGGTACTCAAAAGTATATTTAAAGACTAATAACAATATGAAAAAAATGCATAATATTCCCTTAAAGATTAGGTAGTGAACAGTGAGTAGTGGAGGAATGTCACTGACAGCAGGCCCGTCAATATTTAATCTGAGGAAACTTCTGTGTTTAGAAAGTGAAATGTGTCTCAATGAAAATACACAATAAATAGGCTTTAAAAATAATGTCACAAGCTGAAGTACTATAATTAATTACAGACTACAAACAATGAGGTAATCTTTGCATTAAAGTTGTTATTCGCCTTTGAACATGCTCTTGAGTACCTTTACTTTGACATCTCATGTTTTAGAACTAAAAATAAAATGTTTTTTGTTTTTTTTTTATTACAAAGAACAATATAGCTTTATCAGCCTTGGGAGACGTCATATTAGCTGTGGCTCCATCTACTGGCTGCAGAGGCGATTACACAAACGTGCATCTCCAAATAAAAGATAGCATTAGCTTTATGGTACAGTGAGTTAGCAGTACACTCTTGTGCACAGAACCATTTAATATAGACAAGTTTGATGCAATACTGTGAAACATTCCAGGCAAAACAATAACATTTCCACAACCAGGTGACAGACACGCCACTAAAAATGTCACATAGAGCACCTTTAAAGAACAGCTTTCTCAAATGCAAGTGCAAAAGTGATTCTGTTCCATTCATAATCCATAATGCATCCATAATAGGAACTCAGTTTAAAGGACTCAAACACAGTGATAAGATGTTTGTAACGTATCATCTCACAATAGCACCCTGTAAACTTTGCAAACATAAAAATATTAACAAATAAAATCTGATCCCCTCAAGCATCTTACTCCGTCTTGGATGAGATTTCCATCGACAAACTGTTGCTCTAAAACGCCTCTTCATGACAACGGGCTAAAACTGAAGCGCCATAATGTTCCTAAAAGATGGGAAGTATGGATTTTTATGTATTTATTTGCTCGCTCACCTTGGGACATGTCTTCTCTGCCCATTTGTTCCCAGTTTATTGGCTTGTCTCCATAAGAGCCTTGGAAGTGCTCAGTGTATTCAATAAATGACAACAGATAGCCATGTGATTATTCGGCGCCAGAGGAGTAGCGTTTTTATGACACAGAGGGCGTGCGGAAGGAGTCGAGTGGAGGTATGAGGTGGTAGCATGCTGCGGGGAATAGAAGTTGATCTGAAACAGGGCGTCTGGTTCAATCTGTTTGGACAATAGCGGTTTTTGTCCACCAAATTCTGGGCCCCAGGTACAAATCTTCCCAGTGGGCCCCCAATACATAATTTTGATGATGATTTATTCTTCCCAGCAATTTATTTATTTATTTTTTTTTCACTTTTGCTACAATATACACCCTATGGTTTCTATATTGCACCTAACAATAATTCACAAATTTATATTTACATCCTGTGTAGCTTCCGGCTTATATTATGATTCTTTTTTTTTGCAATAACTAAACCAATATGGGGTGCAGTGCGGTGGCAGAGCGGCTAGAGCTTCCGCCTCTCAATAAGGAGATCGTGGGTTCGAATCCCAGACCACCCCAACATTGTGGTTTCGAATTCCTAACCACCCTAACATCACACGATCTCTCTGGGTGGAGTCTGTATGTCCTCCCTGTGTTACGGGTGTACCCCGCCTAAGGCCCAAAGTCACTGGGATAGGCTCCAGTCACCCGCGACCCCTAACGGGAATAAGCGGTAGAAAATGAATGAATGAATAAACCACTGTCACAAACATCTTGAAACAAAATGATGACATTAAGAAAATGCATTAACTGCCGATTGAAATCACTAGTTTTATTTGGCTGATACATGAACAAAAGGTTTCCTCCTAAAGGGGTGATGGGGCCCACAGATGTCCTGCATGATTGTTTAGTTCAAACTTTACTCAACCACAATGCATTTTATTACAAGAAGAAAAAAAGTGTAGAAAAATGCTTTTAAGGGCCTTTCAGTGCCTTGGGCCCCAGGGAAACCAGTACTCTTTAGCCCTTCCAGTCCAACGCCCCTGGTCCAGTGCTAAAAAAGCATTTCACAACTGCTTCGTCTATGAAAGAAGACATATAATGCGCTTTCTCCGGGTAAATGTCAAACTATATCGAGCGTAGATCCTCAACTAAAACGTTTATCTAAAGCAACTTAATTATAGAAATGTGTTCATTGACTTCCCGTTCAAAACTGCAGAATTGAGAAGCCCGGCGTCTTCGTAGTCACAGTTTACCGCAATAAGCAGCAGATTTAGTTGTACAAGTTAAAATGCTTACGTGACATATTTGAACCTTTCATAAATCAACAAAAATAAGTGCATAGCAGGGGGCGGAGTTAAGGGGTAGGTGAAATCTTGCATTTTCTGTTGCTGCACGATATGTGGAGCGTGCACAATCTGTTTCCTTTCAAACGTGCTTTAGCCGACTTTGAGCAAATATTTAACAGTAAAAAAGAAAAATGGAGCAAAGAACACTTTTCCTGCTCCTCTCCCCACAAAAACTTAACGGCGGCTCATTTAATTTTCGATTTTATGGTGATGCTAGCAACTAAATATTGTAATACACATCTACTTGGTCAACACCTCATCATTCCAATCATGTAAAATTCTTAAATTAATTTTATGTCCCACTTCCTCGTCTCTCTCCACAGGCTGCACTGTGCACAGCCTTTTAGTTTTGAGCGTTTTGAGCCGTGCATCTTTGATTTGAAAACTGTCTTTAGGTCATTAATTTCTTTCAGAGCGCGTATTTCATTCACGAGCATCGGACAGTGGCATGATACCGGCTTTTGGAGGAAAACACCGGCAAAAAGAGCGCTGCTGCTGGAGACGAGCTGCTGCTGATTAAAATTAACAGACAATTGTAGGGGGGGAAGGTAAATAATGAAAACAGAAAAGATCAGTCTGAAAACTCATGTATCAATGCAACAATTATTCTAACTTTGGTACTGATAAATCGATAATTGATAAATACTCAAACATGCATGAATCAATCGGAATACGTTAAGAAAGCAAATGATAAGGGAACGCTGTAATGACATGTTTAAAAGCTCATAAAAGTCAATTTCACACTATACGTCCCCTTTAAAGTGCGCTCGGTTCAAATGACCTTCATTAGCAAATATCGTTTTAGCGTATAGTTAGTTACAAACACTTCACTCCACAGTGCATCAGTCGATTGAGTCCCTGTGCCCTCTGCTAATGTTTTGGATATTCAAATTTCAAAATCCAGAATTTGACTTTATTTATTATATACATTACATTACAGTTTACATGCAATGCCCAAGCTGTTTACTTTGGCCCTAATTATGCTCAGTTTAGTTGTTAAAGGGGCTGTATCTGATTTTTGCTATTTTGAAATGAGAAAAACAGAAACTAGTTCATGTTAAAGTCTTTACATCCGTCACATGTATTGCTCACTGCAGTCTCAGCATCCTAAATATTCACCGCAATGAGTTTATATGCACTTTTCACGAGTCTCAGAACAAGTGGCACTTCCTGCTTCTCATAGAATGAAAAACTCGATACATAGATCGTGGTCTCATTTTTACTTGAATAGATGTTTTAGCAATATGACAAAACAGATTTTACTTTATTGCATGCTAGAAAATCGGGTACATTTTTCAAGTTTTGTTTTTCACGTTGCAAAACTGTAACAATCAGGAACAGCACCTTTAAAGGGGCTGTACTTGTTTGTGATAAACAGAGCTAGTTTATCTTAAAGTTGGTGATGTTTTGCTCACAGTCCTAATGCAGTCCCAGCATCCTAACTATTCACCACAATGAGTTTATAAGAACTTTTCGAGCGAGTTTTGCCATCCTGGGTAACATAAGCATGCTAACGCCGCACTTCCTGCTTCTCATAGAATAAAACGCTCTATAATTAGATGCAGAGAAAGCACTATGGACTCATTTTTACATGAATTGAAGTTTTTACAATATGACAAAACAGATTTTACTTTATTGCATGCTATAAAATCGGGTACATTTTTCGTTTTTTTGTTTTTCATGATACAAAATTGTAAAAATCAGCACCTTTAAAGGGGCTGATGTACTAATGCAGTCCCAGCATCCTAAATATCCACCACAATGAGTTTATAAGAACTTTTCGAGCGAGTGTTGCCATCCTGGGTAACATTAGCATGCTAACACCCCACTCCCCGCTCCTAATCGACTAAAACTCTCTATAATTAGATGTCGAGAAAGCGCTATGGTCTAATTTTCTCCCTCACTCATGCTTTTACAATATATCTGGATTGGGACAAAACAGATTTGACTTTACTACATGCACAAAATCAAGTGCATAAACCTGTTTTGTTTTTCATGTTTCAAAACAGTAAAAATCTGATTAGTGCCTTTAAATTAAATTGTTGCTTCTGTGGGAAGAGTCTGTTTGACAAGCATAAATCATTTCCAAAAACAGTGGGTAGATGCAAACACTATAAGTCCTGTTATTGCACCTTCTTGTGTTACTTTGTGATACACTGTACATATGCTTTTTCAATACCCCCTGAGCTTACACTGTTTCAGAACACTCCTCTTCACTTTGTCCGGTTCCATTTCCATATCAGGCCTCTCGCACGTAGACGCTGTGAGCACCGATTTGCATGCGCCGCCACTCTAGAGCCTAGCCAAGGACACCACAGGCAGTTTGTCAGCTTCAATTAGTGTCTGCTGTCTGCTCCGCTGTGGTCACCCAGAATACAACCTGCTGGTCAGTGCATGTGCTCACCGTGATGGACGCGACCTTCCAGCTGCAGCAAACGGCAGGCATCAATCAAAGCCAGGAAGGAGCCGCGCAAATACTTCAGGACTCGGAGCACATGAGGCGTGAACAGGGTCGGATTGAGGATCTTGGAAGCAATGGTTTTTGAGGCCGGTTTCGGGTTCAGGTTTTTGATTTTATTTGTCTCCGACTTGAGAAATTTGTCTTGGAGGCGGGGTCCATAGTGTAACACAAACATACATGACATAATACAAACAAAAATACATCTAGAACATACATAGAGAGGCCCCTATCTGTGGTTTTAAAGGAGACGTATTATGATTTTTTTTCCCCCAGATTCTTAAAGGTGCTGTACCTGATTTTTACTGTTGTGAGACGGGAAAAACAGAACTGGTCCATGTTTCTAATTTTTTTGCGTGTAATAAAGTAAAATATGTGTTGCTGCAGCACACATATATTGTAAAAGCATCTATTTGGGTGAAAACGAGATCACAACGTTTACTCTGCATCTATTTAAAGAACAACAATGAGAGAAAAGAAGTGCACTGTTAGCATGCTAATGTTTGTTAGTTTTTCTCGGGACGGTCTGTGACTCTGTGCGCAGAGACTCGTGAAAAGTGCTTTTTAAACTCATGGTGGTGAATATTTAGGATGCTAGGACCGCATTAGGAAAGTGAGCAATACATTTTTGTTTTTCATGTTTCAAAAAAATAAAAATCATATACAGGGCCTTTAATACTAGACTATATCATATGTAGATCATACTTTTTTCAGCTTGTCCGTTGTAAACTGCAATGTTGATCTAAAACTGTTTAGAAATAGAAACAGGAGCTTTGACAAAACTTCAGAACTGAAAAGCCCCGCCTCTTCAAAGTGACACTTCACTGTAACAAGCAGCAGATTGTCATTTACGTGTTCTAATTTTGAAAGCACGACATTTTACAAATCTACATGTGTCACTCGGAGTCTTAACTCTTCTAACATTTTCAACTGTACTGCAGGGAAGTGGGCGGGGATAGGGGATAAGTGAAAACAGGAATTTTCAGAGCACACCTCAGTTGCAGGACAACACAGGATTACTCAAACATGCATGAATCAATCAAAATACAACTTTGACTAAACTAATGATGAGGAAACACTGTTGGAACAAGATTAAAAGCTCATTAAAGTTGATTTTTCATTTTATGCCTGCTTTAAAACAAATCCAATCCAAACAAAACCAAAAATCAAACAGACATTTTTTTGTGTGTGTACGGAAAGCAGACGTCACAAAGCAAAACAACAAGCTACAATGTTGTAGCTACAATGTATAATAAATAGCTGCAGGGGGGTTGGGGGGGCTTCCCACCGTAAATTTGGAAGAAATCATACGTTTCTTGTATCTAAGTGCATTTTAGGGCTATAATATTTTACATCTTGTCTAAATTTCCGTGCTTTGGCGTGTAATCAGAAGAACCCATAAAGCATAAAAAGCCATAGACTCGCGGGTTTAGTTTTCTTAAAATTGAAGTTACCTTGCGACATCTTTGTTTTTTGTGTGCATTTGATGGGATAAGCAATGTCCGTAGAGCTTATTTGCAAAGACAGATACTGTAAGTACCATTTTAAAACGTCACCGGAAGATTGGCGTTTACTCTTTGTTTAGTAATGAGTTCAAAAGCCAAATATTTTACAGCCATAAAACGATGATTCCATCCTTCCTTGATCAAATCTACAAGACATTACATTTTGACAATTATATTATCGGTTCTGTGTTAAGAAAATCCACAGCACATCCACAGTCTCTGGAGCATGTTCCCTTCCCTCCTGTCTCACCTCTCCTCCCTCCCTCCCTATCTCTCTCACCTGGCCCAAAGTGTGGGGGCCTCACTGAATACAGATGCATGCAAATCCAACTAATAAGACGGATAATTGGAGGGGGAACGGGGATGGCGGTAGCTCCTTGGAGATATTTTGGTGCCTGTATCTCTCCGCCTCGCAGCTTCGGCTCGGTATCAGTCAAAGTTGCGCGCTCACCGATTCTCTCTGATATATTTATTTGACTTCAAACTTCGCCGTCTAATTCCTCACATACAAATTAGCTGTCGTTTCTCTTGCATTTCTCATCGTCGCCTCTGGATATCTTCGTTTAACTTCGATGATACATTTTCACACATTTTTATAGAGACGCAAGTACGTTAATTGTTCTACTAAGTTCTTATATCATTCTAAAGTAGGTAAGGAAGATGATTTGGTCTGTGCGTATGAAAGAGTATGGCACCAAGTTTAATATGTGCATTGTCACAAATACAAAATATCCATCCATCCATCCATTTTCTTCCGCTTATCCGGGGCCGGGTCGCGGGGGCAACAGTCTAAGCAGGAGGCCCAGACGTCCCTGTCCACGCACACTTCCTCCAACTCTTCCGGTGGGATCCCAAGGCGTTCCCAGGCCACAGAGAGACATAGTCCCTCCAGCGTGTCCTGGGTCTTCCCCGGGGCCGCCTCCTGATGGGACATGCCCGGAACACCTCCTGAGGGAGGCGTCCAGGAGGCATCCGGAACAGATGCCCAAGCCACCTCAGCTGGCTCCTCTCGACGTGGAGGAGCAGCGGCTCTACTCCGAGCTCCCCCCGTGCGACTGAGCTCCTCACCCTATCTCTAAGGGAGCGCCCAGCCACCCGGCGGAGGAAGCTCATTTCGACCGCTTGTATCCGCGATCAGTAACACAAAATTGGTTCTGAATTTTAAAGGAAATAAATAAAGAAATGAAAAATAAATACAACTCAAACAATAATTTACTTACAGAATCATTTTTGTAGGAACAGTGTCTTGTATTATCTTGCAACGCAATGGGTATAACTAAAGAGTCGGACCTGTGTATAAAATAATCTTTAACTCTAACTCATTCTTACGCCAACGGAGACAAACATGGAGGAAAGGACACATGGACACTGTGTGACTGGAACCATCAACCCACCTTTTTGCTCAAATGTAGATAAAGTTTATGAATTTATAACTGTCACATGAAAATACTTCAATTTTGATTTGTAATGGGTGGTTTCACTTTCACTCACTAACCTGAAGAAAAGCGGTTTGATTCCCACAATCCTTGGGTTTCAGGCACGAATTCCTTCCTGATCTGAAGGATTTGACCTGACAGGTCTACTGTCAGGTCATGTCATGTTGGTAGTGCAGTGCTATTTAAATCAAAATATTATACCTTTCCAATGGGGGTCAGTGCTAAATAGTCTGGTTCTGACGGCAATGTGCTCATCGTCCAGCGAGGTTCAAGTGGTCTTCGGATAATTTCATGTAAAGGTTCTCATTTTGGACCAGTGTTTGTTTGTTTACCTGACAGTTTCGACTGCTCACTTGTGATCTTCCTCAGAGTGTCACTCGATGTCGCTGTGACGTGTCTTGTCAGCTGATTTACACAGGTTTCACTGCGTTTTTTCTACCGGACCTTTTTTTAGACCTGGTTTAGTCCTGGTTGGAACGTGGTTTAGCTGTGGTTCAGTCCTGGTTTAGTCCTGATTTAATCCCGGTTTAGACCTGGTTCAGTTCTGTAGATGTTGTTAAAGCCCTTTACATGTTTTTCGTATTTCAATAGCGTTGGCCACGAGGAGAAAACCATCTGAAAAATCTGGTTCTCTGTAAAATAAAGTTGAATATCCCTGAACTAAACCAAACGGTGTAATGCACAATCATGTTTTCAAACGAGGCCCTGCATGGTTTTTCAAAGTTTGTGACGTTTGGAGGCTACTGCTAACTCTCCCATTGAAAATGCATCAGAGCTAATGTATGGAGTGACACCAGCCTTTAAAATGCATGGTTCTCATACAAACATGTCAGTCTATTATTGAGGAGGGCAGTAATTGTTTAGATTAATTTAATTCATTTCTACAAATCTCTATATTAACTTGGGTTGGGCTTGTCCTGACAGGAAACCACTGGCACTATCCATGAATAATGCAAAGACATTTGTAAAAGCAGTTGTGTAATGTAAATGTTATTGAACCGGAACAAGTGCGTTAAAAATGTATGTCGCTCCGGTTCTGGGACAGACACAGAACAAATACTGCCACATCGGAGGAAAGGAGGCTTTGAAGGAGACATATTTTGCGTTGTTGTGTGGATACCATTTCAGTATTAAATAGTATAGCACAGGCTTTCTCAAATGGGGTGCCATGGCGTGAAGGCAGGGGTGCCGCGAAAGTTTGATGGATTTTTTGAATGAAGACAAATTAATATAGCAAACTACTGATTCAGGAAAATAATCGTTGCAAAGACCTTCGGTAGAATGCAATTTATGTGGTTTTTGACAGAAAACTATCGCAATTCATCAAACAATTTGTTTAAAATGCATTTTTATTGAGGGGGCATAGCGTTATGCAGCAGCGGACAGCTGTGGAGCCGCGCTCTCTCTTTCTTTCTCTTTCTCCAGAGAGATACGTAAAGGCAACAGGGGAGCTAGAGCCCACATCAGAGAAGATTGAAGCGTTTTTGACACTTTTTATTTCATGTAAAATGGCCCAGGAATCACAGAGAAACGTCCCGCTGTAGTTTTAATGCAAGAGCAAGTCTTAATTAATACGCACGCTGTGCAGATAATCGATCGATCAGCGGCAACGCACGCGGTTTTACACGCGTCTGTGATATTTGTCCTGAAATATGAACAGAAAAAGGCACATAGCCTTCTTCTCACAAATGATTGTCGGCCACTAAAAGAGTGAGAGAACAGGACAGACACGGGACAGACACGGGACGGACACAGGACAGACACGGGACAGACACGGGACGGACACGGGACAGGAGCAGATCAGATTCTGCTCTGCAGTTGTATCAGCATTTAGGGATACAGATAATGTTCTAAGGTTATTAAGATCTTCAATAGTGTTTGGTATTGCCATTGTATTTCCGAATAATAGCCACATTTAAAAAAATAATGAGACAAAACAGCAGTTGTCTCAATTCAATTCTGTGCATGATTTAAAACTAACACAAGATTTAAATTAATTTAAATCCATCAACCTTTAACTATAAAGCAGTTTGCAACACTCAAGGGGACCAGAGTGCTGAACTCTAAATAACTTTGCCTGCTTTATAATATGTATTTTATCACGGGAGGTTTATTTAGAATGAAATATGACATAAAACATAGGGGTGCCTCGGCTGTTAAATGAAATTGTCATCTGTTATAAGTTGCACGGCATTTAAAATCAAGTTTAACTATGATTATTTTAGTGGCTTCTTAAGTCATTTCACATAATTTCACTAAAATGTACTGTTTTCAATTAGTGTCATAATAATAAAATCAATCAACTGATCTAGACAGTAAATACATTCTACACAGCCTACAACAGCATTTTCTGATAAGCTTTCTATTTTTTGGGCTGATATGTAAAGTCATTTTCAGTTATTTTCCCCAAATAATATAATTTTAAATGACTGCAAACTCATACAAACACCTGTTTAACTACAAACTAAAAAACAGTATGAAATGCAGTTGCATTTCATACAGTTCTTTCTTCACATGTTCAAATACAGGTCAACCCTATCCATATGGGCAACAAATATGACATAGGTAGACACTTAATTCTTTTCAGTATTTAAATAAAATAGGAGGAAATGGTCTTTTTAACTATTTCTAAAGTCACCGAAATTAAAGTTTTTATATTAAGTGACGTCACGGTAAACATGTGCGAGCCACGCGAACGAGCGAGTCGGACGATACAAAAATAAGCACGTGGACATGGCTAGACTAGAGATACCTGTAAGTTGCCTTTTATTTCATTTCAGACGCTTTTACACATGATCTAACATGAAGAATACAATTACAATCATACACGCTAACGTTGGCGCAAAAACTTGCAAGCCGCGTGATCGCTCCCATCTCTCAAAGTATCATGGGGGATTGTCGTCACGTGGTGCCCTTAAAGCGTCCATATCAGGAAGTAATGCGTAAGCAAAAACACTTCACGCGCCAATGAGCACACACCATAGGGATAAATACGGTGCCATTTTGAAACCATCTTCCAGGTTTAATTATTGTTCTATGGGTGCAAGTCATAGAACTATAATAAAGCCTGGAAGTAGAAAGGGTTTCAGAGGTTGTCATCCGGACGCCGTAAAAAGATCGGGACGTTTCGACTTTTATCCAAAAGTCATTGTCAATCAGAGAGCTGGTATGGGAACTTGGGCTTATATGCTACTCTACGTAGTGGGAGTCCTGCCCCCAGGGAGGAGTCACTGAGTACCTGTCTTTGTTAGAAAATTGTTTGTTTGTCACCTGGGACTTGATTAATTGGTCTGTCTTGTTTGATTAATAGTTGGCCTCACCTAGTTTCACCTGTGACTAAGGTCTACTGTTCTATTGATGGCTGGCTGTTGCTCCCTCCTCACTGCTGATTACCTCATTAGCATTTGACTGGTCTATTGATCTGGACCAAGGTGTTAGTATGCTGTCATAAATTTTGGCTAAATTAAATCTTAAGCCCCCATTCCTGTTAAGAGAAGGATTTTCTCTTTTTACAAAAATGGCCTCCTTTACTCCTCTTTCAAACCAGTTCTTCTCTCTGCTCAAAATCTTCACCTCACTGTCCTCAAACGAGTGGTTTGTAGCTTTTAGGTGCAGATGGACTGCACTCTGCGGTCCTGTGGAGGCAGATCTTCTGTGTTGGTACAGCCTTTTGTGCAATGGCTGTTTGGTTTCTCCTATGTAACGTTCTTTACAACTGTCCTCACTGCACTCTATCGAATAAACTACATTGCTCTGTTTCTCTGTCGGCCTCTTGTCTTTCGGGTGGACCAGTTTCTGTTTAAGTGTGTTGCCGGGTTTGAAATAAACAGGGATGTCGTGTTGTCTTAAACCTACGGCGTCCGGATGACAACCTCTGAAACCCGTTCTACGATGGACCACACCTGGACGAATGAGGGTTTACATCAACGAAAACCTGGAAGATGAATCCAAAATGGCGCCCTGTTTATCCCTATGGAGAGTGCTCATTGGCGCATGACCCCAAAAAAATTTCTTACTTCCGCATTTACTTCCTGATACGGAGGCTGACATCTTTGCTTCACTTCCTGATACGGAGGCTGACATCTTTGCTTTACTTCCTGATACGGAGGCTGCCATCTTTGCTTTAGGGCGCCACATGACAACAATCCCCCATGATGCTTTGAGCGACGTGAACAACCACGCAGCTTACAAGTTTTTGTGTTAAGGTTAGCTTGTGTGATTGCAATTGTATTCTTCATGTTAGAGCACAGGTGAAAGCGTCTGAAATGAAATAAAATACAACTTACAGGTATCGCTAGTCGAGCCTTTTCCACATGCTTCTGTTTGTATCGTCCGACGCTCGTTCACGTGACTCACACATGTTTGCGGTGACGTCACTTCATATAAAAACGGTAATTTCTGTAATTTTATAAACGGTGGAAAAGAATATTTCCTTCTATTTTATTTAAATACCGATAATAATTCAGTACTGTCTGCAATTATAATGTGCAATTTTAGAAAAAGGCTGGTTCCAAGAGGCTGCATTACCTCGCACGGCCTCTAATCAATCTGGGACCACAGACAGAGGGGGCGTGCCTTATCCAGTTCATTTAATACATCCATGGCGCAAGTAAATTGGGTAAAAACTTGAGCCGTCCTATGGCGCCTATTGATGACATCACAGCGGGATTCCGTTTTAGAACTTAGCCCTACACCTCGTCATTTTAAACTTTTATCTTTCGAAATTTCTTCTCAAACTGCATCTTCACAAATGTAAAAATAAGATAAGTATTTACCACAGGTTCTATCCATCAAACTGTCACAATTGGAAAAGCATGAGAACCTGTCGTGCGCACTTTAAGCACAGTACTTTTACATTTCTACATCATTACTTTCCACAATGGGAGTAAAGTGAGGTCGTGCGGCTCCAGCCTGACTGTCATTACCTTCCGCATGAAGTCCGCTCCTTTACGGCATCACTTCCCGAGCATTAGCCGCTGACGCTCATGCGGAGTGACATTAATCGTCACGCGGAGGCAAAAGGGCAAACCCGGCAATTCTAAACATGTCACAAGATTTATGCAAATGCCGAGTGCGCGTTGCCTGTGTGTGTTGCTCGCGTGGCCTCTCCGGTCGTCTGTGACCGTTACGTCTGTCCAGAGAGGACGCCACAATGAGCCGTCCCGTCAAAAGAAGCACTCAATCATGGGGATGTAATAATCAAAGGGATATTCTCAGGGATGACGACGGCAGTGCGACGGCCGGGGAGTCACTTAGTGTAATTCAGCCCATGTGTCACGGCAGACGCCAGAGTGTAATTGAAGGTGACCCCAATTTAAAGCCGGACGACCATTTCCACAACACTGATTTGTCTTCTTCGGCGGAATGAACAGGCTGGAGGTCTCGGGGCTTAAAGCAGCTGACAGGGATGTTCTTTTGTCTTCTTTTTGTGCTTAGAATATTGATTGCTTTTTAGGTTGGAGGAAAGTATGAAAGTGCTACGCAAGACAAGATGAATTTAAGACGTTATATCAGAATATGTTAGTGCGTACACATCAAATTGTTCTCGGATTTATGGATGTTGCACAAGACAAATCATCAAAAATTCTAATTGAGTTCATATTAGATAAGGGTCCGAATGGTGAAGGCACTGAAGTTTTACTGGTTTTCATAGGTGACTTGCTAGTAGGGCTGGGCGATATGGCAAAAAAGAATTATCACGATTTTCTTGGGGCCAGGTCATGATTTCGCTCATTATCACGATCCACTTTGTATTGTTCCATTGCCTTTAACAGAGCTGCACGACTTAGGGAAAATATCTAATTGTGATTTTTCTGACCAGTGCAATTGCGATTAGGTTTGCCATTCATGTTTTAATAATAGGATTCTGTTCAAATTCTCATTTTGAACACAATTCTGTTGCGTTTTTGTCACATTCGGTTGTGTTTGTCATATTTTAACATGCACTTTTACTCGCGTCTTCGTCGTTTTTAGTGGCATTTTTGTTGCGCTTTGGTCGCGCTTTTGTTGCTTGTTTCAGAACATGCTTGTACAAATCCAGACTACAGTGTTAGCAGTTTTTATTCAAATCAAAGCAAGACATTTTGTTGTTTGTGGAAGAAATTATTGCATTTCAAAAATTGCGGCCTTTGCGATTTGCTAATTGCATCCATTAAATTCACGATTTTGTGTCGATTTCGTTTAATTGTGCAGCCTGAGCCTATAAGAGAAAGTCATCTGCTCGGAGGATTACAGAGACTAAACAACAGGAGAAAAGTGTGCATTAAAGAGACAAACAGTGAATCACGATATGACAATGGCACAAAAATAGCACAAAGATTCGCACACGATTCAATTTTAACAACCGTATCGCCCAGACTTACTTGCTAGCAGTGTTTGTTGCGTTTGAAAAAGTTAGTCCATGAAAGTGAAACAAGGAGCTAAGGTCTCGTTCACAGCGGAGCTCCTCAGTTGTTTCTTTGAGATGCGCTTGTGTTTATATTTTTGACAGAGATTGACTGTAGATGCAGTGAGAGGAGGACTCACACTGCGACCAAAATGACAAACTATCAGACAGGTTCGATATCATTCCAGCTCGTCTTTCATCATGCGACGGAAGTTTAATTGTTGTCCCTGTCTCACTGTGAGACCTACGACCCACAAATTTTGAGCCACAACTCAAATTTTACTCAGGAATCTTCTGTCTCAAGCCACCAAAATCGTGCGGTGGACACCCAAGACACTACACCTGATTTTTACTGTTTCGAAAAGTGAAAAACAGTTGTTGTATTAAAGGAAAATTTGTATGCATTTTTTTATATTCTTGTTGTCCATTAAACAGGCTCTTGTGTGTTTCCCACAACACTGAGTTTGGGCACCATCTCGAGCCATGTGGCGCCTAAAAAGTTACACAAGTTAATTAAAATGTGTTTCAAGGGACGGAGAAGCTAATGTAGCCTAGCAGATGCAGTGATTGTGTTTGGGCGACTGAAATGCTCAGGGCGAGTCTGGAGATGATCTAAGGACTTAAAACAGCAGAAGTGTCTTGGATAAGTTCAAATATCGAAAAACGTCACACATCGAAAGAATTCAGCAGGGAGTGATTTTCTAACCAGAATTCATCAAACTTGCATGAATGCAGCTGAATGATGACAGAACACAGTTAGAATATGGTTAAAAGCTCAAAAAAGTCACTGTAGCATAATATGTTCCCTTTAAGAGTATATCTAAGAGTATCTATATGGCAGGTTAGACAACACATTTCACTAAAATGTAGTGAACATGATTATATTTAATATTTTACTAAACATTTTGCCTATTTGCACCCAGTTTGATAGTGTTTATAATGTTTAAGATGTCACTTCCTGTTTGGACATGAGCACAAATATGACATAGTTAGTGCTAATTCTACAAATGTTACCTAGCAACCATTTGAAAACATGGGCCAAAATTCATATAAATTACACAAGAGTTATGATTTGACAAATAGTAATACATTATAACAACGTTAGTTTGTTGGATGACACTTTAAACTGTCAAAAAGTTATGTGTAAATTGTCTGTGTATTTTAATTGGGACGTCCCTTTTTGATGACATCCCAGAGTTTTAAAACTCAGCACTATACTTCCTGTCATTTTAAACATTTATTTCTCAAAATGTCTTCACAAACTGCAACTTCACAGATGTAAAACCATAATAAATAGTTGCCACCGGTGACTTCCCACCAAACTTAGTCATAATGAGACAACTTTGCGAACCTTTCTTATAGCCTTTAATGCTACTCATGTAGAAGTATTTGAAAACAGTACAATATCTTCATAATGTTACTACAAGACCAAAACAAGTCTGAATCAGGACAAAATCAGGACTGAATGACAACGCAGCCGTAACCATACGTGAAATCATATAGTGGCATGGTTTAGCAACTTATCAGGGCTGGTCAGCTGAACTTTCCCCCACAGAAGAGCTTGCATGTGCAGCCGATAACAGTAATAGCTGTCACTCTGTACTGACCCTGATGCCTCCAGCTCGACTGGGCCACCTCTCCCTCTGTCCCAGTCCATCTTCTTCACCCGTGCTTCGTTTAGCCACATTTCAACCCCCTTTTCTTCTCCGCAGAATCCGTGTCTGTTGTTCTTTAAGACCTTTAAGACCTTGATTTTCAACCAGTGTGCCTTGAGGTTTAGCCAGGTAAGCCTTGAAAATGTGACTTAACAGAATCACAAATACGGACGTAATTGACTGATTTACCTTTTTGGAGTGTCCTGAGCAACTTTTACCCCCAAAAAGAATGCAAATCTGTCACTATTGCCAAATTTTAATGGCACAGAGATTATTTGCCTCATTATAGACCATATTTTTTCACTAAACAATCTGATTTTATAACGTCATAGTAGAAGGTAGCGTGCCGTGGTGTCTTTTAAACCCAAAAAGTGTGCCGCAAAGCTTGAAAAACACTGCTTTAAGAGATCGAATGGCTAACAAAGCGATTAGCGGTGGCAGACGGGGCTTTTCCATAGAAGGCTGTAGGTGGGGACAATGTATATATAGGTTAGACTGCATGGCCTTGCTGCGTAATGAAGCAGAAAGACGATGGGATCACGCAGGGAAGAAATAATTATGAGCGATCGGAGGTGTCTGCCCGTGCCATTAGGACCAGACAACGGCGTACAGTGTGCGTCGCAGCTACAAACGGAGTAAATGTGTCCGACAGAGGATTAAATATTAAAAGAAGGCGAAGATGAAAATGAATGAGACGCAAAACGATGCGAAACAGGCTTTTATTTCAGTTTTGGACCAGATTTTCCAAGCTGCAATACCCTCAGAGCATGTTGCCGTTGTGTAATTACGAAAGAAATCCATATTAACAAGTTCATATGCGTGATTTCCCGTGATTGGATCGAGGGCGATGGACAAGATTACATTACAGTTGTGTGCATTTGGAACGGCAATCGAACGTGTATCTTTGAGCAAGAAGGAAAATATGCGAGTGCAATGTTTATGAAATGCGCTAATGCAGTTTTAATAAAGATATTGCGTGCGGGAAAAATATTACAAACCCCAGAAATGTCATGCTAATTTAGCCGAGGGAATCTGTTCAAGTTTTGGTCAACTATCTATATTGTGTTTATTTTAAAGGAGACCTATTGTGCAAAGGTGACTTTTAGGAGCTTTAAACCTTTACTATGCCTATTTCTCCCAAGACGCCAGACTAAAATGAGCCCATTACAAATAAAAGCTGTTCTTCAACCCTTTGGAGCAAAAACAAATGTCTGGACTCTTTGTGAAACAGAGACTCTGTTTTTTTTGGCCTCTGATGCCTGATTTACTCCAATTATAAGTGTGAACCAACTCTGCTCAGAGGAATGTTAGATTTTCAAGCCTGCCAACATTTTCTTGGTAAATAAAAGGAGTAAAGATGGTGTCTGTAGGAATGCTCTGACTGACACTAGATTGAGCATTTGTTGGGTTTTGACGATTCTTTTTTCAAAACATAAGCTAATTTAATTAAAAATGAGTTGTGGGGGGGACGGGACAGGCGGAAACCATGTAAAAGTCCTATTATTTTATTTTTTTCTTTTGACAAGCTGATCCTGATTCATCTCAGAATGGTTGATTTTGACTGAAAATAAGAGGATTGCAGCTTTGTTTTTATATTTAACATGTCCAGCTGAGAGCTTCCTTTTATCAAGTGGTGAACAAAGAGGAATAAATTAAGAAAAAGTCTACGTCCCACCGCAGTGACGACCTCATGGTAACAGGCTAAACCATATCACTATTGTTTGCCCTTCTTAACTCTATAACCCTTCTTATTAAACCAATCTTTATTGCCAAGTGGACAGGACTCCCTTGCTCTGTCAGTCCAGGTTGCACCGTTCCCCACATTTCTCCCCGATACATCCCACTGCTCATTACTTAGTTTGTTTTACAATTTTAATTTCTTAAACGGCAGCACACGTAGGATTCTGCATCGTCACATAGACATTCATTTTCATTCATTTTCTACCGCTTATTCCCGTTAGGGGTCGCGGGTGACTGGAGCCTATCCCAGTGACTTTGGGCCTTAGGCGGGGTACACCTGGACAGTGGCCAACTCGTCGCAGGGTTTAAAATGAGTTGAATTTATAATTTTAACCTGGATTTGAGTACTTTTGACTCCGTGAGGTTGAATTACTTACAGATTGCAGATTATTTTGATGGTTTCAAGGTCTGATGGATGCTGCATACAATAATTAATCTTAAAATAAGAACATAAATTGGCCAGTGGGTAAGTAAAATTGTCTTACCCATTGGCAGATAATTTGGCTTGAAGTAAGAAGTAATGTAAAGTCAGAAACGGTTTGAAACAAGTAAAATAATCACGTTCTATCAAATAAAAAATCAAAACATCTGAAATTAGGATTAGGATTAAAAATATTAAAATCAAGACAGTTTAACTCACCTAGAAATTCATTTTTGCAGTGTTCAACTCGGAAGTAAGCAGACTTGTTTTTATTTAAGTTGTTTAGGATCAATATTGTTATTTAAGATGTTCAAAATATAATTATTATGATCCACAGATATAGCAGACAAAGGCATAATGTGTTCTTGGATGACGAGTTTGTTTATGTTCTGGTTCTTGTTTTAAGGCTCCAGGACTTTACACAACAGTCCAAACATTCCAAATCAAAAATCAACAATTCAAAAATCAAAATTTTACAAAAAACGCAAATATATTTTCCAAGAAATAGCTTCGGTTTTTGTCCTGCTTTGATTCATATTAAATCGAACCATCACTTTAATATGAATAATGTCTTAAAGGAAAATATTATTATTAGTCTTTAAACATGCTCTTGAGTACCTTAAATTTGCCATCTCATGTTTTAGAACAAAAAAAAGTTTCTTATTCATTCTCTTACAGGTGTTATGAGCCCGTATGAAATTATACTTATTGAGTGCATCCAGCCAGCAAATGATGCCTGAAAAGACGTCATTGTGCAGATTTGCTGCAGCCATTATCGTGTCTAGACAGCAGAAATGCTCAGAACAAGTTTAGCGATGATGTAAGGACTTAAAACAGCAAAAGATTCTCGGATAAGTGACGTAGAGGATCTGAAAATAGCCCAAAAATCCAGGAAGTTCAGCAGGAAGTGTGTTTGACACTCGAAGGGGGTTGAATTTAACAGCGCGAATGCAGCTGAACGCAACTCCAGGTATGTTTTTGATGACGGAACACTGTTAGAACATGGTTAAAAGCTCAAAAACTCACTGTAGCAGAATTTGTGCCTTGAAAGCTATGGCTAAAATTCCAAGTTGTGTGCAATTACCACAGTAAGAAAAATCAACCGTGCACCTTTTGAGCGACGAACCATTGACGCATGGTTGCCAAGACGCAATGTAATGTCATTTTAATAGGGAATTCCACGTTTAAAATGATTATCAAGAGCTCTTAGATTCAGAAATACGCAACTAAACACAAAAGTACTCTTGGATGTACAGTATACTGCTTTTTATTATTCAGACTTGTCAGGCCGATGCAAAATACATGTGGAGCACTCATTACCAATTAAGGGACACAGAGCAGAGACTTACAAACGTACAAGAGAAATACATTTGACTTCATACAGTATGGAGGCTAATGCACAGACGGATTATTCATAATTCATTCAGGAAATAACATGCTTTTCCCCCGCAAGGGTTAAAAGGTTTGTGCACAGAACTGGTAAAGCATCAGCGTTTAAGGCGGAAGAATAGACTAGTATTATCTATGCATTATATAATAAGCTGTTGGTGGTAGTAAAGGAAGTTTAAATACCAACTGGTGAGGTAATACATGTTTAATAAATAAATAATAAAATAAATGAATAAATACATAAATGTTAACAAAAAAACAACAACAATAGCTTACATTTTCTTATTATTCTTTTATCTAATTGTTGCATTTTCTTATCAAAGTGAATTCCTCTACTTTTTTACACAACAGAGATGATTTCAATGGTGCTATCAAAATTATTTACTTTATTATTATTATTGCATTAATTATTTACTATATTTTATTTACTATATTATTATTATCTGTTTTTATTGTTGTTGATGTTATTGCTGTTGTTTTCTTTTATTGAAATATACATTTAATTATTGTTATTTATACATATAATTTTTAGTTAATTTAATAATTTGAAAGGGGACGGGATATGAGGGTAAAATCCTTCACACGTTCAACCTGTTTATGTTTATGTATTTTGAATGCTATCAACATTATGTAATAAAATATATACCAATATATACCAATGTTGATACTATGAATAGAATTTAAACAAATGTATACAACGGACTGTTATTTTCAAAACATAATAAAAGTAATTTCTCTAATGTTATGATCAAGACCATATACATTATTCAGACAGGGTCAAGGTTTGTCCAGTTGCACTTCTGGTCCAGAGTATATTTTGTATTTATTATATTCAGTCTGAGCTGCTACATCCTGCGTCCCATTTGTCAGACTAAAAAGTTGAAAAATCTCAACTTTTGGCAAAATTTATGGCGCACCAACCGCTCAGGAGCTTCCACCAGAGCAGCAGCCATCCATCCTAATAGCAGCCTTTGCACAGGACGGCGAGAGGCGGGTCTGAGTCAGGTTTAAATGTGCATCCAGGCCGTCGAAGATGTGTCTGCCCTCAAAAACATCAACGTACCATAACATATCAGAAGCCAAATGTATTTCTCTTAGTGACCAGACCTAAGAACTCAATATATTACAACAAAAATCTGCATTTTAAAGATAGATTGTATTAAAGGACACATATTTCAGTGACTTTTTTGAGCTTTTAATCATGTCCTAACAATATTTCGTCATAAAAAAAAAACACCTGGAGTTGCATTCAGCTGCATTCACACTGTTTTGAGGAATGTTCATTTGAAAATCTTCTCCCCCGAGCGTCAAACACACTTCCTTCTGAACTCCCTCGATCCGTGATGTTTTTCCCGATCATGTACGTCACTTATCCAAGAATCTTCTGCCGTTTTAAGTCCTTAAATCATCGCCGGTCTAAACACGATAACTGCTGCTAGGATAATTTTAGTCCATAATAAACTTTTTTTTGCGTAATATTTATCCTTTAAATATCATGGGCTGTGGAATGTTTTGGCGACCTATTTGACGGCAATGTGTAATTTAACAGTGGCAACGTGAAGCAGTTCACTATAGCAGTATAGTGTCGGAAAACAGCTCGGAAAAGTACAATAAATTCCTAAAATTACCAGAACAGGACCAAAACAAGTCTATATCAAGACTAAACCAGGACAACACAGCCTTAGCCTATATGGAATGATACAGTAGGATGTTAAAAAGGGCCATTATAGTTCTGATTGTATGGGTGATATTATAGAAGACCTTCCCCATAGAAGCAGATGACACCTCCTATCTTAATTAACCCCGCAAAGGCCCCGTCCCCCGCTGCATTACATCATGCCTGGCTCTCTCACCCCTGTGGTGAAAGAGGGCGCACAAGGGCTTTTCCTCGTGAACCATTTTACATAAAGCGGGTGTGACCTCTGACCTTTCATGTGCCGCGTTCGCCGCTTTGAGCTGTGTCGTGACAATGTTAAGCCGTCTTTTCAAGGAATTCTATACAGGCACGTTTAAAAGAAGACGTTAACGCGAAATGTACTTCTTTTTAAAGCTTTTATCAGTGTTATGATTTAGACATGTTCCCGCATTTAACATGCAACTGGAGTTCGCGCTTCTTTTCGAGATCCTGTTTACAAGGCTGTCCTGTGCAGAGCCGCAAAAAGCACTGTGTTTCAAATTTCCCTTAACTGTGACGTCAAAAGTGGAGATCCTGCAGTTTTTAAGTCCATAAATCATTGCCAGACTTGTTCTAATTATTCTAATGAAAACTATATACTATACTATACTGTTCTATAATAAAAACATTATTATTTCAACTGGTGCTGGTCGAGTACTTACATGCCGGCCTTTTGAGGGTTTTTTATGTCTAATTCTCACTGCTGCCAACACCAAATCCGAGTATGGGGACTTCCTTTGATTTAACATGACGTGTCTTAAAGCTGGGGTACCTCATTTTCACTCAGCAATACTGGAAGTAGGTATTTAAATGTGTCCAACTAGTTCCTAGCTCTCACAAACCCTTTAGCGTATTGTTAATACCCACAACTATTAATGTTCAGGCTTCTAGGACAGCAAAGTGAATCTTGTGCTACCACCCCAAGCACAGCCAATCAAAGCGCCGCGTTCTGCTCTTATTTCTAGGTTGAAGAGTCATAAAAGACTTAATTATTAGGTGCAAAAGGTCTCATTTTTGTCACAAAGTGCTACTTTTACATAATTTACTCTTAGGGGAAAACCCCAGCTTTGAAAACACAAACAGCGCATAATGTGTCATGTTTTTGTTTTGCTTTTTTTTCATCTAAATGTACATATTTTAAGTTGACATAAACGTACTATTCTAAAACATGTCTTTGATTAACATGAAATAATGAGATATGAAAACGTATGACATGATACATACATTTTTTTAGGAATATATATACTTGGAATAGTTCAAATAAGAAGTAGAAGTAGAAACCTCATATTGCTTTTTAATTTACTTTTGGGGGTGAACATTTATGGGTGCGTCTGATTGGTCAAAAGTAAAAACAAGCTCAAACAGGAAACGCAAGATTAATGCATTTAACCATTAGAAATGATTGCACATCTTTGCAATATGCATATCGCGATAATAACAAGTGCAATAACGACATTAAGTTCTGAAACATGAGGTGCCAAAGCAGAGGTACTCACAAGCATTTTTAAAGGCCAATAACACAACAAATAATGCATAATATGTGTCTTTTAGAAAGCGTATGTGTGTTTTATTTCATTTTATATACAACAAAATACAACGGCAAGATGCAAATGCCTACAAACTTCAAAGGCAGCCTTGTTTTTCCACCATTTGCAACGTAAAGGTCGAACAAAAGCTCCGTGATGATTTGATTCGATAATAAACGTAATTGAAAACTAAACGCGTAGGCCAGTCGGCGTTCAGGGGTGCGGCGGCGGCGATACTGTCTCACCGCCGTCTTAACTCCCTGCTATCATTACGCGCTCTGATTTGGGAATAGCGCTTTAATGCAATTACGCTGCGCTTTGAAGATTAATTTGGTTGAAGATGGCAAGCTGCGCTACGTCGGCGTCGGAGAACATTATCCATAATCACGTGCACTTCAGAACGCCAGCGCCGGCTGCGAGCGGGTCCCTCCGGCGTGGACCGCGGGCGGGCAGCGCGTTTGTGTTTATGAATGGGCCTGACGCGCGTTCAACACCTGCGAGCCCAGATGTCGCGGCGTAACGTATAGACGCGCGACAATGAGGCAGGGTGTTGCATGTTGTCAGCCAGAGAAACACTGAATGGAGAGGTTTAAATGACTTAAATCGTGTAATTGGTTGCACAGATTCAACAAATTAGCAGCGATTCCAGCACTAAATTACAGGAAAAACCCAAAATGCTAATCCGTGAATGTTCAGTATGGCCTGGGAACCTTTTATTAGCCTTGGATTTCGGGTTAAATGCAGTTGTGTCTAGACTTGGTTCACGGAAATCATTTGTTTTGCACAAGTTGGGAATTTATCAAAATGTTCTTTCGGTCACAATATGGGTAATGACTTCGTAAAGGCTTACAGTGCAAGCAAAAAATAAGCAAAGACATTCTAAATTCCGAACTGGAGGCAAAAAGTGAAGTGGTATTTAATGCAATTTCAATGAAGAATTTGAGATTAACCACAGAATATCCCAAAATATGATGAATCTAGATGCATGGGAGTGATATAAGAGCCTGGTTTAAAGACATTTGCAGTTGTATTTGACGTATTTTGCTAATTTATTTGGCGATTATGAAAGACACATAAAATCTATAATGAAGGTGAAGTCCTGATTCTAAAATTTTACTAGACAAATACTTAGCTGAAATGTCTTGATTAAGAAAACAGTGTCCAACTACCTTTTACATTTTTTCTTCTACAGAGCTCGTGCACCCATGTGACAAATTTTTATTGAGGACGCCATTAGGGCAGGGAAGAAATAGCGGAAATGAGCCGCAACAAGCCTGAAATTTAGCTTTCCCAGTTTATCTTTGTCACTAAAATAATAACAATAATAAATAACAATGCATCTTACAAACTAATCAGATTAAACATTAGCGATCCTTACGAGTCAGTAATGTGATTTTAAAGAGTTTAAATTGCAGAGATTGTGCCCTAAATCGGTAAAATCTGGACATCTGATTAACTTTCTACATTTTATTATCATTAAAAAGTGTCTGTGGCAAGGATTATGAGAAATACAGTTTATTATGAAACCCTGTAACTATAAAGTTTACGGATTTCGACAATTAAAATTATGTGACCTTAATAGAAAACGTTGTACTCTGCTGTTGTACATGGTAGAGGCTAATTCACTGCAATAAACACCCGGAAATCAATGGGTTTAACTTAGTTTGTGATGTATTGATTGTGCAAATGTTCTTTCTTTCGTTAAACTTCTCTTTCTCTCACGTAACACATTTCACTCTCTTAATAAAGATTTTGAAACATTACGAGACAATGGTTGAAACTTTCCCCAAATAAAACCCCAAATCAATGTAGAAACACATTTGCAGCTTCATTACTGAGAGGTTTGACTCACTACGGTCCATTTAGTTGCAGAAATCCACGTGTCTCGTCGATCTGGAGCTTTGTCAATCCGGTAAAACGCTTCTTTTTTTTCTTCTGCACTTGATAATATGTCCGTCCTGAAGCGCAAAAATGATCCACAATCTCTGAAACTCCGATTAAGTTTGATAATTGTGGCCAACGCCATCCGTTTCTATGTAAATTCCCGCGACCATCACTTCTAGTGTGGAGTTTCGTGGTGCATGCTGGGATAGTGTGATGACGACTATGACTATCATTCACTTTCAAAAATTTGCACCGTAGAAACGTAAAAGTTTTGCTTAATTTATAACTTAAGGTGAGACACTACAGGCAACGTTTTTGTTTTTTGGTCAGTTTGCTCTCTCACATTTAGGCTTTCATGTGGAAACAACAAATTTCTCGAATTTCCTCATAAAAATGTTTTATTCTTCCTTTTAATCCACTTCATCCAACTTCAAAGGCCTCACAGAGACATAAAGATCACTTAAAGTAGATCCTACACATCAAACTTCACAATCTTGGACTAAACAAGATTTTGACGTGACCTACAGAAGGATTTATTGATGTCTAATTCTAAAACTGATTTATTGAAGTTTTAAGTCAAAACACTTAGACAAAATTAAAATTTTCAGGACAATTTTCAGTCCAATCTAGTTTACTTAAAAACTAAATAAGCTATACAAGATCCCCTCCGTAATTTTTTTGTAACTAACATGAGTACAAAATGAAGCAAGAAATTGAAACAAGGTTCTGTCCATTTTTCAGGTTTATATGTCCCAGATGCTATATTTCACACATAAAATGCCTTATTTCTAACTTTACATGACTCAAAACGTGTGATTTTTTTTTTCCTGCATTTGCATGTGAGAAAACTACAGGAGATGTTTCAAATTGATGTCCTGAAATTAAAAATGTTATCCTGTTCACCTACGATCTGATGTCAGTTAGTCATTGAAATGTGTCGTGGTCTACTTTCTTTTTGCCTCCAGAACATAATAGAGTCCATAACGAAACTTTGAACATGAAATACTCAGTGGTCCGAGCAGGGTTTGAGCGTGCAGAATGGTGGACATTTACTCTAACCATCCAACCCACTGTCAGGTAAATTCTCTTAAAAATGTGAATTACCTTTGCATAACCGAGTAATTTCGGTTCAAATGTGATACTGTAATATGGCATGGCAAAATGAACTGTAACATCATTTTTTCTACCAAACCCTGATTCCAGAATATGTGATGGGATATGTAATAAAAAAAAAAAAAAAAAAAAAAAAACAGGTGTTGGCAATGTTCTCTTGTAATCTTATTTAAGAGTAAGAACATTGCAACCAGAGAGAGTGAAAACAAGGTTTTTCACAGAAATAACCAGCACACAAGCTCGACACGGAATACGATATATCAAACCCAGAAACTCTCCGGATGAAATTCTTCCAAAGTCAACACTCACACGTCATCCATTACGAAGGTGTGAAAATGGTTAGACTTGTATCGCACTTACCCTGCTGACCCCACGACCTCTGTCCTCCCCGTAGTTGGTTCCCAGGATCTCGAAGAAGATGTTGGGGTTCGTGCCGTTGTCGGTGAACTCCAGAAAACTGGTGAGGCCGCTGACTCCAAACTGGAAAGAGAACAATCAAAAACAACCATTAAATGAATGTAAACCACTTTTGTCAAAATGGACGCTGTGTGTGACCAAAACCCATTGGAAGAAAGCCTTTGTTTTGGTCTTAGTTTGAGTCCAGTTTAGTCTTGATGTAGATTTGGTTTGGTCGTGCTCGAGTCGTGGTTTGATCCTGGTCTTGTGAAGGTATAGTTTGGGGTTTAGTCCCAATTTAGTTCCAATTTTAGAGAGTGTGTGTGCTCAAGTGCAGCCTCAGATTAAATAGAACATCGGAATCCTTGAATATTCCTGCAATGAAAACAGGTTGTTCGATATTGTTAAAAGGTATATCAGGTGACCGTCTTTAAAATGTCTTAAATTTGTATGTGTGAACAAATGGGATAAACACTTACATGTGGGACTAGGAGTTATTTGTTTTTGTACTAACTTCTATTAAAATAATTTAATTACTGTGCAATGTACTTTTAAATGTAACTGTGTTGTTTGCTAAAAGCTGGTTTAGTTTGAGTTTAGGCTAAGTTTAGGTTTAGTTGGCGCACACTAGAGTTGGAATTTTCTGGACCAGGGTAGAAAAAACAATATTGACCAACCAAGATATAATGTTTCATACATTTGATTCTCATTTGAATTTCAATTAAAAATGCATTGACCCTATTCCTGGGTTTCAGATGACATTGCAACATTATATAAGCTGATAATACTGAATATAGACAAAAGGACTATTGTTAAGAGTTTTGTTGTATTATAGTGAGTTTTAGGGTTTTATCACTAATAGAAATTATCTATGGGATATTTCATAAAGTACAAGGTTGGAACAATGGGAAAACTGGCTCTTGCCTCCCATCCGGGCCTATGACATCATCACATTCTAGAATCGCAAAACAACCAAACAAGGCATCATAACTATGTAAATTAGATCATTGAGATTTCACTTTTGTTTGTACTTTTTACCTCTATATTGAAGTTTCTGGTATTTCGATTTGGCTTTAAATGAATGTTTGTGTCAAAAAAAAAAAAAAAAAAACAGCTTTACAGGGAAAAAAACAGCTACTTTCTTCCGGGTGCTGTAATCCTTTCCACTTGTGCTTCTGAGATAACCACGCCCCCTTCCTTCTATTCTGAATCGTATTGGTTGACCTCTCTGCCTGAACTGTGCTACTTTGCATTTGTGGTTTTACTAGCAAATGGTTATTTTCTACATTTTTTTTTTCACAATAAGTGTAAGAATAGGGTTAGAATTAGGTTTAATTTTAGGAAAAGTTAAGTTTCTAACCAGGTCTTGGCAGAAAGAAAAAAAAAACAAATCTGTGACTCATCAGTGGCTCAGGGTTTCACTCTGAGTCTGAAGAGAACGTTTATGTCCAGTGTCAAGCAACACGAGAACCTAAACTTACTCAGTTTTCTTTGTTTTGTCAACTCCTATGTTACTCCAAAACTTTGATGAAGTTCAACCGGATTCTCGGAACAGGCCAAAGAAAGAATATAGCCGTTACTGTGGTAAAAACGAATGACGATAAAAATAAATGAAATAAAAAACAGTATAATAATAATGCTTTAAAGGTGAATTACGGAGGTTTTTAGGTATAGGGTCCATCACTTGCTTATTCAATGTTTTTTCGATTCATTTTCTTGACCAATTGTAGTAATTATAGCAAGAATGCACACTTTTCATGGTATTATGGTAAAACTTTGTTACGGGAATACTAAAGACCCCCTTAAAACGCACAGTACAAGACAAAGTGCCTTCTTTTATCTCTCAAGTCCTTAAATATTTAATCAGTGGATTTTTTGGAGGCAAGGATTCTACCTTTTAAAAGTCATGCATTAATAATTCACTAAACTCGCAGAGGTTGTGACTCGGGGTGTTTACACGGCTCGCCTCGGTATTTCTGCAGCTAAAGGTTTCTTTGGATTTGAGCATAAACAAAGTGGCGCGTGTAGGACGTGCCCTCTTTGCCCCGCGTACACTGAGCCTCAGTGACGGTGACAGTAACCCTGGTTCCGGGAGTGAGAGGTGTGAGACACTTTACGGTGAGTCACGCTGGGTGTCCGTGACCGAAGCAGGGGCAGGGCGGGTGAGTGAAGCAGCTTAGGGCTCTGCGGCTCACACCTGGATTTGAGGGAAACTTTGACGTCAGTCTTTGCACCGGGATTTAAGGCGAGACGCTGCAGGCAAAACTCTTTTTTTTTGGTCAGTTTGAGCGCTCAATATGTAGGCTTTCATGTGGAAACAACAAACTTTTACAATCTGCTTCTAAAGATGTTTTATTATTTCATTTAATCCACTTCATCCATAGAATTCTCTGGGACATTGTAACTTCAAAAGTCGTTTTCTTTAAATGCTTTTTTCTCCCACAGAGACATAAAAGATCAGCCTTAAAGTAGCAACAGCAACAAACTTTACAATTTTGTACGAAACAAGATTTTGACAGAACGAACAGAAGGATTTGTTGATATTCAATTCTAATCCTGATTTATTAAAGTTTTAAGTCAAAAAATTAGGCAACATTAAAATTTTCTGGCCAATTTTCAGTCAGATCAGGTTTACTTAAAAACATAATAAGAACATTTAGTAAATGTTTTTGTAACTAATAAACTGTATGTAGGGGATTTGGATTTTGGAAGTAGACCTGACTGAAAATTGTCCTAAAAGTTTAAATTTCCCCTAATTTTTTTACTTAAAACTTTAATAAATCAGGTCTAGAATTAGATGTATTTTAAGAAAACAGCCTTTGAAGTTACAATGTCCCAGAGAAATATATGGGTGACGTGGATTAAATAAAATAATAAAACATCATTAAGAGCAGATTGGACACGTTTGTAGTTTATACTTGAAAGCCGATATGTTGAGAGCGCAAACTGACCAAACCAGTTTTACATATTAAATGTTGTAAAGAATTGTGCTTAATTTGGTCAACAAAGGTCTATTTGAATCAATTTCTTTAATTTTATGTGTATATGTTTGTTTGCTTGTTGTTGAGCTTGAACTCAAAACCTTCAGGCAGAACGTCACCATCAACGTGCTCAGATTCACCCCTTAAAGAAAATGAAAAGTGCTTTCTACTTTACAGTCCAGTTAAAAAAACGAGTGGAGTAAAAAACACAGATACTTGGTCTCAAATGTAGTAAAGTAAAAGCAAAATGTCCGATGTAAAAACGAATACGTAAAGTACACATACCTAAAACATTTTCAGTCCACCGTTGAGGCGCAGTTATAATAAAGTTGTACCGACGTAAACAACTCTACCAGCACGGTTTTCTGAGGCGTGAACGTTCAGCATCTCATTTGAAAAACTTGAATGCTGATGTTAATTTGTCCAGAACATGAATAATTCCCGACTACAGCCTTAGCTCTCCTCCGGGGTTAACTCCACCGTTTAACCTGCGCCATTCCAGAGCACCACTGATTGTTTTAAATAAGCGCTAAGCTGGGTCAATACACCTCCGAATCACCAGCTGCAAATGAGGACGCGGGCTTCACTCGGAGGCGGCGCGGCACTGCTTATCCACTTGCAAAATGGAAGCCACGGTGATGGCGGGGAAGAGAACTCTATTAGCGCCGGGGACTGTACCGCGACAGCTATCACGGTGATGAAAGTATTGCCGAGCGCTCCCCTGGTCTCAAGGTGAAACGCGCAGATAGATTTTAAAGATGCGGCGGCCTCGTTTATTATTGTCTACTGACGCTAATCCTGAATTAGCATTTCACTTGGCTTCATCATTCAGTCGGAGAGCCATCCCTCAAGTCGTTTTTTATTGATATCAAAACACAGGGCATCGATCCAATTGGATTTTAGAGTGATGAAAGCGTTGCTAAAGCGCAGACTGAACTCAAGGTGAAAAACAGTTTTGTAGAATCACAGCTGTGGGGCGACGCGGCGTCTCGACCAAAACTTCAGGAAATGAACAGAAGGGTTATTGATTTGTAAAGGTTTCTTTTGAATTCTGATCTTTATTATTTAAAGAGTAAAACTGCTGTTCTCGCTGAATGTCTTTAAAGGGCCTTTAGCTGGGTTTGATCATGTTTATGAATGTTATCCGCTATATCTCTTCTCTCTCACTACGTTTACGTGCACAGAGAACTCCGTAATCGCTAAACAACCAAGCTCATTTGTCTTTGCTCCAAAACCTGCCAGAACACTCTTGTCCAGTCTATAGCGGGCCAAAAAAGCAGCTAGGTTCGAGCGGGGGCCAGCACTTCAACTTTGTAGCTTTATTTGCAACCATAAATGTCGATCTTAGGTATAGCCACGCTTTTTGGAATAGATTAGCGTCAATTTCCGTTGAGCATTTGATTTCAGGACATGAGGAACTGCATTTCTCACACGTTATTCCACAAATCTCCGCAGCACAAAGGTAGTTTTTACTTTCACTTTAAAGTAGGGGACTAAAACAGAACAACACATGCTAAGCAGCGGTGGAGGCAGTGTAGTTTTTTATCTATTTTGATCTAAAATGAGTTACAACAAAGACTCAAATAAAATAATGGACAATACTGCATTACTAGGCTTCCTATCTGCCAAACGTATCATTCTAATGAAATGGAAAGGACTTAAGAATAACTGTTTCTATTTAAACAATTGATTTAAAGATTTCTCTGACCTACTTTCTATGGCACAGACTGCTCTTCTTTTGGACCCTGAAATTAAACAACTAGTCCATGCACCACAGCTAAACTCCATTTGGACAAACAAAGTGCAATGTAATAATAGTTAATAGTCAACACTAAAAATAAAAAAGAGTGAAACACGTGTAATATTTTACAGTCTGTTTCGTGTGTCTTCATGTTTTTTGTGCGTGCGCCGTACCTTCTTGATCGTGTCCAGCATGCTCTTGCCTCCCTGCCAGGGCTTGGAGTTCTTGCGGATGCAGCTCAAACTGGCCATGCTGTGCCACTTGCGGTCCTCCAGTTTACGGTGAAAGGTGTTGGCAAGCAGCAGCACCGAGTCGTAGATGTATTTGTTTGTTATCTGGGGGGAGAAATAACACAGACAGAGTTAGCCAAGAACAGTAAGTGATATATGGCTGACTTAAAGCAGCTATAGTTTGTTTTTAGCTATAGCATATATCTGAATATCCTTGCTCCGTGCTTGTTACTCCAGCCAAGCGCGACTAGTGGTTATATCATTTTCTGAATTCATGTTTATGACAATGCGTTGTTAAAAATGATGTCTGAAGCCCCAAAATGACAACAACAGAACACAATTAAATGGGGAAAAGATGGATTTGCAATAGTGAAGCTGATGTCCCTGCTATTAAAGTTTCAAGTAGGCATTTTAAATCCAACGCGTCCATTGGTCACACATGCATTCATTATTAGACACGTGCACAGCTTCAGAACAGCTTTTTCAGACAGCAAACTGAAGCTGAAGTGGACAACCCTAGCACAGCCAATCAGAGCACTGCTTTCGGCTCTTACTTCCTGGTTGACAAGAGGTAAAATAGTCCAATATGTTACATTGGGTCTTCACGTTTTTGTCAGTTTTAGATTTCTTATTGTCAGTCCTGTGTTTTTTTACATGTTTTGATGGTGTCTTTTACTTTAGGATGACAGCGCCATCTGCAGTCCAAGTTATTCAGAAGAAGTGTCTGAAGTGAAAGTTAGTATGTCCCTCATCCCGATTTACAGTCTGGTGGGTGAATTTCCAGATCCAATTATAGTATTTGTGTTGCTCTCTATGACCTTTGCAGGGTCGATATCGATATCTAGGGTACAGTTCTGAAGGAGATGGACTGCAGATAGCGCTGCTGAAGTAGTGGTCAGAGTCAGAAGACAGCGCCAAAATCTGTTTAAATTAGCAGACCAGACATGTCACAGCAACACCTAGTGACACTTAAAAGGCAGCAGAGTATAGCCGAACCGTGTCAAGGTACGACACAAATACATGTCTGACTACATGAAATCTAAAACGCGAGGGGCACAGCCCAGTTCATGCTACACTGTCCTTCCAAAAAGAACAAAAAAACAAACAAACAAAAAAACAGAAGGACGGGGCTGAAATTGTGACTGACCTTTAAAAAATGGAAAGAATAATGCTTTGACTCAATTTGGAAAAGGAGCAATTTAATGTTTTTTTTTTTTATGTTTTATGCTGTTTTTAATAAAATTTCTGATTTGATGTCTGCTCTCTGGTCCTGTTGTGGGCTTTTCTCTGTTTTAAATAAAAAAATAAGGAAAAAAGAAATAAAATAATTAACTTAAAGTGCGTAAGGCAGTTTTTATGATTTTCAAACTTTTTTTTTTGTGTATCAAGTTGGTAATTCTTGGTAATTGGTAAATAATGATAGCTTTAAACCAATCTACATTAGTTTGTGGAGAAAATGTTAAAATTCTATTGAAAATTAAGAGTAAACAGATTGATGAAAATACATGATTGTTTTGACCCTTTAAACGTCCATTCGACAAGATAAAGATGTTCACATACATTTTTATTTGTGAAAGTAAAAAAAATACGACATTAGATAAATTTGGCCCGGTGTACAGTGTGGTTGCTTCTTAATTTCTTAGTGTGATGTCATCATTTACAACCAGGAAGTAAAATCAAAAACATTAAAAAAAAAACTGCTAAACTGGGATCAAATTTTATTTAAAGAATTTTAGCAAAATAAATAAATAAATAATCTCGACTGCATTTTACTTTAAATGAGTAGTCCAACCTGTCATGGGCACTTTAATACACGCATCTATCTCGCGTTTATGTCAAAGCGTTTTGATTTGCCGTCTATTCTATCATCTGCTACTTAAACAAGTGGGTGGCAGACCATCATTACAAACTTTCATAGTGCACCTTTGACATTGAGCATGTTCTTGTAATCAGGAACCTTGACCTGCTTTGAAAATTGCCAAGCTGCCATTAATGATAAAGTCAATTGAGCCCGCCCATTGTGTAGAACCTTCAGGCTACACTGTACTTATCAACGGCACCCAAACCTCTCTTTCATAAGCACTCCATACATTAAGGGCCTCTCACAATCATAATGGGGTAAAGCAATGTTACAGTCACTGGAAAATGTAAAGAATAAAAGCATGTAGAATCAAGCATGTAATATGTGGCCATTGTCCAGCAGACAATCACTCATTTCAAAGGACCGCTTATTTGTTTCAATGCGATGATATATTCTTGTCAGAGCTACTTTTCTTTTTTACTATAATCAGCATTTCCTTTTTATTAAATGAGTCAAAGGAGAAAAACCTTGAGAAAAAATGCAGCCCGTGAATAACCAGAGTAGAATGAACCCAGAAAAGAAAATCCATTATATTTAAAATAGTCTCTCCTCTAAAGAAACAGTAGATACGTTATGATATAAATATGTAGCGATGAAGAAGAAACGGCATAGGACATTGTAGCTGAAAAGATTGAGAACCAGGACCGAACAATTTACGGACGACTTGTTTTTTTCTCATCGGTGCATTCGAGAGCGGGGGAAATGTTAACGGCTAAAGTAGAGCAGTGTAATTGATTCAGTTTCAGTCGAGATCGAGATTCTGTCATTTCTAATCGTCAATGACATGCTTGGGGTATTGTAATCGACAGGTCCACTGCTAATCGTCTGTCAGTAAAAGCAGGGTTTGGAGCAGACTTCAGACAGAGGAAGAATTATGACTTTTGTGCACGTGTGAGTGCGTTCAAGGCCCTGTACCCGATTTTTTGCATGTAATAAAGTTAAATCCGTTTTGCCCGGGTCAGATTTATTGTAAAAGCATCTATTTGGGTGAAAATTAGTCCACAGCGCTTTCTCCTGATCTAATTGTAGAGTGTTTTATGCTGCGTGAAACAGGGAGTGTTCCATTAGCATGCTTGCTAGTACAAGTACTTGCTAGCATTACTGTGATGGCAAAAATCGCTAAACTACATGTTTAAAAATCCATATAAAAATGTAGTTACACAAAAAAATGTAATCTGTTAGCGTTAGAGATGTTAGAGGTGAAATAATATGCAAAAATGGAATATCTAATGTGCCGTTAATTGTTAAAAATGCTACAAAAAGAGCTGATTACGGCACTTTTGTCATTACCTTTGCAGACATTTTGAAGTTGATAATTAAACATGAACTGATATGTTTAACGGCATGTTGTGGCACATTTCTGTTGGATTTAAACAACAACGTCTTTTTATCATTATCAGAATACTCCAAAAAAACTAAAAAACAACAACATATCTGCATATTAATTTCAGTCAAGATTGCCCACCCCTCATGAGTATTTGTACCCATCTACTCTACTTTCCCTGCTATCTAAATGAACGTTGAAGTCTCCATGGATCATTGCTCCAGAGTCTGTGCACTATAATGCGTCTCTGTGTGTTTGTACATGTTTACCGAGTCTAGTCGGGACTCAGATCTGTTAACAAACCTACAACATGTCTCTGCGAGGTTTACGCCATCAACCTCATGATTTAGAGTATAGAAATGGGTTCAGTCGAGTTAAGGGGCGTAAATTTGGTCAAGAAAATGAACGCAGGCCGCTGTAATGTCCCCTCGAGGCGCGTGGACCTGGATGAGAGTGTGTGCTTGATGTGCTTCAGTGCAGTGTGAAATTGGGCTTCTGGGCCACTGTCTGACCACTGAGCTGATGGCTTCGTCGGTCTTTCTCTCTCCTCCTCCTCTTTACTCTTTTACCTCTCCTTCTCACCCAGAATTCTCCCCTCTCACCCCTCCCTCCTGCGCGTCGTTCGCCCCCTCCCTCCTTCTTCTCTCCGGTGTTCTCCTCTCGCTCTGATGGACAGCCTTCCTCCAAATGCGTCCTCACTTTAATATGCAGATTGAAATGGTCCTCATCTCCATCCGCTGAGGTTACAAAGTGATTTTCTGAAATATTACATCGTGCATAGACTTTCATTTGATTTTTTTTCCCCTGAAGTTGGGAGAAGGTTGGGATTCAGGTGGGTTTAATTCTTGATTATAAACCCAGCACCCAAACACTAACACTAACTCAACTTAACCGGGTAAATTAATACATTGTTCCAAGCTTTTTAAAAATACATGATGAGGCCAAATTGGCTCTATTCTGCAACCAATGGTGCCAAACTAGGGGTGTCCATGGCTAACCAGTTAACTGATTAACTGTCATTAAACGCTTGACCAAATGAAAACATGCTTACTGATTATCTGGCACATTTTATTGACCTTGTTTGTTACTTATTCTGTAATAAACTGTTACCCCACCAGAGGGCGCAAATCTAACGCCTCATAAGAAGAAGAAAAAATTGCTAAACTGCAGAAATTATGGCTTTATCTCATAACAACTTAGCAAACTTTACATTGCAGTATTTATGGACAAATCGTAATCATATATGGTTACTTTAACTGGTGTTTCACGTTGGTGGATTATTCAGCCTTTTGCCTGAGATTGGAGACTATCGATCTTTCAACAGCCCCAGCAAAGGGAAACAGCTAACATTAGCAACTTTAAAGAGGGTTATACATTATCCCGACTGAACAGTACGTTTAAACGGTGCGTCTACATCTGCTTACATTCAGCCGTGTTGTACTGTTCTGCTCCTTTGCGTTTACTGTTGCAAAACATTATTGTGGACAACAAGTAAAAAACATGAAAATGTTAAAAATTTAAAAAAAGGAAAATAGAAGAAAAAAATAGCATGCACTTGTATGGCCCCAGTTCGAGCCCAGTTTAACTCTGATGTAGACTTGATTTGGTCCTTTTTTAGTCCTGGTTTAGCCCTGACCTTATCCATGTCCATGTAATTACAGATTTAGTGCTGTTTATTGCTCATTTTAATGTGGTGTCTGTGCCAGTGTGAACCCACCCAGAGTCTATTGTAGTCCTGTTTTCCATACATGGTTTAGTCTTGGTTTATCCCTCACTGGTAGCAATATTGCTTTAAAGGGAACATATTATGCTACAGTGACTTTTTTTGAGCTTTTAACCCTGTTCTAACAATTTTCCGTAACCAAAAACATACCTGGAGTTGCATTAGCTTCATTCACACAAGTCTGATGAATCCTGGTTTGAAAATACTCTCCTCTTCGACCATCAAACATACTCCCTGCTGAACGTTCAAACAATAAAATTTTTCTAATTTTAGATGTCATTCATCCAAGAATCTTCCGCCGTTTTAAATCCATAAATCATCCCCAGATTCTGCCGTCTAAACACGATCACTGCAACTGCTAGTCTAGGTTAGCTTCTGCCGTCCATTGAGCAATAAGACATTTTAGCGAACTCGTGTACGTGCTATGCAGCCAGTAGCTGACGTTTACGCTAAAGATAGTTCCTGGGAAACAGCTAGAGACACATGTTAATTTAGTCTATAACAATCTGTTTTATTTTAGTTCAAAAATATGACAAACTTAAGGTACTCAAGAGCATGTTTAAAGGCTAGTAACAATACAAAAATTATTTTCCTTTAAAACTATATTTCCATACAAAACTTTCTTGAAAAATGTTGAGTTTATTTGGATCATCAAAAGGGATTCGTAAATGTATTAAATAATAACTAAATCCTGTACATTCATGACTCACAGCCTCTACAATCCATTAGATGCAGACTTCACATGTGCGCTGTGTGAATATTAATAGAAGAACCCTGAATCCCTGGACATAATCTGACAATACCGATGTTTGTCACTTATGTCACCTCCAGAGGAATTTAATTAATTCCACAGTGTAGCCACGGCAACAACAGACCACATTTACCAGAAAGGCATTAAAGTTAAACCCAATGTAAGGCTCTTGACATTAGTTGTACATTTTGAATGGAGGGTTTGACATTCAGCATTATTTAAGTGCTTTGTCTGTAATTACGTTATGTCAATTTTCATTTTCATTTCACAAGACTACAAGGGGAAGCGGTGGCTCAGTTGGTTAAGACGTTTATCCACGAACACAAAAGCTGGTGGTTGGAGGTTGGCGGTTATGTATCTTCACTGATATTGCATTATGTTGTTGTGTCCTTGGGCAAGATATATAAAGTTAATGGTTAAAAGCGCAGATACTTACTTCTTTTGGTGGTGTTTTGCCTAAAGACACAATCATTAGCGTAAAAAGGGGTGTTTCTGAGCAGGTTTTGGGTATTACTTCTGGTTGGAAGGTTTGCTCCATCAACCTAAAACAGGAATAATAGTCTAAACAGGTCCGGTCTGAGCTTGGACAAGATCTAGAGATGGGACCATGGTGGGGCTGGATACCGTTGGAATTTTTAAAAATTGTATTATTTTTACTATGGCTGTTTTCAAAACCAATACCTGAACCGTTTATTTATTTTTTTCTCTCCCTGTATTTTTTGTGTGTGAATGACGGACAATTGCATGAATTTTTTTCTAGCTTTAAGCATATTTTAAACATAATGGAATAACATCTGTTCAGTTACGATTCAAAAACGGGGCAAGAGTTTGACAGAATGTCCAGAAGGATTTGATGATATATAATTCTAAGCCTGATTTAGCCTGATTATTAAAGTTTTAAATCCAACTATTTAGTTAAAATTGGAGTTTAAGGTCAATTTTCAGTCAGATTTAACTAAAAAATGAAAGATATTCAAAATACATTTTGTGTAACTAATGTGTATAAAATGAATCATAAAAATTAGTTCCTCATTCTGTTCATTTTTCAGATTGAAATGTCCCAAATATGAGCAATATTGGCTGTTTTTCCACATAAAATGCTTTATTTCTATGAAAACATTACACAATAAAAATTGTGTATTCACCTGCAGTGTCTCTGTGTCTGTGTTGTGCATTTATCAAAGCAGAAATTTAAAGCCAATGCACCATTTTTTTTTTCCTTTTTACTGGACAATAACGTATATCTTATTTTACTCTTCGTCTTGAGCCACGGTTTTCATTGTCTGTAACCCCTTGATATAGTGTAAAAAATGTAATCCTCATTTCCATTTCTGCTTTAAAACGCAAAGGTGTAAAGACTAAAACCCAAAATGTGAATCTCAAACCTCCTGGTCCTTCTCCACCTCCCATCATGACTTCATTCATTCACCCACTCCCCTCCCACACAAACAACACAGCCAATGTACACTGCGCCATTTTTAATTCTTCTTTTCTCTCATTCTCTTTTCTCACGTCTCTCTCTTTCTCTGCCCTTGACTAAAATGAGTTCCAACAGCACAGCCTTAACTGGACCCCGACCCGCGAATAATGAATCCATTCAGAGAGCTTGATTCTTAATAATAGCTTTTTACACTTGAGGAGCACTTGATTCATATTAGCAACACAAAGAGAGTGCCTTATTTATGTGTTATTCAATGCTTTAGGGCCCTCCGGCTCAGATGCAGCTTTTGCATTACAAATACATATTACTAAATCTGCAAACAACACGCATCTAGCAAACATCTTTTTAAATCAGATCAGTCTGTTTTGTTTTCTGATTTAAATTCTAAGTAATTCAACACGGATTTCAGCCAATAGAAGTCTTGAAAAGTTGCAGTGGTCTATGCATTTTAAATCAGGCTAAAAATAGTAGCTGCAAGCGTTAAAGTTGGTTTTAGAGGCAATGCAATGAAAACAAATTGAGACTTCAAATTAGCAAAGACACGTTTTAAGCTAACGAGATGAGGGATGCTTTGGGATACACATAAACAATTGTAAAGATGAGCAGAGAAGAACAGCATATTTTTTGATTAGCTCAGTAGCTCAATATTACAAAATTCTAAAATGCACACAGTTTAAAGCAGAACTAAGTCACATTTTACCTAATTAAACGTCTTTGTGGGTTTGTTTGGTGGTTGCATAGGCATTTTTGGGATTTTCGAAGCTCCCGTTGTTATCTCTTGCTGTCTCCGGGCAGCAAACCGGCTGCAACATTTGCCGACATCGACCCGAAGACAACTCTCCAGAGAAACCCTGGTTCGATTATAAATATTTGGCGACGTGCAATGTTTTGTGTGTGATTGTACTTCCTGGTTTCAATAAAAAAGTGAAAAAAATGAAAGAAAAGAAGCCTTGAGTCTTTTCACAGGCACAAAATTTAATGTATTTCCACAAAAGAGCTGCAGGGGGAGCTCTGGCGCCAAAGTTTCATAGTTCTGCTTTGAAATTGAGCTGGAAGACAGGTCAAAACTGCTTTTAACTGTAAGATTGTAGATGTTGTAGATGAGCAACATGAAACAAAAAACTGCAGTGGTCGACTGAAAAAATTCTTGATTGTATTGAACTTGCGGCCCGGGGGCCAGATCAGGCCCTCCAAAGCATATGATCCGGCCCACGACCCATCCTCCAAATATGAAAAGTATATTTTCTCTTGTTTACTGGTCTCATTTTGGGTTAGTACTAGTTTATACTTTGTTTGGTCCTAGTTAGACTTCATTTAATTCTGCTTTGGACCTAGTTTGACCTTGGGTTAATCCTGGTCCAGACCTGGTTGGTATCTAGTGCTAGTTTAATTCTGGTTCAGTTCTTTATTGACAATTATTTTGGTTTTCCATAGATATCAAGTACGGAAGTAATTATTTCATCATCATTTAAACAGACCTAGTGTTGTGTATTTATTTATTTTATTTATATATTTTACTTGACCCCAAATGTTGTCAAAGTAATCCAAAAGTGACCCAAAAATCTTAAATTGAATGGCCATGGACTACCTTCTGCAACGACTGATCAACTAAAAGTGGATGTGTTGACAACAGCTCTCAAAACGATGAAGAACTCACATTAAAAACTACTATATAAACAGAGAAGCAGCAGTAAACGGCATCTTAATTTGCAAAAAGGCAGAGTAAACTGTCCAGTCACTCCCAAAACTCCACATAACTTCTGACAAAGGGTTAAGGTAAAAGTTGTCAAGGTAATTCGATCTTACCTTTTGTCCAATGTAGAAGAAACAACTAAAACTATCCACATAACTCACGCCATGCTGCTTTCTCCTCTCTGCCATTGTCCTTACAATCCTTCAAATGTAAAATAATGAATCGATTAATGCAAAATTTGGTCGATTAAGACTCGATCGCCCAATTAATCGACTAAAAATGTACAGCCCTACAAATATCAATGTTGTGTTTAGAGCCAAAACAAACTAAAGTGTTTCCCCATTTCTGAATATCTTAAACCAAAACGCATGATTCTTGTCAACAGAAAGGATTTTGAGCTATACATTTAAAGTTTGTAGACCAATTGTTAACAAATAATAATCGGGTTCAACGTTCATAGGATTCTTCTCGTTCTTCTCCCCAAGGTTTCTACTTTTTCCCACTGAGTTTTTTGTAGTTTGTAGAAGGAGGATTAAGGTCAGGGGATGCTCTAAGATAGTGATCCATCTACTAAATTCTCTTGAACATTGTTTATTTAATCTGCTCTCTACCTGTGGCCCATCGAATCAACTGTTGTGATTTTGGGCACTGCAAAAATAAACTGAATTGAATTTATATATCTCTTTTTTAAGACATCATTTGGAGTTTCTTGTTTTTGCAATACTTCATCGACATGCTCCCCTTCCTCCTGGGCATCCATGTAAATCAACAGCACATTCATTCAATTTCAGATCCTGCCAGTAACACATAAATAAGAAAATGTTTCCCTTACCTCTTTTCATTTTTTGGGGAGCTTTGTGACTCACGCATATAGAAAAGGAAATCTATTTTTGATAGCGTACAACAGCAACAAAAAAATGTGAATTGTAGTGGGATGAAATTGACAAAAGAAGGTTAAAAGACACCAGCACCTACGGTAGAGTGTCTCGTCATATAGCGAGAGATTAATAATTGAGAAACAAAACAGGCACAACCCTGGAAAAGATTCCTATCAATGTTTTATACTTGCTATGTTTGGGAAGCCACGCACCGGCACCTTCATCGCTTGAAAGGAAAACATGACTTCCAACGTGCGACTCTATGGGTGGGTGATGCCGCAACGAAATGAATCCCGTTTTTTCTCTTGTCACCAAATGTAAGGATGTGACTGAGTGGTTTGCCTTACATGCAACCCCTTTCACCTTTTACGCAGGAAGAGGAGAAGAAGAAGCTACAAGCAAACAGCAGCAGGTGCCGCACTCGAAACACACACGCAAGCTCTAAATTTGACCGCAGGGCGAAAGCGAGAGGGACGAATGATCGCTGGGGCCCCTTTGCTTTTCTTGTCAGGCAAAATGAAAGGAAAACGTCTGTGTTGGCTAGCAAAGTCTTATCAGTGTGAGATATTCTGACTATTATTATATCTACAGCTTTCTTAACATTCTCTTTTGTGTAATACAGATTAGATGAAATTAAGGCACTACAGGCAAAACTCATTTTTTTCAATTTTTTGTTTTTTGGTCAGTTTGCTCTCTCAACACATAGGCTTTCATGTGGAGACAACAAACTTGTCCAATCTGCTCCTAAAAATAGTTTATTGTTCCATTTACTGCGCTTCATCAACAGAGTTCTATGGGACATTGTAAATTCATTCAAATGCATTTTTCTCCTCTAGGGACATAAGAATCACCACTTAAAGTAGATCCCACACACACCAAACTGAACAATCTTGGACTCAACAAGATTTTGACGAAATTTACAAAAGATTTTTTGATATCTAATTCTAAGCCTGATTTATTAAAGTCTAAAAAATGAGTCATAATTTGAATTTTTAGGACAATTTTCAGTCCAATCTAGTTTACTTAAAAACTAAATAATAAATCCAAAATCCCCTCTGTACATTTTCTGTAACTAATATGTACAAAGCCATGAAATTTAAACTTGGTTTGATCCATTTTTCAGGTTTATATGTCCTAAATATGTGTATTTTTTAGCAGTTTTACACATAAAATGCCTTATTTCTACTTGAAAACAAGACATGAAAAAAAAAAAAAATTCTTACATGTATGTGCGTAAACTACAGGAGATGTTTCAAATTGATATCTATAAATTTGAGATTTTTTCCTTTTCACCTGTAGTGTCTCACCTTATATTATTTCTCATTTTGTTGCATTTTTACATTTGGGGTGAGGAATTTTAAAACAGGAGTCATCAAACTTGCGTGAATGAAGCTGAATGCTACTCCAGATACGTTTTTGATGATGGAACAGTGTTAATATTTGTCATTTAATAAGATAATCCTCAAGCAAGAACTTCGCAAATACACGCTCTGTCTGATAAAACTAAAGCCACCTGCACCGACAGCGTTTGCAAAAGGTTACCGCAGTGTGTTGAGAAGTATCCGTAAGCAGGAGACTCACACACGGGGAGGGCATCTGACACTCCCACTTTCTCCCGTGCCTCTTTCTGCTTTCTGTCTTCAATAACGCGACAAAACGCTGCTGCAGTACAAACGGCACTAGTCCTACAGCTGCAGATTCCTGGACTTGCTTATGACTCCTACAGCTGAAGGTCTGATAACATAGTCTGAAAGTAGATTGTGGTGGGTAAGCCATTTTCAGTTTAAAACGCAAATAATAATGCAAATAGCCCCAGATGAGTTGGCCACTGTCCAGGGTGTGCCCCGCCCAAGGCCCAAAGTCACTGGGATAGGCTCCAGTCACCCACGACCCCTAACGGGAACAAGCAGTAAAAAAATGAATGATTGAATAATGCAAATAATTAGGTAAAAAAAAACTCCTACACATACATAAACATTTCTGAATACAGTGATCCCTCGTTTATATCGCGGGAGTTGCGTTCCAAAAATAACACGCGAAAAGTGAAATCCGTGAAGTAGTCAGCTTTATTTTTTATTATTTTACAATGCAATACTGAACTATGGAATGAAACCAAAAATCAAAACCTTCCAAAATTTGTTTAAAACAATCATTTTAATATAGTAATACAAGGTTGGAAACATTGTCACTGGCGTATTTCACAGTCTGTGCCTCTTCGTCCTGACTCCGCTCCGCTGTAGCGTCTGTTTCTACTGAAGGCGTCTTTCTCCGAGAGAAGAACATTGTTATGGGGAGTTGTTGGCGCTCTTTCTTTTTCTGAGCAAGAAGATCTTTATAAACGGAAATGTCACCTTCGATTATATTTGAGAACTGCAATGAACGAAGCCCCTGAGCCAATCAGGATTCAGAGCACAATGCACTGTAAAAATATACGCACTGTAAAAAAAAATCCGTGAAGCAGCGAAGCCGTGAAAGATGAAACGCGATAAAGCGAGGGATCACTGTATTAAGGAAAACGTAATGTAGGGTGTGTGAGGTCTGTCTCCCTTTCAGCCCCCGACCAAGTTTTCTAATTCGGCCCCCTCTCAAAAGGAGTTTGACGCCCCTGTTCTAGAGCTGTGAGATCTGGAGGTGAGTCCTATCAGTACCGACAGGATGCGTTTTTTTTTTTCTTTTTTAGTTATTCACCTTATTCCAGAAGTTGCCGTACGCGCCGCCATCTTGTTTCCGTTGTATTAGTTTAGATGGAGCAGATGAGCCGAGCCGAGCCGAACAGAAAATAAGTTCTACACGGACTAAAAAGCCGTTTTCAGACTGACCAGGAAATTGGTGCGTTGTTGACTTGTTGTTGCTCGTGTTCATTAAACATTTTACACAAATCAACCTACTTTATGTAACATTTTAGCGGCGAGACTTTTCCCTCGTTCGTCATTAGCTTTAACTGAGTTCTCGTCAAACAGAAGTGCGTTTACAACAAAAGTGCGTATCTGTGGCAAAAAACTGTAAAAGTGGGCGGGGCGGAATAAGGCGAATACCAATATCAATGTCAGAACTGAAAAAGCCTATTTGATGAAATGCAAAACATGCTTCAAACTAGACTAGAGTTCTTTTAGTTGTCGGTTTGCCTGCGTGACTGCAAAACTTTGTAGACACTGACCTGAGGGTTAATTGTTTTTGTTTGACAGTGTTGCTCAAAAGTGTCCAGGAAGTGCACGCAAAGTCACGTCCCACTTTGCTTCGTTCCATTTTGACCTTCCCATTGGACAACAGCGCCAAAGTAGCCTATGCAATTACACTGTGTCGTCATTGGATTGACTAATGCTTATGTCCCATTGGGGCCTTCTCTATCTCTCTAAAGAAATGGCTCAACTGTTCCATTATGTCTTTGCTCTTTGATACACTTAATTTAGGTGCAGTTAATTACAGTATAGTGGGGGAGAATAAGTGTTAAAGAGTCAGCAACATCTGCAAGCAGTGGATGAGTCTGACTGGGAGGCAATTATAGCAACACAGACGTCACAAAATATCCCACAAAGTGTTGCGAAAATAACAACCATTCATTATTCTAAATGATATGTAATCTAGGGAGCGTATCGTTGGAATTATGACTGTAAAATGAGAAATTACCAACGAGAGCACCAACAAGTAAAGCAATAGTCTCAGCTGAATTTTAAGAAGAGGACTTTTTCCACCGGGTTTATAAATATATAAAACTGAACAGAATAGAACAAAAACAAAAAGAAAAACAACAAAAAAGGCAGCAAAAGACAGCCAAAGAAATTAAAGAAATGAAGGCATATATTGTTCAACGTGAACGTCTCATTTGGTCCAAAGTCGGTCAGATTTGTTCGTTTTCAAACTCAGTCTGAATGTGATTTTATATTTTCTAACATTGGAATGTCAATTACAATGTCAGCCCAGTCTTTGATTCGGTAACACTTTGTAATATCTACACCTTAAAGCAGAACTAAGTAACTTTTTTACCTAATTAAACATCTTCGTAAGTCCGTGGGGTTGCAAATGTCTTTTTCACAAGAGACCTTGCAATCAATATATAGTTTATTCAACATGATTCGGGCTTAGTAATTACTTACTTACTTAAAGGTTAGGTTTAGGGTTAGAAATTAGGATTAGAGTGTCAGTTAAGTAGTTAAGCCTAAATCATTCTTAATAAACTATTTGTTCATTATCAATTAAGTCTTTGTTCATGCTTTATTAAAAAGTGTAGTAACTAAACGCATTGATTGTTGATTCCGTTTGTCTCATCCATTTTTTTGTGGCATTCGATGGCATTCTTCCTGTTCCAAAAGTATCCATTTATTGTGTCCATGGCAGGAGTTTTGAGGTAGTAGTTATAAGTCAAGTGGGAAAAACAACTGAAAAAAAACAACCTGCAGTGCTTTGTCGGACAAAGTGTGGAAAAAGCAAAACAAAAATGACATATATGAAGATAGAAGCATGACGTGTTAATCTGCTCTAATTGGAGGGAAAAAAAGAGAAATATAGACATCTCACAATATTCCAAAATTCATTATGAACACAGTATTTCTTATAAATCTGAATTACCGCGCTGAAAGATTAGCCGAATGTGTCACGGACAACCATCCCGAAACAAATCCGCATGAGAGTCTCGTCTGGTCATGTCAAGAAAATAACGTATCTAGTGTATCGTCGAAATAATTGCAACAAAAAAGCATGAAACAAGGTATTCGCCGGTGTGGAGTCTATCCGCTATCTGTACGTAAATAACCACTTACGTTCGAGTTGTTATGGTCATAATAAGAGCAGTACGCTGAAACTCCCCAGGTGACCAAAGCATCGCGCGTGTATTCACAGTGGGAGGTCTGTAGCCCCGATGCATGCGTATTTCCAGATTTAGATAATTGTGCTGCTGATATAATGTTTGGTGTGTTAACCTACAGAGAGCTGGGCTTGTGAAATATGTAAAAGGAAAAAGAAAAAATAGTTATCTTCCTGCATTCAAGGTGCTATTACTTTAAAAATGATCCTTTTCCCCATAATCTGTCTCTTTCTCTCTCTCACCCTCGCCCCTTTCTTCCTTTTTTCCTTTCAGTCTCTCTCTCTCTTTCTCGGCCTTCACTTTCTTTCTCGCCTTCTCACTCTCATTCTTCATCTTTCTCTTTCTTGCTTTCTTTCTTTCACACTCAGTCTTTTTTCTCTCTCGCCCTCCCTCTCTTTAACTCTCTCTCTCTGCCTTTTTCTTTCTCCCTCTTTCTCTCTCCTCCTTTCTCTATCTATTTCTTTCTCTCTCAATTTCTCTCTTGTCTCTTTCTCTCAGTTCTAGTACTAGTATCGGCAACTTTTAACTAATATTGTATACCAAATTTGTAAACTAAATTGTTGATAAAATTAGGATAAAATGATATGGCTGTATATCCCTTAGTTAATTTGTGATCTTTAATTGACATCTAAACGTTGGTACTGGCAAATCCTGCTTGTCAACCACAGCAGCAAGCCAAATATTGGATGTCAGTACCAGATGAAAAATAATATGTAACTACATTTAAAGGTGAAAACAAGGAGGGGGCTAACAGGTAAAGTTGCCAAAACTCTACCTCAAAAGTTACAAAGTGCACCGTAAAGGAGACATATTATGCAAACTCAACTGTAATGAGCTTTTAACCTAGTTACAACATGTGTTTCCTCATTGTTACTTTACTCAAAGTTGTACTTGTCCTTCAACTGAGGCTCGAGGGCGCAGAGAAATCCTGTTTTCAAATACCCCCTACCCCTCTCCCCCTCTATCCTATACCTTGTTTAAATCAGTGGAAAAAGTAAGGCTCACTGTGAAACATATCAGGTTCTAAAATGTCACATAACACTTTTTGGAAAAACAAAAACAAAAAAAGACTGCTTGTTACTGAGAAATGTCACTATAAAGCTTGTCAGTTCTGCAGTTTTGAGTCAATGGACCTGTTTCTATTACAAAGTTATCCAATATCAAAAGATCAATACTGTGCTTTACAATAAACACAAGATGAAATCTACTTATGCAGAAATGATAATCTATTATGTTATAGTTCAATACTAAAAGCCTTTAAAAAAAAAAAAAAAAAAGAATGCTACAATACAGCAAAAGTTTGGACTGAAAAGTACTGAACTGAAAATGGCTGGCCAAATGGTAAAAATTAAATTCTAAGTACATGGAGAAGCTCATAATTAAATTATAATTAGCATTCTTAGCCGTTCTGAGAAAATAAGCCTGCCTGGTGGTCATTTGACTCAGTCTTTTCATACCTCTAATGACTCTCTACATATGGCTAACGCTCGCCTTTTATTTTAGCTTGCAGTGCTCTTTAGAGTGCAGTTCTTAGTAAAAAATATGCTTTGCCCTACACTTCTCAACATTATGGTAATTGGGTTCATTTTGCCCATTTTTCACTCGCACAATCGTTTTGTTGGAAGGACCACATGGCCACACATATGGTCCAATGCAAAAAGCTGCCAATGACATGATCTATTAATCCCCTTGAGGCAGGAGTGCAGTATAAATATTCTATAGTGGCCAGATTTGTCGGAAAATGAATCCCCACCTCCAGCTGTTGGGAGCGAGGGTTCTTGGGGTCGCACAGGGAGGTGTTGATGCGGTGGTTGTGCTTCACGCAGCGCTGGGTGGTGTTCTGGGGCATGGGGAAGGTCTGCCGCACCAAAGTCAGACGGCCGATGGATTTCATCACCAACTCCTGCAGGTCGTAGTCGGAGATTTCCTGAAAAAGAGAGCAGAATGGGTTAAGATAAATATATAAAGCTGCACAAAGTGTGTGTCACCCATCATCTATTATTACTAGAGAAACCTGTCACTTCTAATGGGTGACCAGCATAGTACGACGGATTTGGTCTGGTCCTCCAAATGGAACCGTACACTACAATTTGGTTATTTTACAGTCCATTGAAGCGCTCATTCAAAACTTTATAGATGCTTGTTTATTTCTGCTCTTCTGTTCTGTTTAACATGACCATCTGTAAATGAATATTGTAACTAAGCCGCCGGATTCATTATAAGTAAGTAAAGTTTATTTATACAGCACCTTTCACAGGCAAAGAAGTCACGAAGTGCTTCACAACAAAAAAGAGGTAAAACGCAGAACACACTTACAATACGCAATGCATACAACAATATAACAGTAAAATCAGTCCCTAAATCTGCTGTCATTTAAACGCTTTAAACAAAAAAGAAAGTTGAGTTTGCTGTTAAAAGAATCAACAGTCCAATCAGTGCAGGGAGAGCGGAAGATTGTTCCAAAGTCTGGGAGTCGCAGACTGGAAGGATCGCTCTCCTCTGGACCCAAAACGAGTGCGAGGAACCATCAGCAGTTTGTGATCCACAGACCTCAGTGTGACTCAGTGGGGAGTGGAGTGTAGGGCTGGATTAGATCACCGATAAAAGAAGGGCCTGACCATGCAACGCTCTGAAAGTCAGTCAGTACCAACTTTTTAAAGTGTGTCCGATAGGAGACAGGCAGCCAATGAAGAGCTTTCAGAACAGGGGAAATGTGAGCCCGTCTGATTGTGCGGGTCAAGATCCTCCCTGCAGAGCTCTGAACCAGCTGCAGACGAGACAGCTTCTTGTTGTTTAGACATGAAAACAAACTATTGCAATAGTCTAAATGCAATGACACAAAGGCATGAGTTATAAGTTCAGGATCTTTTTGTGACATTATTTTTCTGAGTTTAAAGATTTTCCTCAACTGAAAGAAAAAGTTTCTTGTCAACTGTTTAGAGTACTGCTCTGATGACATGTCTTTATCAAACATAACACCGAGGTTTCTAAGGCTTGGTTTAGCAGACTGGCCTGGGTCACCCAAGGACTGATTTATCACTGAATCGAGTCATCAGAGGCAATACTCTGAGTTTCTGTTTTGTCTGCTTTAAGCTGCAGAGAGTTGTTACTTTTGCAACTGTTTTACAGTTTTATTTGTTCAAAAGAGCAATACAGCTGGATATCGTCAGCAAATAGGTGACAAGAGACAACACTAAACTCTTTGATGCTCCCAAAGGGATTATACAAAGCAGAAATAGGACAGGACCCAAAATGGGACCTTGAGGAACACCACACAACAAACCGGCTGAGTCAGACATTTTTTGGTTAGCAGCATAACTAAAGCTCCACCCAGATAAATATGAAAAAAAAAAATGAATTAATGATTTAACTAATATCTCTATATAGTCTCCATATAGTTGATAGTAATTTCTCTTTAATAGGCCTTTTCTAGCTTCAGCCCTGCGATGAGTTGGCCACTGTCCAGGGTGTACCCCGCCTAAGGCCCAAAGTCACTGGGATAGGCTCCAGTCACCCGCGACCCCTAACGGGAATAAGCGGTAGAAAATGAATGAATGAATGAATAGGCCTTTTCTAATTGTAAATTCTACAGATTTTTTTTTATTGTTCATTTTAGGGGTGGTATTGATAGCAAAGTATATCATGACTCAATACTCATTTGGATGGTAAATAAATATAAATACACACTCATATATATATATATATATATATATATATATATATATATATAAACATTATGCGCTACAGAAATCCCTTCACAGGTTAATAATCCAAGAGAAAATTGTAATACAGAAAAATAATGGTCACTGACGAAGAGTTTAATTAGGCTATACGAAGACATTTTTGTTGTGTCCATAGGCTTCCATAGTAAATTTAAGCAGGTTACAGAATTAAATGAATAGTGTACAGAAGTGTGGCTGTATGCGAGTCTTTAAAATGCATCAGAAAACTGAATCTGAAAAACACCATGACCCTGATTTGAACATAATTTAATATCATGATGATATACATGTTTTATTATTATTAAATCTAACTAAACCAAATTATAGCTGATTACTCTGTGTGTTTTATACTGCAAGCTATTATTATATCTGTTAACCGACGTACACAAAAATGTGACAGTAGCTTTCACGCCTGTAGGGATACATAATGGAATGCCTTCACCCATAAGGTTAGACCAGTATTGTTATGGAAAATAAAACAATCCCACAAGTGCGGGAAATCAGCCAAGTCATCCAACAAAAAAGGGGGAAAAAACCTTACTTGAACGACTTGACATAAAGCTAATGTTTGCGTTTATTTCCTTGTTCATTCTTTTTGTGTTGATGGGGAAAACATTACCTAAAACTGGCGAAACCCCTTCAGAAAAACCCCACACTGTTCGTGGGGGAGAGAGGAAGAACAAGGACGTTAGGCACAGGAACAAGAATGATGTGCGCTCATAAACTGGCAGAGAGGGGAAAATCGATAACAGCTTATAACAACACTCCAGAGCTGAGGGTGAAAAACAAGGAACCTTTTCAGCGCACACAAAGGTCGTTTAAGATTTCAGTCTATGCTGGACTTGATAATTATAGAAGTAAACCATTAGTCAGTGCCAAAAATGTGACTGTTCTGTTTAGAACTGCAAGCTTAAAGGCACTGTAAGCGTTTTTTACTGACTTAAAATGGTGAAAAAAACCCACAAAAAACATAACTAGTTCATTTTAAACCGCAGTCCTAACTCATGCTGCATTTCAATCGTCCTCGGAGGTCAGATATTCCGTGTTCTGACTTCTAAAACACATTGGAACACTCTTTCTTCTCGGAATTCCCACTTGGAAACTCGGGTAACATTTCAGAACCCCGAGTTTATCCGAGTTAGTCAATCCAACATGACTACGCACTGTGTTTGGATAAAGTTTTACATTCGACAGTTAAAATATTGATTGTACCGTGTTATTTTCTCTTTAGTTGCTCTCTGCTGCCCCCTGCTGTCTGTGCTGCCGTTGAGCTTCTGCAGTTATAAATGCTCTGTTATGTTAATGTTGCCAATATCTACAAGGAACTAATGGCAACAAAAGCAGAAATTCACATTAAATTGTTGATTTATAACTTACAGATGTAATAACACTGTCCAGGTCCATGAATTAAAGTGGATCTGTATTTTTGTTGATTTGTGCACCTCCTTGGGTTTTGTTGTAATGTACTGCTCATAGTGTTTCCGACTAGACCACTGGAACACAGAAACTCAGAGAAAACGTCTCCCCGAGGTCCGAGTTACGACCTCTGAGGATAACTGGAACGCAACACTCACATTCACATCTAGCATATAGCTTACAGCAGGTCAGCATTTTGCCTTTACGAGAATGCTAACAGCATGGGAAACTGTATAAGTAGCCAAGTCCACATGTTTAAGATCAGCAGAGACAATAAACTACAATCTCAACACCGCAAACTAGCATGGGTTTCTCTATTTTGATCCACTACATTAAAAGTTTCAATGCTTTGAACAAATAACGCGTGATCGGTGCAGTTCTTGGCATGTCTGAAAATCAAACGCTCAACGTAAATGAGATGTCGCTTATGTTTGCCAAAAGTGCGATCACATGTATGGCAGGCGTAGTTTTTTCCCCACAACTTTCACGACATTTCTGCCAAGACCCGCTTAGCTAACCTGTCTCAAATCCCTAAACTAAACCAGATAAACTGTTCCTAAACTTAACTCTAATCCCAACCCTAACCATGAATAATATAGTGTAAAAAATAAACATTTGCTAGCATAGCCACCAATGCAAAATGGTGGTTGGGGGAAAACCACCATCAGGAGGGAGGTGGACCGGCTGGTGTCCTGGTGCAGCACCAACAACCTGGAGCTCAACACCCAGAAGACAGTGGAGATGATCGTGGACTTCAGGAAAGTCTCAGCCCCCCTGCCCCCCCTCGCCCTGACAGACTCTCCCATCACCACCGTGGACTCTTTCCGCTTCCTCGGCACCACCATCACTCAGGACCTCAAGTGGGAGCCGACCATCAGCTCCATCATCAAGAAGGCCCAGCGGAGGATGTACTTCCTGCGGCAGCTGAGGAAAGCCAAGCTGCCGGCGCAGATGATGGTGCAGTTCTACACGGCCATCATCGAGTCCATCCTCACCTCCTCCATCACCGTGTGGTACGCTGGAGCCACAGCCAGGGACAAACAGAGACTACAGCGCATTGTGCGCTCTGCTGAGAAGGTGATCGGCTGCAGCCTTCCATCTGTGCAGGACCTGTACGTCTCCAGGACTCGGGGACGAGCAGGTCGGATCACAGCTGACCCTTCTCACCCTGGACACGGACTATTTGAGCCACTCCTCGGGCAGGAGGCTACGGTCCATCCGACCAGAACCTCCCGTCACAAGAACAGTTTCTTTCACTCTGCCGTTGGACTCATGAACACTTTGTAACACCCGTCACTTTAACTATATATTATATAAGGACAATCTATTTGCACTACCACATTTGCACATGGCACTGCCTGCCAACTGTACATTCTGTATATAGTCTATCTTAGTCTATTTTATTCTTAATTTTTATGCATGCCTTTTTATATATTTTTTATATTTTACTCATTGCTTTATGTTTGCACCTTCGCCGAAGCAAATTCCTATGTTTGTGAATTTCACTGACAATGGCAATAAACCGCTTCTGATTCTGATTCTGATTCTGATTAAGTGTATGGTAGCCGTTTTATTTGCAATTCAAGCTTTTGGTGTTGGTGCAAAATGACTGGACGTCCCTGAAAGTGAGAGCACTGGCGGCATTTCCATGTTTGCGTTCGATAAAATTGATTTACATTTAGATGCAGCACTCACATCTGAGGGAACGGGGAAAAAAAGATGGCAGCGCCCGTTGCAACGTCTGGAAGGTGATTAGAGCTTGGAACGGAACGCCAACAATTGTCCGTTACCATGGGAGAGATATATTAGCCAAAGCAAAGTGAAATCTAAGGTGTATTAGCATTAGTATTAGCATCTTAAGTTCTCCATTAGTTTTACACTAGGCTAATTGTAAATTCTGATGTGCAGCAGCAGAACCATCAGCCTCCTCTGTTGCTCCGTCTCTTCCTCTCAAATCAAAATCACTTCATTTATTTGAAGGGTATAGGCTCGCACATCCATTCAAGCATCCATCTTCTTAATGCGCTCTGGATGCCTCAGAGGACGAAAAGTGCTATAAATAAAGTGCTTTAGGCGGTATGATGGACGTTTTTTTGTTTTTTCAATCAATACCAATGAGTACTTTTTGGGAGTAATTGTAAACTCAATACAGGTGCTCAATACTGATCTATAATTGTATGAGCTTATCAACTGTAAATATCAAACAAACCCTTGAAAAGTAATTTAAGTTAGGCAGCTGAATGCCCGGTACATGCAGACATTTTGGCCCGATGCCTGGGCAATTAAAGAACGCTCGACCTAAGTGGTGAGTCTATACCACTTGCCAACACTAAACTAACGGGTTTTCTAAATAGGCTATTACTTCGGTGGCTGTGTCCAGTCACATAAACAGTGGGAATGCAGCTAATTGAAGCGCAAATATAGTTCTCATTCGGCCGACCACGCTCTTCTCCACACAACCCAGCTGCTTTTTCACAGCAGAGAAGAAGGCCATTGTAGTGACTCAAACAGAGCAACCACAATAACTGGAGGCTGTTAAGCATTTGCCATGTAGGTTTATTACCCAAAGAAATCAATTCGGAGAGGGCTGTGGGCTGTAAGTATATCACGGTGGAAAAGAAATGTTTTTTGGGGGGTTAGTTAGGTTTTTGAGCAGTACATAGCAAATGCCAGAGGAGGCAAAAGCTAAAAGATGAAGTCTGAAGGTGAGCTAAGGTTCGCTGTCTAGAATGTGTGCGAGTAATTGGTTACCGTATCAGGTGTATCACTTCACAAGCCATTACTGTGCTTGCTGGTGGTACAGTGGTTGCCAACACCGCAGTCTAGTGGGTTCTGTTCCTGGCCTTAACCATTTGCCAATTGGTGGCTTTCAGATTGTAGAATGTGATGACGTCATACTCCCAGATGGATTGATTACATTACACTACATTGTACATTGTATTGAATATTTTTTGCCCATAGAATGCTGTGATTTAATTTGAAACCCAACAATAGTGTCAATCCTCCCTCTGCCGTTTCAAACTGGGCTGTAAAGTCTAAAACAAACAAAAAGAAGAATTAAGCAGAAGCAGTTACCGCTGTAAAAAAGAAAATCATGAGCAGTTACCGCAGTAAAAATAAATTAATAAAAGTAAAATAAAGTGTGAAAGTGGAAAAACCCCATGAGAATATTGTTTTGGAAGAAAATCTTAATACCTTGGATTCAACATTAACAATATTATGATTATTACACAGGGAATGTGGGTGTTTTGTTAGGGCACAATGACAGCATAATGTGGTTTGAGCTTGAAAGTACAACTTTTTTGTGCCGATAAACCACTGAGCTATTGTTGCCCCAAAACGAGAACATGTTTTCCACACATATACAGTGTAAGCTGCATTGTATTGAAGGAGAAAAAAGCTTGTATAATTTTTAAAATATTAGGAAGCACAGGCCATAAGCAGATGTTCTTAGTGTGGCGTGTAAAACCCTGAATGGTGAGCACATGTGTTGCCTGTGCTCTGTATGTCCTTGTGGAAGCTGAGGCGAGGCATCAGTGCTAATTTTAGCCCGAGGATGCTGTCTGTGCCTGACTGTGCGTCCGTGGATCTCCATTCATCCTGTGGGAGTGAGCCGGGTCAGGCGCTGACGAGATCAGAAGTGACGCTTATCATCCCCAGAGGAGCCAACATGGCCACCAACCGCGACGCCCTCTGCCTCCTCTGCACTCTCCACATGTGTGCGCGCCACTAATCCAGCCTTCTCTCTAAATAAGTCTTGATAGGATTATTTAGAGATTCTTACCGCATGACACTATGGGTGTCAGTTCAAAATAGAATACAAAGTCATGGATGAGTGAAAACGCTTGGTGGGTTGCTGAGGGCAATTATGCTAACCTTACACACCAAAGGATGTTGAAATAAATTGCACATGACAATTCTGGTTCTCAGAATTACAAAAATATATGAGAAGGACATTAGATCTGATTGATGTTATGGTATATTTTGTTGTGTAAGCAGTGAACTGTTTCCTCTACATTTGACCTCTTATCCAGGGCAACCTGTGGGAGCAGGGGGCAAAGGTCGGGCAGCACCAGCCATCGGGGAACACCTGGCTGCTGCTGCTACTACTACAGCTACTACTACTGCTACTACTGCTACTGCTACTACTGCTACTACTGCTACTGCTACTACTACTACTACTACTACTACTACTACTACTGCTACTACTACTGCTACCAATACTGCTGCTGCTGCTATTCCAACCTGGACAGACTCAAATAAAGACAATAAAGGAAATGAATGATATACATATGATATAAATAATAAGTTTGGTGCTCAGACCCGGCAGGGAATAATGAGCCATGCACATGAGGTGCAGAGCAGCATATGAGATCTTCCCTTAGAGCCTAAACACTTCTGGAGGTGAAAACAAAAACCTTCAAGAAAATGATACTAAATTTCTGCAATGGTGGTGCTGTGAAGGAGCAGGGCTGTGTGAACTGAACTGCTGCCGGATTTATGCTCAGTGTGGGGCAGGTTTGGCATGTGTTTTGAGTGAGTTACTTGCAGATTTCCCATTGCACTAACTACGGTGTACTGAGGTGCGTATTTGACCAACGTGGAGCAGGATGAAAGGCATTCATGCGAAAACACCAGACGGCTGCTGCGTCCAGGGAAAATAGTCTTCTTGCGAATTCTTTCCACAGATCTGCACCTCCCCCAGACCCTCAGTGCTCCAAGGTCAGTGTAACAGCACAAATTGATTTTTGTTGCTTTGCAACTACTGCACTTGACTCGTACACTCTGTGTGAATGAATATACAGAAGGCAAAAGGAAAAAGTCTTGCAGCTAAAATGTTACATAAAGTAGGCTGATTTGTGTAAAAAGTTTAATGAACACGAGCAACAACAAGTCAACAACGCTCCGATTTCCTGGGCCATCTGAAAACGGCGTTTTAGTCCGCGTAGAACTTATTTTCTGTTGAGCTCGTCTGCTCCGTGTAAACTAATACAACGGAAACAAGACGGCAGCACGTACTGCAACTTCAGGACTAAAAGGGAATATACAGTTGAGAATCTAACCTGTTAAATTGCTGCAACATGTCATTATCTAATTTGTTGTTTGCAGAGAATACTGAATCTGCAATAAAATAATGACTACTTACTCATAAAACAAACAAAAAAATAAATCCATACTTTTTTTACTCTACAACAACATATTTTGTCCATTTCTCAGTACTATTACACATCATACACAACAGAGCCAGGGGCATTTGAAACATAGTGTAACACCTCTGTAACCTTTATTGAGGGTGATTCAGAATACATGCAAAATAGATTGCATTCAAACATAAATCATCAATGATGCTTGGATCCACCCCTGGTATTTCTATGGAAATATAAAAAAACTGCTTGTAATAGCTACTCACCAGAACAGGTTAAAATAATTAAAGATTTGACCTTGTAAGACTCCCTTGTGCTCTGAGCAATCCTTTTTCTAAAGAGTCCAAGTAAGAAATTCATTTGTTGGCTTTTGGCTAAAACGTGGCGCGCATCCCAAACAGTTTCCCTCACAAAACCCTGAAGGGGACGGAGTTACAAAGCCAACAAAAAGATGCAAGGCACAAAGAAATGTGGAAAATTGCTAAAAAGGCAGATCTGTGGTCCAGAGACGAATTAAGATTCACAGCGGGCAGTCAAGGGCAAGCACAGAAACGACAGGCTGGAACGATCGGGAGAGAGCCTTTTCAAAGCATTAGGCTGAGGAGATGCAGATGCACCGACATGAGCAGAGTAGCAACTCTCAAAGAAACGGACGATTTGGGGTGGCAAAATATCACAAACTCTGACAACAGATTTAACAGGTGGACAAATATGCACGGATGGCGTACTACCTCCCTCCTCGTTTCAATAGTCAAATAGTATTGGTCCTGATTTGATCCTGGTTTAGTACTGCTGTAGACTTAGTTTGGTCTGTCTTAAACCTGATCTAGTTCGGTTTATTTCGGTTAGTCTGTGTTGAATCTAGGGCTGTAGTCGACTAAAAAAATTCTACTAGAGACCAGGCCTATTGACCGATTATTTGACTAAAAGAGAGTGTGGCAAAAATATATCAAAGCTGTGAAGTATTTCCATGTATCTAACCCAGACTGCACTGTATTCACTATAATGAAATACTATTTACACAGAGAAGTATTTGGAGAAAGTGTATTTATAGGTTAACACTCCAAAATATTCAGCTAACTCATGTCATATCTTCTCTTTTTTGCCATATAAATAATCGACTAATAAAAATCTTGATCGACTAAGACGGCATCGACCAACTAAACAACTAGAGGACTACAGCCCTAGTTGAATCCCAATTTCATTTCGGTTTGTGTGCAAGTGTGAATGCAAGAGTCATTCAGAGTGGTTTAATCTTCAATTAATGAATTAATCTAATTCAAAAGGTAATATCTTGGTTGATTGGTGAAAAAAGCTAAACTTCATAAGAACTCGCATTCAATGTTTGGATGAGTCAGGCACACCCTATAACGGCTCGAGACAACCATATCCTGGACTGGGGAAATGCCAGGGTAATTTGTGCCGAGTAAATACCACTGCAGAATCAGGGAGGCCATCGAGATCCACAGACATGATCTGAGGATTATGAACAGAGATAAGGGAACCTGAATCCTGAAAGAAGTCAAAGTCCAACACCGGTCACCCTTCAATTTGGTGGGTGAAGTGTTTAGTCCAGGGAGCAGGTATTGAACGGACAACCTTCGTGTTAGTGACTATCTAGACTAGTCTATCTTAAAATGACTTGAATTTACATTTTTTAAAATCTGGATTCGGAGTAGATTTGACTCATTGAGATTTAATTTCTTCGATGGAGAATATTTCACTGGTTTCAAGGTGTTTCTGATTGATGCTGAACTTCTGACGATCATGCAATAATTTAGCTTAAAATAAGGAAATAAATTTGCCAATTGGGTAAGTAAAAATGTTATATTTGCCATTTGCAGATAATTTGGCTTGAAGTAAGAGAGTGATGTATTGAAACAAGTCAGAAACGGTTTGAAACAAGTAAAATAATCTAGTTCCATCAAATAGATAGTCTTAACTAATCTTAGCTGTTTAAAATGTCTGAAATTAAGAATGATATCCTGAAATCAAGACATTTTAGCTCATCCAGAAATAGTCAGTGGAAGAATGGGTCCATCCAAGGAAAGGTACTTAAAAAATAACAATAATAATGAACAACCTAACAATGGGACATATTATTCTGTCAGTAAGAACACTAATTTTGACGCAGTGGCACTAAAAATAGTAAAATGTTAATTCCCTCATATATTCTGCAGGATGCTATTGAAACGTATCTCTCCCGGTGGAGCAAGTGCTTCCACATCTTTCTCTGAATCCATACTACACACGTGGTTTTAAGAGGACACTAAACACCCAGAGTCTCCAGCTCCTCTCAGCCGCAGTATCTAAGGACGTCTCCAGACACTTTGGCCCCTCTCCAGCTGTGCACAGCTGTTAACAGCCTCTTCTTCTCCTACACTGCTCCAAATAAATCTGCTCAAACACAACTTAGGCTCAGACAGTATCACATTCTGCTGGAACCAGCCCCAGGACGTCTATAAAACTTATATCTATCTTTCTGACCACCACCAGTGGGCAGGATTTTGTAAGAATTTTTAAATCATCACAGCCAAACTAGACTCACGGCCTCAAAGAAATCTGTGAGAGGATCCCAAAGGATATTTGAATCCATTGAGTCAGTCTATAAAATGGAAACTACAGCTTTATTCAGATCATAAAGATTTATTTGAACAGCAACAGGACAGAGGATGCATGGAGTGAGATTTGGGAATGACATACAAGCTATGTTTAGCAGTACTTATTTGTATGAATACTTCGTGTAACATAAACCTGTGCTCCTGTGTGTATTGGGACAGGATTTTACCTAAAGGGAGTAATATTAATATACTTGGGGTTTTTTTTGGTCACTTGTCCCATGCAAATCGTCCATGTCTGCAAAAAATATCTGTAAACTTCCCCCGAATTTTACCTACTGTATTTCAGTAAACTCAGAGGTCCTCCGCGGACTATAGTCCTGTGCAAACGCTCACGTCTGTGATTTGGACTGTTTTTACTTTGTGCATTGAAGTTTATATCGATTCAAAATGTCTCTACGTCCATTTTACGTCCAAGTCTGAATTAGAATAACATGATTGATTTGATATGAAACCTTAAGCAAATCCAATAATTTATCTTAATTTTTTTCACAATAATATAAAAAATATCGAGGACCGAGCAGCATGGAGGTTCTTTTGGAAAGGTTTGGGTGCTTGTGGTGCAATGGGGGGTTGTGTCTGTGTGAACGGATAAAAAGAGAGAAGCTATGGCTGTTTCATGAGAAATCTGATTACCTGGATGTCATTCTGAGCGCAACATAAAAAACTTCGCCTCATGCAGGTAACGCTACACACAACAAAAAAACTAAAATACTTGAAAATAGATGAAACGCTACTAACATGGATGAATTAAAAGGTTCTTAAACAGGTTTGACCGTTCGCCAGTTCTGTAATAAAGTTCGTAAAGGTCCGTAAACACAACAGAATTGTGACATTTCTGATCCCGTGCAAATGCTCATAATAAAACACCAACGTCGTGGGCTGATTTCAATTTTGCAGACTTCCTGAGGTAAAACTAATCCCGTCTAAATCGGACTAAAGATGCGCAGACAAATCCTCCCCACATCTAGTATGAACATTACGGGAAAAATGGCAAAAGAATCACTGTTGAAGACCGACCAGTGCCAGTATTTGTGGAGGGATCTGTATTTATTGCTACTTTGTATTTCAGACCAATGCAGTTACATGTTACCGGGCTGGTGCACTCAATAAAAAATCTAATTTAAGAAGTTTGAAGACCTTTTCAACATCCAAACAAAGAAAAATCAATTCCATTTTCTAAATACCATCGGGCCATTGGAGCTTTCTATATTTAAATGGGGCTTTGTTCTCTTAGCTCTTGAAGATGTGGAAAATCTCCCTTGACTTCTTCCCCAAATTCAAGTTAAATACTTTCTGGTCAGTTATTAATTTGAATTTGATCAGTTTTTCTGTTTGATCACATGAACTGGAATGAAGCTGCAGTGAACTATGAGAAAACCAAACTTGTTTATGAGTAAAATACGAAACAGATGGACATGGCAGAACGTTAAAGTTGCACAACATAACTTTCCAGGTGGTAATTTTAATATAACATCGTGATACTTCCTGTAGTATTGTTTGGTATCAGATTGAAAGAAAATCAGTAAATCAGTACTCAGCCTCTCTCCACAAAGATGTCATTTCAAAGGTTGTTGTCACTGTAAAACTTTGCTTTCTCTTGACCAGGACTCCTTTGGAAAAGAGTTTTTTTGTTGTTGTTTTTCTCAATGATTCTCCAAAAAATAGCTGGGACTGTTCCACAACATGGCATTAAACTTATCCATCACCACGGAATTATATATATTTTAAAAAACAAAACGCCTGTTGTTCAATGAATGTTAGTAGAAAGTTCATTCAAAGTCTATTTTTATTCTTAAGCCCTATTCAAACGGGATTCTTTTTACAATTAGGGATCTTGGGTAAATTGTAATAATTAATGTGGTTTGTGTTTCTAGCCCCATGCGAAAGTCTATAAAAATGTCTGTAAAATTTCCACCGAATTTTACCTTCTGTAACTTAATTTCAGTCCTATGCGAATGGTTATGTTTGTGATTTGGGCTGTGTTTAGTCCCTGCGTTGATTCACAAAATGTATACGGACCATTCTCCTATCCAATTATTGTGTTTTTACAATTAAAAAGCATAAAACGTAAAACAGAAATGTCTACCCCAACCCCATTGTAGTGGCAACTGAGGACCAAAGGCTGTTGGGGAAAGCTTGGAATTTGCTTTTGGTTCAGCGTTTGAATTGAGGGGCTGTATTTTTTTATTTATTGGCTATTATCGGGTCCACATCATATCAGCGTGAATGGATACGTGAAAGAACAACGCTATCGTAAAGGTAGCTAAAAACAAAACCTAATATACTTCAAAATAGAAGGAGCAACATTAGAAGGTTCTTGTCGTATTTCAACTAGACTCCCATTCCCGGAAAAGTCTATAAAAAAGTTAATTATTGACATTGCTTATGTAAGAGAAAATTGCATTTTTCCTCTGTGCCAGTCAAGCACTGCCAGCTCAGCTCTAGTTGTCTTGGTCTATGTCATCAGAGGTGCATGAGTCCTTACAATGGAAGCATCTCCAGACTGGACTGGACAAGACTGGAATGCACACAATCATTGTCAATGTCCTGTACTGCTGGAAATATACTTTTTCTGCGATAGAACTCCGGTCCATGCCTCTTTTACAACCTCTTGCTACTTCAATTTATCCTACAATCAGAATCAGAAAAAGGTTTACTGCCATTGTCAGTGAACAAAATTCACAAACTAGGAACTTGGTTTGGCGGTGAAGTGCAACATATAACGATGAATAAAATAGTAGCAAAGTCTATAAAAGAGGGCATGCATAAAATACAGAAAATTTACAGTTCAAAAACCTCAAAAAACACACGTGTTGTGGAGTCATTTCAATTTTACAAATGTTCCTCAGCCAAACTAACCCTGTCCTAATGCAGCTCAGTGTAGCCAGATTGGATGGTTTTCCGCCCAATTGGGCTCCTTTTGTTGGCTCCTGGCGGAAAAAAATAATGTTGGGCAGGTGCATATATTTTGGGCTATTTTTGGGTGTCACTTTTTTTGCAAGTAGCAAAAAGTGTGCTGGATTTTCCTCTCTTCCAAATTTCAACATGCATTATGCACACATTTTCCTACACACCTGCTCAAAAAATGATGTGAATTTGAAAATGCTAAATTGATTATTTTCTTCATAAATATTTCTGTATTATTGAGTGGGTTGTTGTATAAAATGCCTGTATTGATTGAAAAATAGAATATAGAATATGAAATGGTATGACAGTGACATTGGTTGTGCTGGTTGTCAGTCAAATATTTAGTCGACCTCATATTGGATAAACACTGGCTCAGTCTGCGTTCTCTTAAACTGTTCAGCAGGTACGCGAAGTCAGTTTGTCTCAAGATTTAAAACAAGATGCCCAAGGGGGGGAAACACAAGAAAGTAAATCGGAAGGAATGGGAGAACCACCCCAAGCTGAAAGTGGGGCTTGCCCTGGTTCCGGAGGATGAGTCCAAAGCACGCTGCAAGTATTGCAGTTCTGATATCCAGTTTGTACGGGACTTAAGCGCACAATACAATCAGATGGTGACATTGTATAGTTGCCAAATAAGGAGGGCTAAGGGCACCACTGTTGTCTATATGTTTATCTGGTTGTGTGCAGTCGGTTTGTTCATGATTTTACCGTTGCAACTGTGCTTCATATGCCATTTAAATGATCATTTTTGGAAAGTTTATAATTTGGGTTGGTTTTCACTGATCTTGGTGGGTTTTACATGGACTTTGGGCTGGAAACTGTCAGTAAAATCTGGCAACACTGATATGGCTTGCAGACAAAATTCTGTCTTTTATTTTATCATAGTTAATATGTTTATACTACTATTATTTATTGTTTAATGTTGCACCTTATGGCCCAATCCTGTTTCTATAGTTAGTGAATTTTATAGCAATAAACTTCTTTTTTTTTCTGATTCCAAGCAATTCAAAAACATCTCCATGGAAGCAAGCAACAAAGCATCCACCTAAACATTTTGGGTTTGAATTATAAAGACGATTAGCTCCACAAGTTACAACACGTGAAATGAAATGCAAAGATTCCCATACACGTTTTAAAAAGCCACAGAAAAGCATGATATGTCCGTTTAAAACGAAGAGCCATGTGCGTGAGAGAGTCCAGCCCTTTCTCCTCCTGCATGTCCTCTCATCTCGAGCAGAACCAGAAGAAGGCTGATCAATTATGAACAGTGCTGTCCCCTCTGTGGGCTGTGGAACTGTGGACGGACGATAAAGCTCCGCACTAACGCCCCGTCCGTAAGAAACCACAGGGAGAGTCATTTTACAGACCGAGCAGACTGAAAATGTGCAAAAACATTTTACACAGCAGCAGTGGGATTCACACACAGCGACATTAGAGGGACTTTCTTTTTTTTTTTCCTTAAGATGTTTGGTACAAAGATCTCGTAAATGAGGCTTGAATCATCTGAGCATCTTTTGAAATAGAGAGTTTCAATACCAGCCTCATGTTTCGATTTATTTTCAATGAAACCAACACGTAGTAGCCCAGTTTTAATGTATTTATACGTTGGGTAAAGATGAATGTTGTTGAAGGACAGTACTTCAAGTGCTTTGATCATATAGAGAACCAGATTGTAATGCATGTGTAGAGGCTAATAATGGCCTTTTGTGTAGTGTAAAGGATTTGTGTCTTTGCATTAAAACATGTGCAAACCATATGCTGAGATCAAAAGAAAAGCACTGGACTGTGGCTCAAGGATTAGAGCTGAAGAAAATAACCAGGGCATATGTGTGTGAAATGAAATGCAGTTGGTATACGCTTAGTGGAGAAACAATTTGGTTTAATTGAGAATTCAGAATCATATGTGTAATATTGTGAAACAAAAAATCCCTTTTTGTCATTTGTTTGTATTAGTCCATAACCACTGGGAACCAAAAGATAGTTTAGAAACAGCTTTCTTTCGTTCTTTCTTTGTTTTTATTTGCATAGCCTGATTTTATTATTTCAAGAATTTGTTAATTATTTGTTATTTTGTTTTGTTGTTCGCTTGGTCTACCTGGGAGAACACGGCATTTCTTCCTTGTGTAAGTCAAACACTGCCCTCAGCCCTTGAAGGTTCACGATTCCTTACAGTGGAAGCATACTGCGGCTAGACTGGACTGGACTATACTGGCATGCACACAATCGCAATGTCTTAGGGTTCATGTCTCGGCTCCTATTCACCTTATTCCGGAAGTTGCTGTACATTAAACATTTTAGACAAATCAATCTATTTAATGTTATGTATTAGAGAGAGACTTTTCCCTCATTTGCTATTTGCGTGAATGGTGTTCCCGTCAAACTGGAAGTCCCTTTACTACATGAGATATAGACATAAAAAGAGGCAAAAGTGGGCGGGCGGAATAAGGTGCATACTGATGAGAAAACAAACTTCTCCTATGTTAGAACTCCAGCTGCATACCTCTTTTTTCATTTATTCTTCAACAGTCTCCATGCAGACCTTTGGAAACAGTTTGTTCATAAATGTGCTCTATGAATTGGATTTGTATTCCTGTCAGCAACTACTGAAACTGAGACTGGAACCAGTTACCATCACGAGGTCTGAGGGCAAGCACTTACTGACCACTACCATGTATTACCAATGAATACTGCGCTACCATTTGGGATCTGTCCATAGCAAAAACAGGAGTAAACTTGAAAGAGAAGAGCATGCGGTTGGTAATTTCAAACCAGTTCAAAGAGCAGCGTAACATCTATGCTACAAACTCTTGGATGGAAAACGCTTGAGGTTTTGTGAAAAAAAATCAATGTCTTTTCTCGTAGCAGTGCCGCCCAACTCACTCCAGCTGAGCTAGATCTAATCATACATACAAGTACTGGACCCAATTTGAACCAGTATAAAAAGTCATTCATTTTCACAAACTATCCAAGAATGGCACCACGATGATTGGTCGGGGAGGGGTTAGAATGAGCATAATTGAAATTTTATTTTAATCGATTTGAGAAAGGTACAGGGTTTACAAGATGTATCTTCTTCCTGTTCCTTTTGTTCAGGCCAATGATGCATGTAATCATTTTGCTGTCTTTGTTTTGTATCACTTGGTTTGATTTCTGTATTTGTGCTAATGAAAGTAAATGGCATGAACAATCAATCAATAAAAAACAAAACAAAACAAAAAAACGATGAAGGCCAGTAGGCTGAAACGCGTTGGGGCTCATTGAGAGACATGCCATAACTACAAAAAGACATTTTAAATTTATAAAGAGCGCCTTGATTTATAAAGAGCGCCTTGATTTTCAAAGTCTGGCTTGAAACTCCTGGACGAGTTTCAAGCCAGACTTTGGACGCCTTTAAAAGTTGGCTGGCAAAACCATCACATCGTGCACTCTCTCTCTCTTTCATCGGTGTGATACACATTTGGAGTTTGCGGATTAATCAACAAGAATGATAAACTATTTAATATCTCAGCAACCAAGTTTTTCTACCGACATTTACAATCCGCCGCTCCCTTCGTGACAAACAACCTCGCTCACATCTGAAACATTACAAATCAGTCAAGCGACTCTCGGAGTTGCCCGCCAGACTGCATTTCCCACGATGCCTCTGCAGGTGTGGCGCGTGATCCAGGTGCCATGCCGTTTGTTTGGAGCTGGCTGCAGACTGGCGTGTTCAGCCTTCACCGGTGGAGGCTAACGTAAACAGCGGCGTGTGCCAGGAGCGTGGAGAGCACGAGACAATAGCAGATGCCTGTCAGAACACTGGCTGTACCAAAGCGCTGGAGCAGAAACGCAGACGCAGAGTTGGCTGATCAAACACAGCGGTGGTGAGCTGCTGTGGACATCACCGAAACCATCTGTCAACGAGTGGAGGAGTGGAAGAAGATGGAGAAGTGGTAAACTCTCATTTTTTTCTCTGTGTAGCGTGTATGAGGCATTTGAGGGTCTATACATACAAATCGACACAATATTTAAAGTGCGCATGACAGGTTTTGGGGATTTTCTACTTTGGACTTCATTCGGAGGGATAATACCTGTCGTAAATATAAATGATAGTTTTACACCAATCATGTGCTAGCTTATGAAGAAAAGAAAGAAAAATGTGTTGAAAACGACAGGAAGAGGAGCAGAGATCCAAAACATACAGTAGGGAGACTTAATTTAAATCAATTTACACACAAAAAACACATATAAAACAAAATAAAGCTGTTCTGGTATATAAACAAAATAAAATGATGTGGTATTAGGTAACAGTTGAAGAATTTCCTAGTGGGATGTCATGATTTACAACCAATTTTAAACCTAAAAATTGTCCAAACTAGGAAATTTCTTTATTTCTCGTTCTCGTTCTCGTTTTTTTTTATTTTTTTTTTTATTCAAAATCTTAAGTATAAAAATCTTAACTGTGTTGTAGTTAATGAGTAGTTCAATGTCATGATAGGCACTTTAAGAATGTAACTGAGCAACAATTAGCAAACGGTTCGCAGATTTTTTTACTTCCTGGATGGACATAGGCAACGGATGTGACACATTATAGACATTGTATGCAGATGCTGATGCAAAATTTCCTATCTCGACCTATTGCTCAAACTTGATCATTTGGCAATGCTAACCAGACTTACGTGAAATTGACCGTTCCATAGATAACATAGTCTACAAAGTAATGTAATTAATCCCCATTTTAATGTAAATAACATGTTTATTTCATGATATTTTAGACATTTATCTGTTCCTCATCAGTAACATGTAACAGAAAATGTAAATGTAACAAAAATGCAAACTTAAACAATCTAGTTAGCCTTCACATGCTATTGTCTAAAATAAAACTTCGAAAGGTTTCTACACTCAAAAAGTGTGCAACAGTGGTCAACCTCAGACAACAATTGAAACCCTCTTTTTCATATTGTTCATAATATATATGTTTTAGAGCACTAATGCTAACTGCTATAGGGTAAAATACAGGGGCTAGCTCTGGTCTGGAGCACTTAATTAAATCTTAGCAGACTAGCCCAAGTGATTAATAGCATGAACATTGAACGCCGCATCTACTAATGTACATGTCTATAGATGTGACATGACTGTTACCATGCAACTAAACTACAACGAAGGGCCAAAGCATGTCATATGCATAGACATTCATAGAAGCGAAATTCTCTATTTCTGCCCATTCCTAAAATACGACCATTTTGCCAGCCGATGCTATCCGGATTTACATCAAAGCTAACGCTCCTTTGCATACAAATGAAAGGTAGAAAACATTTATTTCTTGATATTTATGTAATTTCTGTGCTCTCCTCACTAGTCACATGTAAAAGGGGATGTTCAGTAGTCACTATATGCCTATCTCAATTTAAAGTGCCTATGAGGTTTTTAGGTTTTTAATTTTACTTCCTGGTTGTAAATAGTGAAATCACACTGGGAAATTACCAAGAAATCATCCTGTAGACTAGACCAAAACTACTCTAATGTCACAGATTTTTCTATTTGACAAAGAAAAATAATTGTGAACACCTTTATTTTGTTGAAACGATGTTTAAAGGGTGAAAAAAGTTGTTGTGTAAAATTTGTGTAAATTATGCATAACCATTGTCTCCCTGTGATGTCATCAATTTGTTTACTCCCTGTAATTTTCAACATATTTTCAACTTTTCTCCAAAAATAGCTACCTGATTGGTGTAAAACTATAATATATATTTACAACAGGCATTAATACACTGAATAAAGTCAGAATTAGAAAATCACAAAAACTTGTCACACGCACTTTAAAGTCAGTTAGCCTTTAGCTCAGATGACTGTTTTACACGCTAATTATTATCTAAAACAAAATGAAGGTTTACACACTCAACAATGACTTTTAACAAGGCTTTGACTTCACCTAAATGTGGTCGATGGGTTGGTACCAGCTGACACTCTTTGAATTATTCACGACTTGCGTGTTTTGGCTAACGCTAACAGCTAAAAGGAAAATACGTAAGACTGCAGCCAGAACCCTTCAAATAATAGTCGTGTTGATAAGTGATCGATAGCATAAGTATCAAAAGCTGTGTCTACTTATTTATGTCTACGGTCATATGTGCATTATTGTTTTCATTTGGCAAATAAAAATACCTTTAAATGAATACTTTAACTGTTAGAAAAATGTGTGTCTTCCAGGTCAATTCTCCCTGCATCTTGGATAGCATGTTGTGTATCCCATAATTATCTCTTTCTTCTTCTCTTTTCAAAACTAAACTAAACTTGACTGATGAATAACTATGATTAATATTTACCACAGATGCTATCGACCAACAAAGTCATAATTAGAAAAAACATGAAAACCTGTCACATGCTCAAAACCAAGACGTTTAGTTTCAGCATCAGTTGGATAATTTATTTAGCAAAATCATGCATCTTCGCTTGTATCATGTATCATGTACCAAAGCCTTCTGGTTTTGCAATTATCCCCAGTGAAGGAAAGCGATACAAAAATGCACGTAGCCAAAAGCCTTATCGTGAGAATGATACCAGATTTTTAGTTGCATTAAGATTTTGAGACAATGTGGGCATTAAATCCACATGATGAACCAAATTGTTTTTTCGGTTTTGGTTCAAAGACTAATATGTTAATTCTGGCTAAATGTAAAACTCTCTGCACACTAGAGGATTTAAAAATCAAAAAAGGCCAATGACATAAGGATATTTTGCAACACTTGAAGGTCTTACACTTGCTTGAAGGTCAGCCACACCACACTTTAGAATCACATTTAAAATCCTCCTCCTGACTTACAAAGCCATAAATGATATGGCCCAATCCTACCTCAAAGATGCAATAGTAGCGTACCATCCAAACAGAGCACTTTCGCTTTCAAAATGCTGGACTATTGTTGATCCCTAGAGTTTCTAAAAGCACAGTAGGAGGTGGAGCATTTAGCTGCCAAGCTCCTGTGTTATGGAATCAGCTCCCTGTTCACGTCAAAGACACCGACACAGTCTCTACATTTAAGACCAGGCTCAAAATGTTCCTCTTTGAAATAGCTTATGGTCAGGCCAGTTACAAAAGTAAAAATACAGTTTTAGCTACGCAGCCCTAGGAGCAACTCTGCTGGAGGAAGTATGGCAGTTTGAACACTGTCCTCTGGTTCTTCCTACTTTCCCCATCAACAATATTTAAAATTCTAGTTCACTTCTAGTCTGTTCATTGCTGTTCACATGCTTTTTCTCTTTCTCCACTTCCCTCTGGGAGTGGAGACTGTTTCAGACACTGTGAGGGCTGCTCCAGTGATGACCCCCATCTCACAACCCTGACCTGTAGACCCGGATGTTCCCATTTGCCTGGAGGAACTCTCTGCACTGAACTTACATTTTCCCACAGGGTTTTTTGTAGTTTTTCCTTGCCGAGAAGGAGGGTCAATTGCTACATTCTCAGGAGCATTGTTTGTATGAGCTGCTTTCTACCTGTGGCCCATCGATGCAACTGTCATTTTGGGTGCAACAAAATTAATTGATTTTATTTTGTTGCACGGAGGAGAACACAAGTGTCATGTGATCAAACGGGGTGTAATGAAAACAAGCAGGAGAGCAGACTCGTAGCTGTCATGAAAGGAAAAGGTTTGCACAAACTCTGTGTTGGTTTTTTGCAATATTTTCTACATTTTTAAAACTGTCACTTGGCAACGTATGGGGTGAGATTTGTTTCATATTAATTTATTGACGCAAAAAGAAAGATTAATTCAAAATCCCAGATTTTTTCACAATCCCTGACTTGCATTTATGGATTTAATTATATTTTTGTTTTGTGAATCTGTGTTTTTGCATTGGAGAATCTGATACTGAATTTGAGGATCACCTAAACTGTGCATTCTTCACCTTTGTGAATGTGGATATTTATGAGACAAATGTTACACATTTTGTAAAAAATATCTATGCAGAATTTTGGATTCACGCAAAATCCGGATTTATTCAAAAAGTTAGACTTGCATGCAGAATTTTTTCACACAAATTCTCAATTGTAAAAATTAAGTTACATTTTATTTTGAAATCTGTAGTTTTGCATGTGAATGTGTGACTTTGCATTTGTGGATCGCTCACCACGTGCATTCATCCTCTGATCTCGCCGAGGATCTTTTTGACACAAACATTCCGCGTTTCTGCACTCTCTCAACTCATTCAGAAGACAGCGCTGTTCCTCTGGTAACCACTAGGGGCAGTGCTGACCAACTTTAACTGTATAGAAGGGCATTTCCGGATGTAGACGGACCCTTATTACCATAGAACTATAATAAAACCATTTAATACGTTCATTTAATACATCATTTAATTTAATACAATACGTTCATTTAATACATCCATGCTTATTACCCAAAAAAATGGCGGAGAGAGACCAGAGTGAAGTCGCTACAGTCGTTACATAACATATGTTTATCGTTGTTCTAGCTAGCAGCATAGTATTTCAGCGTAGACATTTAAATAAGTAGACACGGCATTCACTGCTCATGCTATCGACCACTTAGCAACACGGCCTCATATATTTTCCCTATAGCCGTTAGCATTAGCTCACAAAACACGCAAGTTATGAATAATCCATTTTGAATTTTATTTTAAATAAATAACGTGTACTGTTATGTGAGCTAAAGGCTTACTGACTTCAAGTTGAGAATTCTTTGTGCTTCTTGTGAGAATCTAGCGACCACAAACCATTCTCTTTTTTACATGTTACAGGTGAGGATAGCAGATAAATGCCATAAATATCATTAAATAACAAGTTTTATATACTTTAATAAGGGGATTGGCTTCATTCATTTGTATGTGACGGAACCGGGAAAGGCTAAAAAAAAAAAAACACCAACACTGCCCCTAGGCAGCCTTCAGACAGAAGTATACAGGAAACCCACCCACACAGACCAGTACTTACTGTTCGATTCCAACCACCCACTGCAGCACAAGCTGGGAGTGATTAGGACCTTGCAACACAGAGCCCATGAAGTACCCACCAGCTCTGAGGGGAGAAAGAAGGAGGAAGAACACGTCCAACGTGCCCTCTCAGCTTGTGGATACCCTAACTGGGCCTTTAACAAAGTCAGAAGAGCCAAGAAACAGGACAGAAAGGATAAAGACCCCAGCAGGAGGGGTGTCTCTATCCCTTATGTCTCGGGCCTGTCTGAGAAGTTTCAAAGGATTTTTAGACAACACGACATCCCTGTCTATTACAAATCTGGCAACACGCTTAAACAGAAACTGGTCCACCCGAAAGACAAGAGGCCGACAGAGAAACAGAGCAATGTAGTTTATTCGATAGAGTGCAGTGAGGACAGTTGTAAAGAACGTTACATAGGAGAAACAAAACAGCCATTGCACAAAAGGCTGTACCAACACAGAAGATGTTCCTCCACCGGACCGCAGAGTGCAGTCCATCTGCACCTAAAAGCTACAAATCACTCGTTTGAGGACAGTGAGGTGAAGATTTTGAGCAGAGAGAAGAACTGGTTTGAAAGAGGAGTAAAGGAGGCCATTTTTGTAAAAAGAGAAAATCCTTCCCTGAACAGGAATGGGGGCTTAAGATTTAATTTAGCCAAAATTTATGACAGCATTTTAACACCTTGGTCCAGATCAATAGACCAGTCAAATGCTAATGAGGCAATCAGTAGTGAGGAGGGAGCAACAGCCAGCTATCAAGATAACAATAGACCTTTAGACACAGGTGAAACTAGGTGAGGCCAACCATTAATCAACAAGATAGACCAATTAATTAAATCCCAGGTGACAAACAAACAATCTTATAACAAAGACAGGAGTGCAGTGACTCCTCCCTGGGGGCTGGACTCCCACTACTTAGAGTAGCATATAAGCCCAAGTTCCCATACCAGCTCTCTGATTGACAATGACTTTTGGATAAAAGTCGAAACGTCTCGATCTTTAAACGGCGTCCGGATGACAACCTCTGAACCCCTTTCTACACTGCCCCTAGTGGTTACCAGAGGAACAGCGCTGTCTTCTGAATGAGTTGAGAGAGTGCAGAAACGCGGAATGTTTGGGTCAAAAAGATCCTCGGCGAGATCAGAGGATGAATGCACGTGGTGAGCGATCCACAAATGCAAAGTCACACACTCACATGCAAAACTACAGATTTCAAAATAAAATGTAACTTAATTTTTACAATTGAGAATTTGTGTGAAAAAATTCTGCATGCAAGTCTAACTTTTTGAATAAATCCGGATTTTGCGTGAATCCAAAATTCTGCATAGATATTTTTTACAAAATGTGTAACATTTGTCTCATAAATATCCACATTCACAAAGGTGAAGAATGCGCAGTTTAGGTGATCCTCAAATTCAGTATCAGATTCTCGAATGCAAAAACACAGATTCACAAAACAAAAATATGTTTTATTCACAAATATATATATGCAAATCTAATTTTGCGTGCATAAATCCATAAATGCAAGTCAGGGATTGTGAAAAAATCTGAGATTTTGAATTAATCTTTCTTTTTGCGTCAATAAATTAATATGAAACAAATCTCACCCCATAGCAACGGAGCCTGGCGTTATATAGCTGCTCTCACAGACACAGTCGGCATCAGAGGGAAAGCCCACTAATGGAGCTCCATGGGGGACATGATCCATACATATTAATAGAGAACAGCAGCTCTTCCGCCCACTGTTCAACAACTACAAGCGCAAACACCAAGTTTAGTATATACTCATTCATTTTCTACCGTAGGTGACTAGAGTGACTGCAGTGACTTTGGGCTTTAGGCGGGGTACACCCTGGAAAGGGGCCAGCTTGTTGTAGGGTTAACACAGAGATATAGACATTGACAAACATTCCATTCACTCTCACATTCACTCATTCTTCATTAACCGAACACATGCATGTGTTTGAACGGTGGGAGGAAGAACCCAGAGAGAACCCATGGTAACACAGGGAGAACATGCAGACTCCACTCAGAGAGATCATGTGATGTCGGTCTAGTCCAGGATTCAAACCCATGATCTCCTTATTGGGAGGCACGAGCCAAACTGCTCTACCACTGTGCACCGCGAGTGGTATATATAGTATCTTGTGCCAAAATAAGACCTGATGAATGAGCGGTTGAACGATCCAAACTGATCTAAAAATCCAAGAATGCTAACGGCAGCTGTGGGCTAAATGCTACCATGATGCTAGCACCGCCTGCTGTATTTTAACATCTACAGAACAATCAGTTTACTTATCTGAGAAAACGCCATGTCGACAATGCTTGTTAAGTCTCAGCTGTGACTCAACTTGACTTAGTTGTGCTTAAAATAGACATCATTCACCGGGAAACTTAGAACAGAGACAACGTGGAGTTTCCTTTTGAATCTATAGAGTTTCCCCCTTTGTTTCCCCCATGGCAGACAACGCCCCCTAACATGTATCTACAGGCTGTTATAAAGTTTCTCCCGTAACATGATCATTTTTTAATCGGCCCGATTTTTAAACCTCAAATGTATTATTTAAGTTGTATTCGTTTACTGTAAACCTTAAAACATAAGTAATATTCCATTTTATTTATTCAAGGTCAGTGTAATCCCTCATTCGTCCAGGACTGGTACATGATACAAAAGTCTGGTCTGCTAATTTCCTGGCAGTGCTCTGCAGCTCCCGTATTCCAAGGTTTTCTCACCATAATTTTGGAAACGAGTATTCAAGACATTTTATAGCCAGACCTGTATTTTTGTGTCGTACCTTGACATGTTTCGGCTGCACTCAAAACCCTTTGGCACTTTATTAATATTCACATACATTCATTTTTAAGCGCATGCACCGCTTTAGAACTGCTTTTTATGGTGGTGAATTGAAACTGGGGCAGACCACCAAAGCTCAGTCAATTACAAGAAATAAAGTACAATATGGTCTGATTTTGTCACAAAGTGCTGCTTTTACGAAACACTACTTGAGAGGAAAACGCAAACTTTTTTAACGTTCAACACTCCATGAATTGCTTGGTATTTGTAAAGACAATATTAACAACAAAGTTTTTGGCACTAACTAACTTTTTCCTTTAACATTTTAGCGTCAATTTAAGGGCTCTTCAGAACGTTATGGCATTACATTAACCTTTTGAACCCGCAACGTTTTGAAGACTTCGGAGACTTAAGAAGCAACACATTCCTTGAAAATGTAGCTGTATCTGTTTGTGACTGAAAATGAAAGTGTCTGTTTATATTGGTTTGTGGCAAATACGTATAAAAATGTGAGCTTTAGGCTATGTTGAAAGCCTCCATGATAAGAGAGACGCTGAGGGATTTGTGATTCAATAATGGCTGCTGAACACAATAAGCAGAATGAAGGTGGACCTGCAGGACCCATAAATCATCTCATGGCACTCACCTCATTAATCAATATCCAGTGACAATCGAAGGCCACCAGGTTGGTCTCCACCACCTGCAACAACAAAAGGAAAAACAGTTAGGAAATGAATGTAGTGCATTTGAGGAAAACGGTGCAAATACAAAGCAAACAGGTATCCAGAACAGGTTGCGCATATGTTCTAGAATTTGCTGGTGTCTAAAGGCGTGTTTCAGCTAAACCTGGTCCCCCAGACTGGTTCTCTTGGAGCCGGCTCGGGTCGTTTCTGTGAATGGCGGACAGCGTTTCCGTGCTACGTGAGCAGCTGACATCACCCAAACATGGACAATGCTTTCTTCATAATTAAAATCTCAAATGTGCCTGAATTACGCCTTTTCTCCTTGTGATCCATTTCCTCGATTCATAAAAAGGTGTTTAGTAATTCTTTAGTAATTCTGTGGCGATGTAAGACCTGGATAAAGTTTGCGCAAACAAAATACAGTTTTTGTTTTTTTCCGTCTACGTTTTCTGCATTTATTTCACTTTTCTCCGCCTCCATGTCTCATTTTAACATCTCTCTATGAACTGCGCTGGGTTTGGATAGAGTTGGCTGTCGTATGCACTGGAAAAACATGACTTTGGGTCTAAATGCGAGTGCCGTGCGTCGTAAACCGGAAACAGCTGATGCTAACGTGTGCTACCTTTGTCCTGCTAACTCTGTCAGTTCAACAAACAAAGTTAACACCTCTGGAAATACGCCGTTTTTTCACAAGATGAAGTCAGCGTTTGGTGAGGAATGTATATTCAGCCTTTATATCTGCATTTTGCCATTTCGTTCTCACCTGAGTCTGAGTTCTCTCTTAACCTCTCTTGACCAATCATCTCACTCTTCACCAATCCAGCTCTAAAGCAAACCATTTACTGTTTTTGAAAGAAATGTTCACATTTTTGATCCACCAATGTTGAATCGTATCACTATTTACAGTATTACAGTTTGAGATTGGGTTCACAAAGATTGGGTTCACAAAGAATATTAATCTCAGTGAATAGGCCCAGTAATTACAGAGAGTACCGTCAAGAGTACCTTGGGGTTTTGCATGCTTTTCCATTTCACTAGAATCTACCTATATTATAAGCATAAAGAATCACCTGCCACTTCCAATGAGCACCTGACTGGTTGTACCATTTTACGCACCAAGAACCATGAATCGCTCCCCCACTGTTTCTTTTTCACATATGGCACACGACATAAACAATGTACAAGTTACTCAGGCTCGAAACACTGCACAGTCAGTCCATTTTGTCAATTATTTGAACGGAGAGTAGTACTGTAATATTTACTTGAGTAACGTTTTCAACCAATTGTACTTCACGGAGTAACTTTCTGACACTGCGCTTTTACTACTCCTTGAGTAACATTTTTATTGAAATAACAGTACTCTTACTTGAGTAAAAGTGTAAAGTTTTCTTCCCACTTTGAGTAAGTTTACAAGTTACAAAAGCTCTGCTTGTGTTGCTGTGTTTCTTTCACCACTTCAGATATGATTTCGGTTTTCTGATTTTTGTTTCTCTTCAAAAACGTCTTTGAAAACACCGGAGTTTGTCCTTTATTTAAAGTTTTGTCTTGTTACTCTTACAATTACTCTCTTCTTCTTGAGTAATAGTTTCCCCAAATACAACATTTTTTGGATATTCTACCCATCTTTGGGAATTAACACGGTTTTGTAGCTGTTGCTTTAGCATAAAGGCATTATATATCTTCCCAAACTGCATGAGCTAGGCCTGTAACAATGATTTGTGATATACTGTATACAGTATTGCAAAAGAAAATGTCACAATAAACTGTAATATTGAAACTACATTATAACAGCAATACAGAAATGTGTTAATCCCGGTAAACCCTTTTCTAAATATAGAAGAGTGTTTGAAACCATGAGCTTTTTTACAGAAAGCTGGAAAAAAAACACTTGCATACTTTTATAAACATTTGTTCGGAGTCGTAAAAGTGACTTATCCAACCCTTTACAGCTCAAATATTATCGTATTACAACAAAATAAAAAATAAAAAAGCTCCCCACTCGTGCACAGAAAAGTTACCAACAATGAACATCAATCCATAAAAATATTGTTCCTTCTCTCATTTATTGAAGTTGATACTGTAATTATCTATAGTGGAATCTGCAATGATCTTTTGACCCTGTCTCACAAGACTGTTCCAATATTTAGCTTTGACATCACTAGATTATAATAGGCCATTTCACTAAATAAGAACCATAAACTCACAACCAGGTGTGACGTCCCTCTGTGTCCGTTAAGACTGCTCCATCTCCGCTGAATAAATCGCTTTGCTCTACTTTGCTCGGGGCGGACAATTCGAATTTCTCGGTCCACAGCGCACAAAAACTGTGTGATCCCCCAAAGATGCTCTGCCTTTGCACGAGCTGCGTTCTCGTTTAAAACCATCAAACGGTGGATCCAGTGAATCCCGGGCAGACTGAAGCCGTAAGTAGATCTGCAAATTTTGTTCTCTTAACAAAAAAAAGACGTATATTCTTGATGATCCACTGTGTCCGCATAACTGAAGCTAACTATGTAACTGCTCTGCTGTAATGTGTACAGTGTTAAATTGCAGGGTTTACGCGGGGCATTAAAAAGCATTAAAAGTCATTAAATGAGTTTTGGCAAAAAATAAAGCATTAAATTCAATCCCAAAAGGCTTTGTTTTAATGTTGATTATGGCATTAAAAATCGTTAAATGTGGCATAACATTTAATTTGCTGAAACTATTGTAACAGTTGAATGTTTTTTTCACTATGAGCTGATCTTTTTTTTTTTTTTCTTTCATAGAATGTTGTACTGTACTGTTTACTTGCACTGAGCCTTGCACGTCTGGCGTAAAATGTCTAACTACATGACCTTTTCCTGCATAATTTGAAGGATTCTCTGCGTTGTTGAGTTTTACCTGCGCTGAGCCTTGTTTATCATTGATGGATTAAAATGATGCTTTCAAGAACCAAAGCTGTCTAAATGTCTTGGTGGACGGGTTGGTTTTACACGAGACAGGGCCAGTTCTAAAACAAATTCTAATGTTTTGGTGTATTTTAACATAACGTGCATGTGTTGGCACAAGGCAGGATTATTTATTTATGTTTACGCTAAATTCAGGGAGAGTGTGAGATCTGGTCGGAAGCTCCTGTGGTGAAGCCTATTCTACTGTATATGTTTCAACGCTCAACATCCAGCAGCGGGGGATTCAAATGAAAGTATGGAAATATAATATACTGGCATGGTCTCTAACGTACATTTTTCTGCCTTTCTTTCTTGTACTTACTGTAGAAATCATTTTCCACTTACAAATTCGTAATATTTTTCTTTTAGGGAGTTTTAGTGAATCTAGACAAAGACTGAGAAGAATTATCAAACATCAAAATGTCTGTAATTTGGACTGAAAAGTGTCAAGTAACATAATAACATGGCTGCGTCTGAATGTCTACACTATTCCCTTTATAGAGCACTGTATAGTGGTCACGCCATTTTTAGTGCTGTCTGAATGTCCAGCAGTTGAAATAGTGGTGCACTCAAAATTTACCACAATGCACCTTGAAAAGTAGTGTCCAGCGATGGTCACTAGACCGGTCAATATTGACCACAATGCATTGCGAGAGTCAGAAAAACTACAGCAGCAGGTCACAAGAGACTGAATGAAAGCAGAAAGAGGAGCTGTGTAAACAACTGTTGAGCCGAGATTATGAACAAAACACTATCAACAAACCGTTAGTAGCAGCCTTGCTAGTGTTAGCCGCTTACCTTAGCTTGAGCTGTGACTAGGTCGCAAATATCCGGCAAAAAGTTGAATAATTCAGTCTGTTTGATGTTTCAAGTGCAATCCATGATGAGTTAAACTTGTATGATGAATAATAGTCCATTAATATGTGCGTGTCAGGCAGATTCGACCCATATTCATTAGAGAAATGTTGCCTACTTTTTTTCTCCCAGATAGCAGAGTCACGTGACCCGCAACGAGGAAAAAGTAGCGATCTGCGTGTCCAAATCGCTCTGTGATTGAGTGCGTTATTTAGTCTGTTCAAAGGTGCAGGACTATGAGGGACACAGCCTTTCTGTCTTTTGCTTGAAGGAATTTTACGGAACAAACACCATAAATTCACAGCATCTTAACAAGAATTGCTGCGAATATGATCGTAATTTTCTGCCCGTTTTTTTTCCTGTTATTTTACTGTGTTATTTTCTTTAAAGGTCCCATAACATGCAAAATCGACTTTTCAGAGGTTTTAACCTTCCTACAGTGCTATTTGGGCCTCGTATGTTGTGCCCAAAGTGGCGCACCATCTCCGCTCTAGGCTTCGTCGCGGGTTGGGCGGGGGAGGCAGCCTGCTCTCTGTTCGGGGGGGTCAGATCTCAGAGTGAGCCGTTTGCTTTTGCAAGGAGGGGGGCCAGTCCAAGAAATGGGTGTTTTTTGGAAACTGTTATGTTATGGATATTGCACAACGCAAACATTTATCAACAAAACCCTTAGAATAGACTGTGTGAAGGGGAAAAGAGCAGAATATGGGACCTTTAAGTGAATTACGAACTAAACCAAGCCATACTGTTCCGTGTCGTGTCACTCCCCATTGTACAAATCCCACCATTCAAATGTGGAAATGAAAGTCAATAATTCTCTGCAAAAGAATATCATTTCCATATATATATAGATTACATTGAACATATTTGATTCATCCCCTTTAAATAATCTCTATATAATTTTATTCCTTCAATTGGCCATCACATTATTCATAACACATAATAGTACTTTATGATTGACTGTCACACCTCCCCCTCAATCAGTCATCACCATTATCACTTTTAGCAACTCCCTAACTCATCCTGCGGGCCTTTCTTTGCGCCGCGCTTCTCATCTCTGCGACGCTAAAATACAATCCCGCTCGTATATCATTAGCCGTAATTGTGTAGGTAACTGTAGCGGCGTACGTCATAAAACACTTTTTAGCCGTAAACAAAAGGCAACAGCTGGAGCGGGTGACGGAGCGTGGCTAATAGTGCTTTAATCTCCCACAAAGTCGCCATAAAGCTTCATCATTAGAACACAGAAGGCTGTCGTAAAGCATTGTGTCCACCGGATACATGCACGCGCTACAGTGGAGGCGGAGGGAGCGGAATGGGAAAGGAAAATGACAAAAATGACGTCATGGTGGAAAAGGTTTTTCTTTATTTGGTGGCAGGGGTGTAGCACCACATTTCTGGGCCCCAGGAAAACCTTCTTATCCCAGCAAATTTGGTTATTATTGTTATTTTTTCATTCACTTTTGCTAGAATATATATACGCTATGGTTTCTACATATGCCAAACTATAAGTCACACTAATTGATTCTGTGCATAACGTTCGACGCCACCTAACGGCTGCTCCTCCTACCGGAAAAGTCATTTCCGGTCCAATTTGTAGCCTAGCTGATGTGCTGCGTTTGGCTTCAAAATCTCAACTACATCGAGCTTTTCAAGTCACCTCCAGGACCTGCCAAAAATCGCAATAAATTAGACCTGTGGATTCCCTCTCTGCTGCTCCCTTGAGAAAGCAACAAAAGGGATTTATATATATATATATATATGTATTATAAAGTAGATTGATTTGAGTAAAATGTTTAATGTACACGTGCAACAAGTTAGGGACAGATCATTTTGCACATGTACAATACATTCTTTTCAAAGGAAAGAGGCATCTTTATTTCTGGATAGTGTGTTAAAGGGCCTGTACCTGATTTTAATTAACGCTTGTAAGATAAATTCTTTGTACATAATGCTTTGTTCGATAAAAGCAGCTAAATAAGAAAAATATTGGGTCTGTAATACATAACCTGTGCATATTATAAACTCATTTTGTTAGGAAATAATGAGTACAGAGTCACTGCAGGGTCACCTCTTTTCTCCTATTCACTATGAGTCATGGGAAAATAACTGCTCAATACTATCCCCAGACACTTGATTCTCTTTCATGGTGCAGTTTCAAAAGTACCAAAAAAGCTAATTGTAGGCAGAGTTGTACGGACTATTTAGAAACAGCCGCATAAGACTATTCCAGACAGTCGTTTCTGAGTCATGGCGCAATACTGCGTGAAAGGAAGGACTAAGTGGGCGGGGCTAACAGTTCAAACAACAACATGTTCCTGTCTCATGGTTCAAAATCAGGTACACAACAGTAGATACCGACTATATTATGATGCAGTACTGTTTGTTTTTGCAATAACTACCAGATCAATTTTACAAACATCTTGAAATGTATTATTACTAAAAGAAAATACACTTACTGCAAACTATAATCACAGTTGTTATTTGTTAATTATATTTAAGATTTTACTTAACATTTTTCCCATTTGCCCCCAGTTTGACCGTTTTCGTACGTTTATTCACCTTATTCCGCCCCGCCCACTTTTGCCTCTTTTTATGTCTATGATCCCTACTCTTAAAGGGTAAAGGGACTTCCGGTTGGCGATCGAGGGAAAAGTTTCTCACTAAAACATTATATAAAGTAGACTGATTTGTCTAAAATGTTTAACGTACACGTGCAAAAACAAGTCAACAACGCACTGATTTCCTGGGCGGTCTGAAAACGTCTTTTTAGTCCATGCAGAAATTCTCTGTTGAGCTCGCGCCACCCCCTTTTAAACTACAACGGAAAAAGATGGCGGCGCCCACGGCAACTTCCGGAATAAGGTGAATACTGTCTCATATGACAACAGCACAACTCCTGGTTTTGTTCTGTTTTCTTTTCCACATCAAGTCACATTTTATTCGCAATGTGAACCACTCTTCCAAAAAAAATCTGATTTGGGGAAAAAAAAAAGTCTGTGTGAACGTAGCCTAAAAGTGGCTTTACTGTACGCTGAGCTGTAACCACTCCATATTACCATCCCCGCACTGACACAGACATCTTAATAACACGCAGACACAGAATCTAAATTAAACCATCATCATTTGCGCTGGTGTGAACCCCTTTGTCGTTTCTTGTGCGGTTATCTCCCAGTGGCTGCAGCATGGACAGATGTTTGAGGCTAATTAGAGAAAGGGCAAGCCACTGACACTGCTGCTCCGGGCTGGACAAGCACACTGGCCAATAAACCCGCTCCCAACACTGCGCGGCGAGCACGGAGTTATGTGTCTGTGCGGAGGAATGTGGTCCCCAGTGCAATGACACGGCCCATCTAACAACTCAGCTTCAGCATGACAGGTAAAAGTCACTTGGGCCGAAGTACTTTAGCGCTACCACCGAAATCCATCTGCCCTCGCTGACCGGCTTCACAAAAGCTTCATTTGTGCTCGCTCCAGTCTGAAGATCACTCACAACGCTGGCTCCGTGGTGCCCGGCAAATCCAATCATTCTATGTCAATAAAAAAGTCACCTCTTTCAGACAAAAAAGTTGTAGAGAAGTCCGCAGTGCTGTAAAAGTGATTTGGGAGCGCAGAGGAGAGGGTGCGGGGGTGTTCTGGAGGTTGTAATCTGATCAGTTCCACACATAAATGGTTGAGTTTATTGTTTTTGTATAACATAATCGTTGGAGATTAGGTGTCCAACCATAAATAAAGCCAAGACCAAGTAGGCGTGTAGCTATATTATCCATATCACGACAGCAAGATCTCGTTTTGTATTAAACGGCGTGTATTTGTGTCAAAAACAATAGTATTTAGTTTCGGCGTAATCCCTCATTCGTCCAGGAGTGTTCCATTGTAGAAGAGATTCAAAGGTGATCATCTGGACACTGTTTTGAAAATCAAGACGTTTCGACTTCCATCCATTTTTTGTCTTGAGTACCCCGTAAGCTTTGTCTCACACTCCGAGTACTTGAGTTTCAGCAAAATAAATGGGTTTAAAAGTCGCATATTGTCAATTATTACTTACTAAGTATTTATAGTCCAAGATACTCCAAAAAAAATATTACATTTACAACTAATAACACTTTTTTAATCAGATAAAAGTACATTTCATCTTTTAAAACCTCAAAACAATTCCGAGTACCCCCTGGTGATTCCTCATGTACCCCTTCCGTTCCCCGTACCCCTGGTTGGGAAACACTGCAGTATACCATGCTCTTTCGTGCTGTATCGTCTGTCAGTTTGAGCCAACAGGATTGCAAATTAAACGATTTCTATACTCGTGTTAACACAAAAACAACAGCAACAACAACGCAATGGTACACGGATGACAACAATCACAAAAGTTAAAGTGCCAGTGATAGGTCGGAGTACTCATTTTACTAAAACACGGTTAAGATTATAAAATTTAAGATTCTGCTAAAGAATGAACCATTTTTATCCCAGTTTGGCCATTTTTAGGTAAAAATGTCTACTTCCTGGTTGTAAATCGTGACATCACACTAGGACATTGCGTAACTGTTACCCAGCAACCATGACAAAACTCCTCTAAAGTCTATTTGACAGATAAAAATATATGGGAACACCTTTATTTTTTGAATTAATGGTTAAAGGATCAGAAAAATGTGCTTCTTGGTTGTAAATTGTCCCTAGTGCGGTGTCATCATGTTTTGGAACTCTACTCAACTTTCAAATTTTCTTCTCAAACTGACTCTTGGTTGGTGTAAAACTATCCTATATATTTCCAACAGGTTTTATTCCACCAAATAAAGTCAAAAGTAGAAAATCGTATAAACCTGTCACCTGAGATTTGCGACAATCAGTTATATTTGTTTGAATGCAATTTCGCAATGATTAATTCTGAAGAGGACTCATGAAATTGCTTGCACGTCTCCAAATACAATGCATATGTTTTCACTTTCTTCTCATTTGTGCTGTCTGCAAAACAAATTATCAATCACAAAGACAAGGTTTGGGATGAGAGCGTGTTGGTTGTTTTATAGCTGCTTCGCCTGACAAAGAAAAAGTCCAAAAATTGCCTGTGTCGGGAGAAAGTATGCATGTGAACACTTGCAATGTTCCAAACTGCGTCTTTTCCATGCAGTTGAAAGATCTTGACCAATGGAGGTACAGGTTTGTTGATGATCCACATTCATCAGGGAACATTTGTTGCTTGCTGGCAAATGTTTTAGTGATCTCTTAAGGTTCTTTCACTCTAAAGAGAATCAGGCATGTTTTGTCAACAGGTGGCCTACATGTGAATGTGCTGTCGGAGCTCAGAGGAGTACAGAGAAAGTCGTGGGTGCTGGTTTTTGGAGGATTTGTTCATGAAGAGGAGTGCTCGACTGACTCCAGGCTCCATTCACAAAATTCTCATATTTTAGCTCAACTTTACAAACAGCTCTCACAAGTATCTTTTATCTGTGACCATAATAAGCTGCTGTTAGCTTACCTTTATTTTAGCCTTGTGTAAATCCAAACATAAGTGGCTCCTTTTTTTTTGCCGAAAGCTGTAACAATCTAATCTGTTTGGTCCATGTATGTGTCCCATGTGCTCATGACATGGGACACATAGTACATAGGACACATTCAGGACTAAAGGTCATTGATAACTACATTGATAAAGGACACGTTTTTTTAATCTAGTTTGTTTACAAAGTCCACTCCACACAGTTTTAAACGGAACATATTCTACTACAGTCACTTTTTTGAGCTTTTAACCATGTTCTAACAATGTTCCGTCTTCAAAACCACACCTGGAGTAGCATGCCACTGCATTCATGGTGTTTTGAGGAATAGTCATTTAAAAACCCTCCCCCCTCTGTCCGTCAGACACACGTCCTTCTGAACCCCATCTTCCTCAGACGTATTTTCAGACTTCATACGTCACTTATCAGAGTAACTTCTGCAGTTTCTAATCCTTAAATCATCACCAGACTCGTTCTGAGCATTGCCTCTAAACACATTTGCTACTGCTGCTAGGCTAAACCTCGTGTTTTGAACAGCGATAATAAGACTGTATTGCTGTCTTGGTGAGGCCTCACGCCATCTCGTGGCTGGATGCGTGTCAGTGAACAATACAATCAATTTCTTTTAGTAACAACAATAATTTAAAAAAAAAATCAAAACATGAGATGGCAAATTTTATGTACTCAAGAGCATGTTTAAAAGCTACTAACACTAAGTAAAATGCAGAATATTTTCCCTTTCACTTGTTGTTGAAATGTATTGCATCATTGATCCATATTTGTTGCTGCAGTGAGAAAGAGAGATTCAGTGACAGTGTGGAGGTCAGATTGGTGAGAAAGAGCCTTTACACTTTTAGAGGCAAAAAACTATTCTGATGTAGCTATATTGCAGAACAGCCGCCTGTTTGTCAGACCCCTATGTTTTCACAAATGACAGCAGAAAAACGCTTTCGGCCCACTACCTTTTTAACCAGTTTGAAAAGCAGCTAGCCCAGCTTTAAAGAATTGAAGTTGAATTCGTCATCTCGTGTTCAGGCACCAAACACAGCATGCATGACTGTGATGTGGGCGTTTCCTCCGTTTAAACAGCTGCTAATTAAAAACCAACCGTACCATTTCATTTCACAGCCTATTTGTGAACAAACCAAGCAAATCGCCCCGAATCAAGAATTTCCACCAAAACATTTCCGCAAAAGCTACACCTCATGTACAGATCGTTCACTTGTTTATCCAGTTTTCTCATGCTCTATTTGCGGTGTCCGTGGGCATGCTCACAAAAATACTATGCTATTAACCCGATTTTCCAAGACAGGTTTTTGATGACTATAATTAATTTGTGCTTGTGCTTGGCTGTGTACATGTCGGGAAAGAAAACGCATCTTTGCCTGGGTCTTGAAGTGCGCCGGTCTGATTACAGTGATCATCTCGGGGTTTTCATTCCATCTCAAACGCTGCACAATGGAAAGCGCGGCAAATAAAGGCACGGAAACATATTCGAGACGGGAAAAAAATGGCTGATATAATACGTCCAAAAAAAGCAAAAATCAATCAACTTATCCATTATAGTGGTGAATCACTACCAATACCAAAAGTTTTTCTAAGGCCATTCTTTTCAGTTGTCTGATTTGGTTGTGTATCAGCGACCTTAAGGCTTTCAAATGGAACAATATCAAAATTATATAAATGCATCAACAATCTGAACAGCTCTACTAAATATATATATTTTTAAAAAGTGGTAAAGAGAAGGTTGTTTTCTTTTGACAGACAAAGAATGTGTCGATGTAATCCCTCAAAGAATGGGCTTCTCAAAGGAGGGCAACGAAATCACGTTTGGAGGAGTTCTGTTGGAAGAATGTGTCACGATTTTTTATTATGCGATGTCAAAGTGCACACTGTTCACAGGGAAATACTAACTTCTTGAGAAACTGTGGTTGTGTTTTGGGTCAGTCCGAATACAGTGATCCCTCGTTTATCGCGGGAGTTGCGTTCCAAAAATAACACGCGAAAAGTGAAATCCGTGAAGTAGTCACAGCTTTATTTTTTATTATTTTACAATGCAATACTGAACTATGGAATGAAACCAAAAATAAAAACCTGTTTTAAAGCCCAAAATTTGTTTAAAACAATAATTTTAATATAGTAATACAAGGTTGGAAACATTGTCACTGGCGTATTTCACAGTCTGTGCCTCTTCATCCTGACTCCGCTCCGCTGTAGCGTCTGTCTCTACTGAAGGCGCAGGTTAGGGGTAGTTGTTGGCGCTCTTTCTTTTTCTGAGCAAGAAGATTTTTTATAAACGGATATGCCACCTTCGATTATATTTGAGAACTGCAATGAACGACTCGTCAAAGTGTCCCGTTCTTGTGCGTGCGCTGAAGTTCGGTGGATGCACTGTAAAAATATCAGCACTGTAAAAAAAATCCGTGAAGCAGCGAAGCCGTGAAAGATGAAACGCGATATAGCGAGGGATCACTGTATTGGACTGCGAATAACACAGCAGTCCAGACTGTTTGACCTCCCACTCAAGTTCAGAACTATGTATCTGGGCCTCAAACCCCTGCCATGAACACAATAAATTGATACTGCTGGAGTAGGACGACTTTGATTGATAATCGTGATCATTAACTGGAGTATCCCACGTGCTCTCTTCGTTTGAGTTATGCACTTTGGTCAATGAGCAATATGCTATTTCAAATCAGAAAAAAATACTTGTTTACATTTAGATGCTGGCATAAATTGTATGTTGAGTGATGTTTGGAACCACCCTTGGAAGTTTCATTGTGATGAAATAAAAAATGAAATACACATTGGGTCAAAATGGCCCGAATATAACATGCAGGATCTATACAGACTTTAAAAGACCTATCCTAACAAAGACAATGACATTTTTACAACAAACTGTCAAAAAAGAATACATTATTTCTAATTTTCATCAACAATACACTTTATACAAAAATATTCTCTATCTAGAAGCCCTCAGTCACCATCGTCCAACTTTTATTTTTATGATTATTAATACAATGGAAATAATCCTTAGACTAGTAGACTAACTGAAAAAATAATCGCTGACTTGTCGACTTCTAAAATAATCGTTAGCAACAGCCTTACTTTGGAGTATATTTTTGGCGGTGACACAGACTGAAGCGACAATCACGGACTGGACTGAAATTGCAAAATTACGTTAAGATGTAATTTGAAAATGAACCTATTTGTGCTTTGCCGTTGGTGCACATGTGTAGTTGAGGCCACTGCAGCGTCGTGAATCCAGCCCTCGACATTTTTCGAAGGTCCATACCCTCTCTCTCACCCATTCACATTATAAATATCCTGTCGAATAAAACATTCAGGCCAAAAAAAGAAAACGAACCTATTTGATTTGTTAGACTAAATTGATGATTGTGTCCTTACTGGCAGTGTTTCATGTGTTTTGTGTTTTACTTTTTTTCTAACATGGCATTCAATAACCTCCCTTCTTTATGAGAAATATTGGACTGAGATAAAGCACTGCAACTGTTTTCAGTATTAGAATCCCACTTGAACTATGTATTTGGGCATCAAAACTTCTGCCATGGACACAATACATGGATACTTTTGGAGCACACTTCTTGCGGCAGGTAAGCATCCCATTGCGAAGAAATGGACACACAAACTGCATGAAACAACGATCAAGGACTGGACCAAAATTGAAACCGATATTCGAAAAATGGGAAAAATTGACCATTGACAGACATTGGACTAAATGGGACTTACATAAGATAGATGCGATTGTTATTTCGTTGGATGTTTTGTGGTACTTGTATTTAATATATTTGTATTGAATTGTATTTTATGTCATTTGCTCTCTGTTTCATGTATTGTGTTTTATGTGATTACATTTTTTAAATTAATAAAAGCAGGAGTGGTCTGGTACCTTCTTTATACGAAACTGTTTCCCGGACAAGTATGTAAACAAATCCATCCTAGTTGTTTGCAGCACATTATATTTACTCATTGACATACAGTATGATTCAAAGCGTTAAGTGCTTTTTTTGCGTCAGTTGTTGATTTAGCTAACATTTGCTTGCAGCTCAGTCACTGTGAGTTCTATTGGAACACTTCATTTGCATAAACAGATGTCTCAGTTTAGATATTGTCTATCTACCATCATATCCACGAGTTTTAGAATCATAAGAATTTAGGACTGTTGCAGTAACCATTAACAATTAAAAAATATATTTTGAATGGGGGAAAAAAAAAATGCTTAAAACGCTGCATAAAACAGGACGCCTAAACCCATGAATATTAGTACTGACAATAGAGTTGAATGGATATAATCAAGGAAGGTTTGAGAAATAATTGTATTGCACTAAATTAGCACTGGCTTTGGAAAACACTGATATAAAAAAGTAAATTGCACGGCACCAATGATTGCTTTATTATTATTTGTTTTAAATGACACTTCATTTTACGCAAATTAACTCTTTGGGCATTGATATCAGAATTAAATTGTGCAATGGCAGCGATTTCTCTGTGCATGACTAGATCCTTGCTAATTTTGTTTTTACTGGTGTTTAATGGAAAAACATGCAGGATTTCCGAAGGATAAAACATGGAATCAAACTTTCTTGAATACCAGACCAACTTCTTTGTATGTAACTATGGCTAGCGAGGGATGACATTCACCGCACGCTAACCCAGGCTTTTCTCCTTGACACATCATACATAATGCCATTTAGGCTTAGTGTTACATGGCAGCTTCACAGTGCCTCTCATGCATGTTTGATTACCCGCTGTGAGAGTGTGAAAATACAATGTCAACCTCATGTCAAGAGCTCCACAACCTATACATTTGACTTATGCTGACATTTAGCTCGCACAGAACATGTCAAATTAATGCCACATAAGTGCACCATAAGGCTGTTTTTTTTTTTTTTTTTTCAGAAAAGGAAGGATTTTCTTTTCAGACACGTCGCTCTTTCGCACATTCAGTGGGGGATTTAAAAGAGTTTTGTTGCATTCTTCAATGTGTTGGTACATCTAATAATTTCTTTCATTGGCTGTCAAAGCCAATGAATTGCATGACTTCTCTGTTGAAGGGTCTAAACTTGTTGGTCACCATGGATAAGTTACTGCTTTGCTTAGAAAAGGGCTGTTCATTCAAGTGACCCAGGGGGCCCGTAATTCTTTAGAGGGCTATTGTCTGCGGGCTGGACTACAAAACTACAAACTACATCCTAATTTCAAGTGTTATATCCAATATCCACAAGCAACTTGCAATAGAAAACTACTGTTTCACTGAAAAAAAAAAAAAATAATAATAATAATGACAATATTGTTTTGTCACACAAAACAGGACTAGAGCAGAACTAATCAAAGACAAACCTAGTGTCGATCAATAACCGCAGCAGCAGATCTAGGACTAGACCAAGTTTAAACCATGACTAAACCTAGTGTAGGTCTACATGTGGATTACATCCCGGTGTAAACATTTTGAACAAGACTAGACCACAACATCTAAATTAGTGGCCCATTTACTACATTGAGCCGGACCAAATCACACCAATGTTCACGGACCACAGTAGGCCAGAGACAGCACGTTTCCCAAGTTTCCTTGGATGGTCCCAGTTTACCATGATGAATCCTGTTCAGAAAGTCCTCTTCCTCTGAGCCTCAAAACACTTCCTGATGTGTGACAGCAAAGGGAACATACTGTATTATGCTACAGAGAATTTTTGTTTTAACCATGTTCTAACAATGTTTCAACATCCAAAACATACCTGAAGTTGCATTTATCTGCATTCACACTGTTTTGAGGAATGTTGGTTAGAACATCCTCTCTGCCGTCAAATTGCAGTTATTACAACTGGATGTTTACATTAACAATTCCTTCTGCTGCCAGTAGATGGAGTGCTAACACATTTCCTGATGAGGGAACATGTCACAGAGACATACAGTAAAATAATGTGTGCTTTCGATGCTAGATAGTCTAATCCCACAATATTATCTGTCTAGCCACAAAACACAAAAGTTATCTGCTTTTTTTTTATACTGTTACAGCCTTTAAACAAGCTCTTATGTACCTTAAGTCTGGCGGGTCTTGTTTTATAACTAAAAAAAAGATATATAAATATATTTATCTGGTTCTGTTTGCCCAGGCACTCTGGGCTGCATAGCTTACACAAGCTAAACATGCTATTACAAGCCTTTGTGAAGTGCGCGAGTTAAGCTAGCAGCTACAATTAGACGGCATAAATGCTTCGAATGAGTTTGATGATGATTTAAGGACATTAAAAAAGCCAAAGATTGATAAGTCACATGAAATTGGAAAAACATCATTGGTGAAGGGAGTGTTTTTGACAGTCGAAGAGGATTTTCTGACCAACATTCCTAAAAAAAAACGTGAATGATTCGAAATGCAACTCCGGCACTTCTCCACTATAGCAGAATATGTTCCCTTTAATTGAAAGCTTGCATCGTTATTAGTTATTAGTCATTCACATGTAACAGAGAAATACATTCATTGAGTATCGCAGCACTTACAGTACTGATGAGATCTCCAATGGTGGGATCCCTACTCAATCACACTTTACCTGTAGGTGATGGGGTGTTCTAAATGCTTTCACACCCAACGGTGTAAAAACGGAAAGAAATGAGCCAGTTTCCTCGTGTAATAGCCGTTCATCGGACACCACTGCCTGCTGAGGTGATCTGGGCAGCCGTACAGGAGGCAGTTTTATTTTTCCATTATTTGGCGCAAAGGTGTTTTGCTGACCTCATTTTCACCTGTGCTGACAAAGTGGCAGCAAGAGGTAAAAGTCTTAAATGGAAAAGCAAGAAAGATACTGTGAAAAGTGACAAATTCTCTCCCTGGTTAGAAAAGGAGAACAAGGTGTTTTTAGTTGTGCTTTTTTATTTGTTGCAAAATGTTGGCTGGCTGTGCATTACGGTTCGTGGGCGACATGTCAAAACACATAAATCGCAGCCAGATCACAATTACAATTTTACGACAATTCATGATCAGTTATTTTCCTTCTTTCCCATTAATGTAAATGTGGTCTTAAAGCAGAACTACATTTTTACCTTATTAAACGTCTTTGTAAGTCTGTGTGGTGGTTGCGAATGTATTTTCAGGGTGTTTGAAGCCCTGCTGTTTGTGTGCGCAAAACCAGCCTTGCAACCTTCCGGATGCCGACCCGCAGACGAGAAACCTTGGCTCTCTTTTTTATTTTTGCCGACATGACATGTTTTTGTATGTGATTGTACTTTCTTATTTCAATTAGGAGGGGACCTGCAGGGGAGCTCTGTCACTGAAGTTAGTTCTGCCGTTACTATTTTTTGGGAATTGTTGAAAGCATTGTAATATTGTAATACTGCAACAGCGGGCTTTGTAAGATCAAAAAGTAACATATGCCATCTTCAGAAAACTCACACTGCCCTGAGATTGGTCAAATCCACTCAGTGTCACTCAATCAGAGCATGACAGAGGCTGACCGAAAGGAAGAGTAGGTGGGGAAAGTGTTTGTGTTTGATAGCAAAAGAAAATTGAATTCTGTCAACTGGACAAAATGCTTTAAGAGTAAAGAAGTTTCGCTGCTCATCCATGTAGCTCCTTCGGTTCCTCTGACAGAGAAATGGAAAGTCACCGCCTTGTATCTGACTGATGGGAGGAGCTAATTACACTAAAACTAACACAAATAAGTATACAGTTTCAGGAGTATCTGTTATTAGGTAGGTAATTGTTTGTCCAGTTGACAGAATTCAGTTTTCCTTGGAAATGGAACGTACTTGCACGACTGTGGGTCATCTGTGTTTGATGATCACTATTTGACACAATCACCAAAACACAGGAATAAAATCACAATTAGATTTTTATTGCTCTATAACTGAGCCCTGTGGCATATAGAATGTTGCTCATATTAAAGGACATAATGCATTATTTAAGAAACTAAAATGATGTATGTAGGCGCATTTGAAAGTATTCCTTGTTTTCTAACAGTCAAAAATAAACAAAAACTAGCCTCTCCGAACAGCTCTTGTTAGCACGCAGCTGTAATGAACGTGATTTGATCCAGAAATGCTCATAACGAGTCTGTTGAAAATGTATGGACTTTACAAACGGTGCAGGAGACTTCTGGTTCTCTATGATGGCAATTTTTGAAACCGAGTGCTTTCTGAGGCTCAAAGAGTGGCAACCTTGTAAACAAAATGAACGAAACAAGCGTGAATGAATCTGAATACAACCCGAGGTATGTTTTGTTACAACATGGTTAAAGTCAATTTTGCTTCACACAAATCATAATCATTCACCGTGGGAAATAGTAAGTCCACCGTTTTAGAAAACAAGACTTGTTCATCCTCCTGCCCTATAAAATGAATTCTTATAATCTAATTGCAGTGGCTAAGTACTGTATTTGCCCACACACCGAAAAGTTGGTGTAATCCCAGCTGTGGATGGAATTACCGTGCTCTTTCTATCCATACAGTATTCGATTAGCAGTGATTTCAGCCTTCTACATAAGATAAAATGGATGGCAATATAATTAAGTGCCAGTGTCTGAGGCAGTGGACCGTACCATGACACAGCGCAGAGGGGTGTCTAAGCCCTTTGTGGTTCTGTCCAACAACTAATCGCTCTCAATCGCCACTATTACTGTTTGTTTAATTAGCTCGTCTGATTTAACTGCGGTCACACACTAACGAACAAAGTCTATAAAGGTTGAGTGCATGGGAATAAGGTGGAATATTGGAAAAAGATCACAAAGGAAAGAAGCCAATTTCTCAGACTCTGTGTCGGTATTAAGTACTTCAATATGGGGCTTAATTGTGAGGACATTTAGCCTGGATTAAATGCATCGGCCAGTTTTAAGTGGTTCATGAATCAATGTACATGAATCTCTACACTTAATGGGACGGCATCAACCTAAAACATGAACAATATGCAATATATTTTAGTAGGAGGATGAAGGTTGGGTACAATGTAGAGGACACAATGGCCTTTAGTCGGTGAATGGAGTCTAGTCTCAGTCTATGGATTAGTGGAAGTATTTTAAGTAAGTGTTTGGACAAGATAAAGATGGTTTACTAGTATTTCTCTGTACCTGGTATTATCGCATTGGGTCAGATGCATGGTCACACCGTACAAGACAGTTCTGAGAGCTTACGCCACTCCGCCTTTAGTCGACAAATTGATTCACTAACCTTGACCTAGATAGAAGTCGTCATTGTATGAAGCTTTTAACAATACGGTGTCTACGTTGCGATCCGACAGTTCTCAATTGTCAATGCTATTCTGCCGTCATATGCGTTGGACATGGATAAAATGTTAAAAATACATTGTTAGTTTAATGAATCTTAACATAATGCTCAACTAAAACAACGCTCGCTTTGGCTTGGAGGATATGGTTTATTGAAGTTTAAGGTATCGTCAATAGTTTATTTGACAAACTGGTTAAGTGCATGGTTGAGAACAGGGTTATGGTAAGGGTTAATGATTAGGAAATAGGCAAGGTTTAGGTTAAGGTTAGAATTTGGGTTATTTTTAGAAACATGCTAGGGCGGTTATGGTTAGTGTTAGTTTAGGTTAGTTAACGTGTTGGCAGTAAAGGAACACAAAGGTTTAGCTAACAACAATAAAATGAGCGGCTTGGGTCTGTTTCATAGCGACAAATGTTTGACACCTTTCGATATTACATGTTTTTCACACATTAACATGAAAAACAGCAGAGACAGCAAAATAGCGAAGAGAATTGGTAGCCATCGGTAGTTACTAACACTGTCTCCTCATAGCAGGAAAGTCTTCAATTTAATTCCCGTTCTTTCTCTGTTGGTGGTGCTGCTGTTTCCCACATCATACAAAAACACGCAACTTGCTGCATTGACAGATTGCAGCAGTGAAGAATGGGTCAAATGAAGAAGACAATATTCCTAGTGACATTATCAGTGGTTGTTGAACCGGTGATAGCTAAGAGAGGTCCTCTGCAATTCTTCAGTTTGGTTGATTTGGACTCACACTTTTGTCAAAGTTTAGTCCTATTAGACCTGATAAAGTCCTGTTGTAGATCTGGTGGTACTAGGGAAGCCACAACATTTCTTAGGTGCTACTTGCTGTGAAACGTTTAAGATTAAGTTTAATTCTAGCACTGTACATCTACATTTTGTCAATGAATTGGTTCATAGTGTCTTAGTCGACCAACATTTAAGGATTTAAGTGGACAGCAGCAAAAAAGGGAAGGTGTGGAGTGAGGTGGCTAGACTTTTTTTTCCGAATTGCGAAATGCATTCTGCTTTTTTTACATCTGAAGACACCGTTCACTAGTCCTTCTCTGTATGGATAATTGTAATTGTGTCATCATAGTTGTGGACCTCCCTTTTAATCGATTAATATATGCAGAGATGTCATGTCTTTAGTTCACCAAGAATTTATTTCGTCGTCGACAACCCTGGCAGTTTTATCGATTGGTAAAATACTGACCTACTTAGACAGAGCTCTCACTAAACTTCAGAAACAACAACAGCGAGATTTTTATCTCCGCTTCTACGGTTTTCCTCCTCTGCCATTTCTTAGCCTCCCTAACCCGGCATGTACACACACCCACATATGTTCGCTGTCACCGTCAACAAAAGCCACCAAACCGCAACTTGACAAGGTCTGACCCTGCTCACTATCTCACCGCATACAACACTGCTCTTATTGATCCGCCTTTCTCCTTCTGATGAAACAAAACACAAAGAGCCGAAGAGTCGTAGCCTTTTTTGTCATTTCAGCAAAGAGGTTTCCACGATATCCTCCCGAGCTCCGTCTCCATCCCCGCCTCAGCTGACATATAATATAATTCTAGGACAGCGAAGGTCTTCCATAGCATCTGCGGCAAAGGCAAAGGGTAAGAAGGCCAACGTGCAGACATCTATCAAGTTTCCATGTGCACACGGCGTAGTCCATGAGCAAACTGCGCTATTTCATTTAATCGATCCACTTTTGATCCAAGCGCTGCCAACTCCACAGAGGATGGACTTTACGGCAAATGCCTGCGCACACAGGGGCCCGCACTGCCGATATGACGATATGCAACCTGGCATTTAGATGTGGCCAGATCAATGGCTGGAACAAATAGAATAAGCTGTCTTGATAGGGCTAAGGTAAACAATGGGCAGTGAGCGGGGGTGCAAACACATTTTCATTGATTTAGTAACTGCTTTTTCGCCTCTTCAAAATGTTAGTTTATTGTAGTTTTGACTGGTTTGGGTTAAGTTAAGATCTATAACACAGTTATGGCAAGGGTTGAATTTGAAAATGCAACGATTGTCTTTGTTCTGAACGTATTCTTTGGACTGCAATTATAGATTGTTTTAGAAGTTACCTTGTCAGCCATTATTTTTTCAGACAACTAGACAACACTCTGTCAAGACTCTGTAATAAATACCGTTTAATAAGCACGGTGAAATAAGGTGACTGGAGGCTTAAGTTACTTGCTGAAGTTATCATAACTCTTTTTTCCCTTGACATTTTGATTTCATAGTGTTTTAATAGTGTCTTTCTTATAAAAAAGGTATTTTGCCATTAGTTTTAGAGTGCAGAACACAAGATTACGTTAATACAAATACGACACTGGTTCTATTAGCTCAACTAAATAATAAACTTGCTAGGTATCGATTAAACAATTTTAAATATTTAAATGTATTTCTATACTATTTTTATGGGTGCAGTGTAAAGGCTCCATTACTTGTTTGCCTAACACTCATACCAGGCCAACTGACAGATCAGATCAGTGGAGAGGCGACCCTGTTTACAGTAAGAATTCAGGTTGGTGCCATGTGCCAATCCCAGTTTGTCCTCAGTGCATCAGATTTGATTTTTTGAACAATAAAAATAGAAGTAGAAGAGCATTCATTCATTCATTTTTTACCACTTGTTCCCATTAAGGGTTGCGGGTGACAGGAGCCTATCCCAGTGACTTTGGGCCTTAGGCGGGGTACACCCTGGACAGTGGTCAACTCTGTACGTTTACACAATCATACCAGAAACTGTTTTCTGTCCCAGATAAATTTTGTTGATTTGTGAATTTTACTAGAACTTAACAGATTTATTTGTAGTTGTTTAATCAGTATTGGCAACAACAGAAAGGCGTACATCGGATATCGGCTCAACAAATTTATATTGTACGATTCCAAGTAAGAATTCAGTTTTTTTTTCCATCAATTAAAACATCTCTGTTAGTGAGTAGATATGATTTATCCTATACTGTGGAACATTTAAGTGAATGATGCACTAAGGGCATTTTTCCTGGCCCACTTGCAAATGTATTTGGGTTACTATAATGTTAGACAGTCAAAAAAAAATCAAGGCTCATTCAATGCTCAAATCACGATCAATATTCAGAAATAAACTTACTTTGAGTTGCATTGTCTGCAATTTTCCAAAGCAATTGCCAGCTCTGAATTAACTGTAATCATTAACTTCACATTACCATTGGATTTAATTTACAAGTTCCACTCTGCTCTATGTTCTTATTAAATTATGCAGCGTGTAGCTTGATCAAAGAGAATGGATATGTTATATGGTCAGATTATATTAGCGGCCCACAGACCACGGGGTTATTAAAACTCTGAAATAAAAGTTGCTTCTATTTGCTTCACGGTTCTGCTCAACAAAACACCATTATGACATTAGGACAGTGATTGGGTTGCAATATAAATGTTCAATTAGCTTTGCTCCGGTAACATTTACAGCCAGTGGGTCCCGTTGAATTTAAAAGACTGTTCGCCGAGCTAACAACTCCACTGTGAGGCTTTTATTAAAACACTGGTGATGGACAGTGTTAATGTGCAATCTCGCCTGAGGAGTACAAAGCAGCGAAGGCCACATATGCGCTGGAAGTAAGCAACTCAAATGAACGTGGCTCAGACTGATGGTTTAAACCAACTACTAGCTGCGGTTGTGTCCTTGGTCAACACCTTCACTGCTCATTTAAACTCCATTTTGGTACATAACCTGTGCGAGCATTCATACGTCCGACCATTTCTGATGCAAAGACTGTGTTCTGTTAAATGAGCTACAGAAGACACTATAGAAGTTCAAGAATTTACCAAAACGATAGAAAAAGAGCCACAAAAGTTAGGCTATCTCTCTCCATGATAGCCTAGCATACCAACAGCATATCAAACCACTGTGGATATTGTGCAAATTAAATTAATATGGCATCTCCCAAGGCAGTGATGAAGTTATGTTTTGTCAAAAAAAAAAAAAAAAAATTATTTTTAGCTCTAAAACATGAGATGTCAAAGTAAAGCTACTCAAGAGAATGTTTAAAGGCCGATAACATGCAATGCATGATACTGTATTTGTAAATTAGAATGTCAAAATAAAATCTTTTTGATAGATATTAAAATACGTTATCGATTCTGAGAGAAATATTATCTATTTGTGTCGATCTTGAAGCCTTCATTCATTCGTCATTATATTTCAACCTTTTTTGATTTAAAAAAAAAAAATTGAAATGAACAATGTCAGTGTCTCAAAACTATGTATGTAATGTTGTTTTGAATATATGAATATTTATAATGTATACAGTGAATCATATCTAGCAAAAAGAGTGCAACCAAAAGAGATTATTATATTTAAAAAGTTAAGTAAAGTTGCAAATAAGGGTATATGGTGACATTTCACATGCCATGGACACAATGAATACCTGCAGCATACTCTTGGTGGCAGAAAAGAAGGCCATAACGAAGAAATGGATGACACAAACTGAAGCAATGATCAAGGACTGGACTGAAATTATAAGTGGCATTCGAAAAATGCAAAAAATTACTATTTGACTTATTTGAAAATCAACCAATTTGACCGACTTTGGACTAAATGGAACACTTTCGTAGGACGACATATGCCATTCTTTAGATGTATTGCGCTACTATTGTCTACTTTTTGCGTCATGTTCAGTGTTTCATTTTCTGTTTAAATATTAAAAATGTGAAAAAAATAAAATAATGCACAGTACAAATAATAGTTTAGTTGACTAACAAAAAATATAATTGTGACTAGTCAGCTATTAACATAAACGTTATAGGATTTCACTTTTGTTATATTTTTTTAAAAGTTGGAGTAAACTCTAGCACCAGAAAGAAACCCATATGCAGCGAAATTGAGAAAATGTGAATCGAACGCATCCTCTTGCATTGAGGCGACCACTTCTCCACCTTCGTATGATAAAGTCGACTACTTGATGTGAGGTCTTTGCACAGATCATATCACAGACGGGAAGCCACACAGGTGAATTAAAAGATTATCTGGCACCCCTTAATGTCACCGCCTCTACCAGCGGAAATTGCCAACAGCGAGGTCAGCGGAGAGGAGGGAAAGGTTGGCGGTGTTTGAACATGTGACGTTTTGGAGATGGAAAGGTCTATGTGTTTTTCCAGTTTGTGTTTTGGAGGGTCGTGAACTGCGCTTGACCCTCACGTGACCCGGTACACAGGATATCTACCCATCCATCTGTAGTCTGTCCACCCATGCGCCCATCTCCTTCTCCAGCTGCAGGCCGGCTACACAAGAGCAGCTCGGGTCAGCGGTTCATTACTGCAGATATGACTTTGTCTGCCACTCAAGCACACAGAGTCCACTGGAACAAAGTCGCAGCAAACGGAGCAAACAATTAAAGGAAAAATATCATGTTTTTTTTTTTTTTTCTTCATTATTAGCCTTTAAACATAGTCTTGAGTACCGTAATGGATAAATATTACGCAAAATTCTCCTTCTCCTTCATCAAAAACATACCTGGAGTAGCATTTAACTTGATTCACATTTGTTTGATGAATGCTCGTTTGAAAATCTTCTACACTCCGGCCGTTAAAAACACTCCCTGCTGTTCGACTTGATTTTATCAAGGGCCAGATGTTTCGGATGGTTTTGTCCTTGGGGCCAGAAGCGTGTCAAACGTACCAACAATCCTGCCTGGCCACTCAAAATGATCTTCTTTATGTAATTCATACCAAGAAAATTAATGACTTTCTCCGTATGGAATACATGGAGAAATAAGTTTGTTGATTTACCAGGCAACCAACAATCCAGAACTACTGTAAACCAGGGCTAACCAGGACTAAATCAAAACTAAACCAGGACTAAACCAGGTCTAAACCACGACTATACCAATAACAATCAATAAAATATTTTCTATAGTTTTGGACGCCTTAAGTTGAATTGCCCTGGAGTAAGATGTACTTGATTCATCCTGTTGGGTATGTGTACTCAACCACATTGCAGTGCCCGCAGACCCATCTCCAGATCTTGAGCTAGTCTTGACAATAACCCCTTAAGCCCGGTGTCCACTGTACGATTTTTTTCTGTCTTATAAGATTTATGGATGTCACACTGCAAGACATAATGAATTAAAAGTTGTAAGACGAACACAGTCACATTGCGCGATGAATCATACGCTCAATCGTGGCTACATTAAAAGATAAGGTCCCGTTTGTGGTGGAGCTCTTCTGCCGTTAGTTTGCGACGCGTTTGTGTTTACATTTTTGACAAAGATTGATCGAACAACAGAAGGCTCACTCTGCGACTGCGATTCATATCAGATATCAAACATATCTGATATGAATCGCAGCTCGTCTTTGGTCGTACAACGGTTCTAAGTTTGGTCTTTGTTCCCGTCATACTGAGATCTATTATTCATTTCATGGGTTAAAACATGAAAACTCAGCACAGAAAAGCCCCACACCTCCCTGGAGTCAAACGCAGACAATACCCTGAAATACCTCACCTCTGAGTAAGACAAAAGCAATAAAAATGTCTCTTAAGTTTGTGACATGCCCAAACTTAAAGACAAAGGACAGGATAAGAAGAGCAAGGATTCGATTGGGGCCAGAAGCCATATTGACACAGTGAAAAGACCTGACCACTGCCAAAAACCAGACGCTCCTGTAAAAAGATGAAGACACTTTTATGCTCCTTTTGTCATATTTATGTCAATATCAATCTGTAATGTAATTTAGCCCAATCCAATTAGGGTAAGTGAACAAGGCAGCAGCAGATGGGTAGGTTTTGGCCTTGTTAAACATAATGCATTTCATTTAAGATCTTTATACTCAACAGTTATGGGCCAGCGCTTGGAATTAAACCCACAACCTCCTCACAACAACCTCAAAATAGCAGGTTGATGTGGCCAAACATCAAAATGGAGCAATATTATTCACACACTTTAAAAGCAAACCAAGCAATTTAGTTTGAGTCCACATTTTGTTTCAGTTAAAGGAAACTAAACAAAAACTTTAGGATTAACTAAACATACAACTGCAGCCCCAAAAGTTAAAAGTATAATCTCCCCCATCAGTGATCAAAATGTAAATGTGTCCTTGAGCTTTACATTTTACACAGCTGGCCTGTTTAAGTATTTTTCTTAATTTTGTGTAAACATTATTTGGTAAACGTCCATTGTAACATCGATGGTTGGCTTCATTGGTGTCCTCCATTTCTTCGTAATGTTTTTGTTGTTGTTGTTGCTGAGTTCCAAAGGTAGACATCTATTTTCACGGCCGGTTATCTTGGCAACCACGGCAAGGGGGAAAACATTACAAAGCAGTCCATAGAAAAGCATGGAATGACTGGAGAGGTTCAAATACTGCACTTTGGAGATTGTAAAACAAACGCTGTGTGGTAGAGTGTGATTATAAAGGCACAGTGACCCCGTCTGAAGTTGTGCTTTTTGCCAGTGCGTGACAAAAGAGCCACAAAAGTGAGAAAAGGCCCTTTACCCACAGGACTGACTCTGTGTATTAAGCGACTGCAGCCCTTCAGAGTTTGAAATGCTGTTGCTAATTCTCGTATATCATGTCAATACTGTTTAAACACAGGCAGCAATAGTCTCCACTTTGGCACTGTTTAGTTCACCGGTATTTGTGAACGCTAAACTGAATGGAGCCAAATTGGCGACTAGTGCCACAGTCAACAACCAGAATCCTCACGATGGTTACTGCGGATGTTACTGCATGTGAGCACTTTACAGAGGGAGAAAAATATATAATCTTACCATATGACGCAATGAAAAGACTTCAGGACAATGGAGTTCGAAGGCCAGGTGAGACATCTTTAGCCTCGTAGCGACTCCTGGTGTTTTAATCTATTGTTGTGTATCATTTGGGAGTCATTAGTGGCAGTATTTTTGGATAATTTAATTACTTTCCATTGTCAACTGCCGACTGTAGAACTGTGTCCATCGCTGGGGTTTTATGTCCCAGGTACACAATTTGAAAGTCAAATGGGATGTGAATGTTGTCACTCAATGATCACTTTTTATTCTGTTCAGTTTAAAATTTTTATGAACAGAACGCAACACAGAGAAAGAACAAAGGAAATAAGGGCAAACGGTTGGTAACATTTCTGTTAGACGGTAAGACTGTCATTTCCAATATTTTAAATGTCTATTACGTGCCAGTCCAGTCCTTGATCACTGGTTTGGTTTGTGTCATCCATTTTTCACGATGGCCTTTTTCCCTGTTGCCAGACGTACACTCTAAAGGTATCCATTCATTATGTCCATGGCAGGCGTTTTGAGACCCAAATAGATAGATCTGAAGTCCACAGGGATGCCAGTGCTGAAAACAATTTACAGTGCTCTATTAATCTCAAAACACATGGTAATGGTGGGCCACTTTGCAACAGCAGTTTCTCCAGCAGTTAGTATCTCCCTGTGAGTAGTGAGCGCAAAATAAAACGTGATACATTTTTCCAGTATAATTCTATCCAAACAAATGTCATCCTCCATAGAAAAGTACATATATTTTCCCATTCTTCATCTGTCAAAACAAACGTTCTCTTTCCCACTCGGTTTCATATATTTAGTCAAATAGCTGGCCAGAGTATTAATGACATTTTCAATCAGAGGGTCAACGGTCAACGTTGCTTTGTTTAATTTATATATGATTATTTGTAAGTACCTACAAAATCCTGTTTCTCAACATATCAAGGTTTATACATTTCTGATTACAATCTGATTTAGGCCTGGTTTAGACCTGGTTTAAGACGTGGCTTATACTGATTTAAACTTGGTTTAATACTGGTTTAGACCTGGTATGTCCTGGTTTAGATCTGTTTTAGTCCTGGTTTAATCCTGGTTTAGACCTGGTTTAGTCCTGGTTTGGTCCTGGTTTAGATCTGGTTTAGACCTGGTTTAGTCCTGGTTTGGTCCTGGTTTAGATCTGGTTTAGACCTGGTTTAGACGTGGTTTAGACCTGGCTTAGATCTTAGCCCTGGTTTAGTCCTGGTTTAGACCTGGTTTAGATCTTTTTTAGTCCTGGTTTAGATCTGGTTACTCCTGGTTTGGTCCTGGTTCAGTCCTGGTTTAGACCTGGTTTAGACCTGGTTTGGGCCTGATTTAGACCTGGTTTAGACCTTGATTAGTCCTCATTTAGATCTGGTTACTCCTAATTTGGTCCTGGTTTAGACCTGTTTTAGTCCTGTTTTAGACCTGGTTTGGTCCTGGTTCAGTCCTGGTTTAGACCTGGTTTAGACCTGGTTTAGACCTGTTTTGGTCCTGGTTTAGTCCTGGTTCAGTTCTGCAGATATTGTTTCCATTCGTATTCAAATTGTTTGTATTTCAAAAGCGTTTCTAGTCCCGAGGACAAAACCATCCGAAAAATCTCAGTAACCTCGGTAAAAAAGGTAAAAGTTGAATAGCCCGGGTTGACGTTGTGGCTGTGGAGGCAGCAGATGTTTTGGCCCTCAGTTTCTGCTCTGATCTGTGATGTGTTCTCTGGAGGTGCAGGGGACAGATGCTGGAGCTGACAGCTGCATGGACTGACCCCGCTGAGCACCCGTACAGCAGCTTTGGAGACCGACTGTAGCTACAACGCCATATGTCAACAATAATGATACAGTACAACCCTGTCACCGCATGCAATTCTGTCAACGTGTTACAGCTTTTTATTCCACTGGAAGACCTATGAAAAGTTGCTCAAACTCTTAGCCACAATGCTAAAAATCAGCTTTAAAATTATAACTGTAGACGTGAAATTACCGTCTCTCTCTAGTTGCTACGATACAGACAACGCGCCACCATATTTGTCCGGTGAATGTGATGACGCGAATCAACTGAACACAATGGCCAATGTCGCAATTTTAAGGATAAAATGCGCTAAAACAAGTAATCTGTGCAGAATCATGAACAAAAAGGGCAGATTTGTGTTCTTTCCTGGCATTTTTTAACACAATGATTGCACTAAAGTTATATATTATGTTGAGGTTATTGCATTTTGGTTTGTGTCGAATCATGTCGTTAAGTATAACCATCAATAATTTACTGATTCTTAGTTGACTACCTTTACAGATCCACAGGTATTTTTAAACGCGTCTCTGTTCAGTGTTGAGACTCAGACTTGGCTAATGGCTTGCCGGCGCAATCTGGAGTCACGTAATTGAACTAATCTTCACTTATAAATGAACTGAGGCAAAATCCGAATGTTAAAGTATATCATATGTTTATTTCCTGATATTTATGTCATTTCTCTGGTCCCCAGTCAATTAGCCTTTAGCACAGATGCCAGTTTTACATGCTAATTATCATCTAAATTAAAACATCAAAAGGGTTAAACACTCAGCAATGAGAAGAAAATCTTAAATTTAAAGATATAGATTTGAAACTTCTCCTGTAGTTTTCTCACATAAATGTAAAAACAAAATGTATTACAACTATTTCGTGTTTTCATATAGATTTAAATCGTTTTATATGTAAAAACTGCCAAAATTGAACATATTTGGGACAAGTGGACAGAACCAGGTTTTAATTCCTAGATTCATTTTGTACACATTAATTGTTTAAAAAAAATGTACACAGGGGATTTTGGATACTTTGATAAAACTAGATCCAACTGAAAATTGGCCTGAAATTTCAAATTTCGCCATATTTTTTGACTTATAACTTTAATAAATCGTCTTAGAATTGAAAATCCACAAATCCTTCAATATGTTTCGTCAAAATCTTGTTAAATTGTGCAGTTCGATGTTTCTGGGAGCTGCTTTAAGGCTGATTTTTATGTCTCTGTAGGAGAAAAATGCATTTTAAGAAAACAGCCTTTGAAGTTACAATGTCCCAAAGAAATCTATGGATGAAGTGGATTAAATCAAACAATAAAACATATTTAGGAGCAGATTGGACAAGTTTGTTGTTTCCACTTGAAAGCCTTTATATCATGAGAGCAAACTGACCAAAAAATAGTACATAGGCTCTCTATCAATCCATCCATCTAGCTATCTATTTAAAATTTGATTAATTACGCTGTCCTTTTCACAGACACTGTTCTTAAAATCTGAAAAAAATTGGGGTAAAAATAGTAATCATCATCTAGAATTTAAATGTTGTGAAGCCATAAAGAAGCTCTTGCAGGGATCTGGGGAGTGCCTTATACATTAGTTATAAGACCCACAGTGAACAGCAAAGGAAAATGAAAGAAAAAAAGAAGCGCTCTGAAGCTGCGGGACCTGAAGGGAAGAATACTTGACCCAGAGCCTTCACCCCATTAGAGGCAGATGAGAGGAAACAAAACACTGCAACCACTGCCGCCTGTGATCTACACTGAAAATAATGATCAAAACACAACGGCCCCTTCCAGGACTGACGTGTTTAGAACAGCTGCCGCCTGGTAAACGCTCTATCCCATTCATTTTAACGAGGCAGTAAAACCAAACCTGTAATTTTTACGTTTTTGGATTCAGACGCAAATGGTCTGTGTTTATATTGATCTTTAATCACACAGTGCGCTTCCGTTAAAGGGCCTGTACCTGATTTTTATTTACGATAGTTAGGATAAATTCTCTTGACATTACACATTGTTTGATAGAGGCGACTTCGTGGAAAAGACACTGGGTTTGTAATGTATAACCTGTGCATTTTATAAACGCACTTTGTTAGGTAAAAACTAGTACAGAAGCATTTGCCAGGGTCACCTCTTTTCAGCCAATCAGGCATATTGTACATCTCCAAACCTTTCAGCATAGATTCAAAGCTGGAGTACTTGACGTTTTTGCGTGTAAAGTTGTAAATGTTGTTTTCTGTCAAAGAGTTTCTTGTAAAATTTCAGACAAAAGTGAGACCTAAGTGTGCTGTCTGCATCTAATAATACAGTGTTTTATCTCCAAGTACGAGCTAAAAGCAGCACTTTGATTGGCTGCGTTCAAGTGATATGTAGGGAGCAAACCCATGAACAGGAACAGCCATGAATACAAATACATAACAATGTCAAAAAATTATAGATTATTGCTGACTTTTCATCAATAATACAGTTCATGTATAAATATTCTTTATCTAGAAGCCTTCAGTCATCATATTTCAACCTTTATTTGGATAATGGATTTAAAAGGCCTTCGAAATAATCGTTTGATAGTCGAAAAATAACTCTTGTTTTAAAACTAAACAAACATTTCTTATTCACTCTGTGACCTGTGTTATCAGTCACTATGAAGTGAATCCAGCCAGCAGATGGCGCCAGCGCTATATATACAATCTAGTGAAGTTAGTGCTGAAAAGACATCATTGTGCGGATTTGCTGCAGCAGTTATCATGTTTAGATGCAGAAATGCTCAGAACGAGTTTAGCCATGATTTAATAAAACAGCGGAATATTCTCAGATAAATGACGTATGAAGTCTGAAAATGCATCAGAAAATCCCGGGAGTTCAGCAGGAAGTGTGTTTGACGCTTGGAGGGGGAGGATTTTCTCAAAACAGCGTGAGTGCAACTGAATGCTACTCCAGGTGGGCTTTTGATGACGGAACATTGTTAGAACATGGTTTAAAGCTCAAAAAGATAGTAGCAGAATAATCGCCAACTTTGAAATTCAATTCAGTCTTTCCCTCTGTTTTTGTCTAGCTATTAGTTCACAAAAATATCAATACTTACAGTCCAAGTTGTTTTCTTGTCGATGGAAACCATAATAAACAAACTATATTAGTTGACCTTTTATCACAAATCTCCCAGAGACAAATCATTAACAGTTTTGTCTTATATTTCCTGTATAGTCGACAGCAATGACATTTGATCTGAAACCTATGGAGCTCATTATTATTATTATTCCCCCGCTCATGAACAGAAATGATGTGCCGATGGTATTTTTATCAGCTCGATGAGAGTTGTGCTCATAAAACACAATCACTCAAAAGCTGGAGTGCCTAAATACAGTCTGTTGATTGCAGTCACTTGTTTGAAAAGAGTGCTTTATAACGAGATTTAATACTTGGTGTTTTTAGTTTTCACAAGTATTTTTGATTGCCCCAATTTTTTCTGGAAACTCTTGACGACTTAAGTTACTTCAGAAATTAAGTACAGAGAGCGTAAATGTGAAAAGCGCCGCGCCCTGTTCTGTCAAAGACTTTTTTTGTTGCTGTTGACACCCACAAGGCTCTACAAGAAGGTAAACTATGAATACAAATATGAGTCATGTTTTTAACACATAGAAATTTAGGGTCCAGGGCAAGAAGCCTCACATGGGCCCCCCTCGAATATACTCTATATATTTTTTTTAAATGTCCAAAACAATACAAATCAATCTAAATTGTTTCCAATGAATAAGACATTACACTTCTACCAAAGCAGTCCTGTTCTACATGCATGGTACAGTATGCAATCAAGCAATCAAAAAGCATACGCAATTTATCTTCCTTCTAATTAATATTCAAATGATTTCCTAGTTTGGCTCCTGAACCACTCGGTACGTTTCTCCAGAGACTAAACAGCAGCAGCGTGACAAGAGGCTCCACAAAAACAGTCAAATGCCACAATGCAGGACGTCTTTTGGGCATTTGGTCTTTTCATACAGCGGCTATAAACTGTGGAACTCATTGCCCAAAGAAATAAAGATAAACATTTAGCTCTTCCTTTGTTTTATAACTATGCCTGACTGCATTGTCCCTAATAATAATAAACATGTAACTGTTACAGAAGAAAATAAAAATATTCCCCCAGTTGCCAACAGAGGGCACAACATTGCAGTGAGCTGTAAAGCAGTTCAAATGTGGCTTGACATGATAGTTTCTTGCTTCGAAACTTAGCTGAATATTAGCCAGTTTGAGTTCTGAAATGATCAGAATGTGTCCTGGTATGGTATGGATTTAATGGATTTTAAAAAAGGAAAAATAATTTCCCGGAATGCCTGCTAATGATGTCAAAAGGAGGAACCATGTGTTTCGACCTGACTTTTAGGAGCTGTTAAAGTGAAAAAAATCTTACTTACTTATGTTTTTTTGTGTATAAAAACAACAAAAATTGAACACATTTGGGACATTTTAATCTGAAAATGGACAGAACCAGACTTCATTTTGAACACATATTAGTAATTAAAAAAAATATATATAAAATATATCTAACCGAAAATTACCTTTAAAATTCAAATGTGTTCTCATTATTTAATTAAAACCAGTGGGCGAGGCTACCGCGCTCAAATTGAGCCGCCGACTGCAGGCTGCCATGTTTGCAATCTGCTGCTGACCGCTAGGGGCTGCTGCGGAAGTAGAATTATTCAATGCAAGTCAATGGGGAGTTAGACGTTTCAAAACCTACTTTAGAGCCTGGCTCAAAGTACGGCTTTGGTCTCAAACGTTAGCTTACGGCTCTGTGACAACGCTGAGGGGGGTGAATTTTTTTGAACCAGGCTGGTTTAGCCGCTGTGATTTTTTAAAGTTCATGCATATCTAATGAAGAAGGCGGGCTTTACGCGCCGGAAATGTCAGGGCACAGCCATTCACCTACGAGTGGGCGGTAACCATAGAGGCAACGACGGCAGTACGTCAGCAAAAGGCCGCCCCAAAGTCGCCCTCTCCCCGCCTCTCCACCGAGGGGGGAGTGGTGGGGGCTAACCCGCGGCCATTTTGAATTCTCCATGACTGAGCCGCATTTTCATGAATGGGGCGGAGCGACAACCGTCTGTCCATTATTTTTTATGTCTATGATTAAAACTTGTCAGACTTAGAATTAGATATCAACAAATCCTTCTGTACTTCTGTCAAAATCTTGTTATGTCCCAGATTGTACAGTTTGGTGTAGGAGCTACTTCAAGGTCTGAGCTTTATGTCTCTGTGGGAGAAAAATGGATTTTAAGAAAACGGCCTTAGAAGTTACAATGTCTCCGAAAAGGAAGTGGATTAAATGAAATAATAAAACATCGTAAGAAGAAGATTGAACAGATTGATTGTTCGTTTCCACGTGAAAGTCTGTATGTTTAGACTGACCTAAAAAACAAAACACAAACAGAAGATGGTAGCATCTCGCCTTAATTGTTCTTTTCATCATAAGCTTCTTGGGAGTTGCATGTTCAGTGATTCATGCATGTTTGAGAAATCCTTTATTGCGCTGCATTTGAAGAAGAAGCGTTCAGAACATTTTCCTGGTATATTTTCCAGCGTACATTCACAAACAGCAAGGGCAAAATGCATGGGGATTTTAAAGAACTGTTATACATTAATTAAGTATTCACAAATAGAAACTGTTTCATTTACTTTTGAGATGCTGTTCAAAAAACTTCCCCAAAGTAAAACGCTTTAACAGCTTTTATTTTCTCTCTTCTTGTTAATCCAGTCTGACGTTTAAATTGGCTCTTCACTTGTAGTTTTCCTAAAATCACACCACCTTATAAAGCTATTGCTGTATTGTATTGTTTTGACTTTTCTCCAACTTTTATTACATGATCAAACACGCAATTTCAAATTCACATTATTCTGGAGGCCGCCATACGTTGTAATCTTCCTTCCGATTGTATTTGATTGTATTTGTACCAAGTAAGAGCCATTTTCGGGCCGCGCAGGAAATTGGCGCATTGCTAACTGTACATTGAACATTTTGCACAATCTACTTTATGTATTACTTTAGGCAAGGCAAGTTTGTTTGTAGAGCATAATTCAGACACAGGGCAATTCAAGGTGCTTTACGGGATAGGAAAAGTTGTATTAAAATCACAAAACATATAATAATAATAATAAAAAAAGAGAGCTTTAAAAGAGGAGAGTACAGATAGATATTTCAGTCGTACGCACATCTGAACAAAACTGTTTTTAGCCTGGATTTAAACATTGTCAGAGTGGAGGCCTGGCTCACATCTTCAGGGAGACTGTTCCAGATTTTAGCTGCATTAAACTGAAACGCTGATTCCCCATGTTTAGTCCTGACTCTGGCACCAGCAGGAGGCCCGTCCCTGAGGTCCTCAAGGATCCGAGATGGTTCATATGCGACTAACACTTTAGCGGCGAGAGTTTTCCCTTGTTTGCAACTCGTGTGAATCGAGTTCCTGCTTGACTGGAAGTGCCAGTACAATAGAAGTGCGGATCCGGAGCAAAAAGAGGCAAAAGTGGGCGGGGCCGAATAAGACGCATCGGATTGAGGATAAAACCAGGATAGAGAACAGTATTCAAACAATCAGTGTCACAGAAATGAAGCTTCGCTGCAGCAAATCCGCACAATGGCGTCTTTTCAGCGCTAACTTCACTAGATTTTATATATATATATAGCGCTGGTGCCATCTGCTGGCTGGATGCACGCAGTAAGTGTCATTTCAATAGTGAGTGATAACATGTCTTAGAATGAATAAGATATTTTTTAACATGAGATGGCAAATTTAAGGCACTCCAGAGCATGTTTAAAGGCCAACAGCAACATGAAAAATGCAGAATATTTTCCTTTTAACACTAAACACCAGCATGACGTGTCTTATTTAAGCTCACAATTTATGATTTAGCATAACAAAGGGCGTTTAACTTTCTAGTTGCTTGCGTTTTCAAACTGATTGCATTTCAGTTCTGTACAGCAGGTCGTTTTGAAGCAGAATCCCGAACCAAAAGCTGCCGTGCGGACGCGTACTGATTTCTGCAGCACTCGAGCACCAGGTGTACCGCATTGTGTCTGGGGCCGGCGAGGTAAAGTGGAGCTAAGGGATTCCTACTTGAGCATCGTCTGTAAAAAGAGATAACAAATAAGCATATCGACCAAATAGTGAAATAGCCGCGCTCGCCGCAAACACACACATCTGTATCCCTATCTAGCCGAGCACTTACTGGCACCTCCATTAGCGCCGCTACTAGCCTCAGTCAATAGCGCTAACCTCGTGTGGCCCGCCGAGCACTCACACGCGCAGCCCACCTTTTTCAGGCTCGCCGCCGTAATGCACTGTAATCACGGCGCTTCCAGGGCTGATAACGCCTGATGTCAGCACACAAACACGCCCGAACGCACGCACGCACACACTCGCACACACTCGCACACACTCAAACTGTTAGCGCAGATAACGGGAGAATGCCATTGGACGAGTGATAAAGTTCAAGGGGAGTCTCAGGCCAAGTCCTCCAGGTGTCCTTTTAACAGCGTTGTTGTTCCCATTCGACCTGTGCCTGTGTTTATCTCTGCGGCTTAATGAATCTTTGGTAGTTTTACAGTGCGGTTTTGTAAAATAAAGTCTGGGCAGTTGAGCGACAGAGTACATACTGCATGTGAGAAGTTTATTTGTAAATGGCTGAACAGTGTCATTTTAATAAATCATGGAGTTTAGTCTTATATGTTTCCAAAAGCCAAATGCAATACATTATATCAGGGTAATTCAACGTAAGGCCTGGGGGCGAAACCAGGCCGTCCAAGGGTTATGGTCTGACCCTCAACCCATCTTCCAAAAATGTAGAAAATATTTTATCTCTTGTTATTGGTTTAATCCTGGTTTAGACTTGGTTTAGTCCTGGTTTATCCCTGGTTTAGTCCTGGTTTAGCCCTAGTTTAGCCCTGGTTTAGCCTTAGTTTAGCCCTGGTTTAGCCTTAGTTTAGTCCTGGTTTAGCCCTGGTTTAGCCTTAGTTTAGTCCTGGTTTAGCCTTAGTTTAGTCCTGGTTTAGCCCTGGTTTACTCCTGGTTCAGTTCTGGTTTAGCCCTGGTTCAGCCTTGGTTTAGTCCTGGTTTATCCCTGGTTTAGTCCTGGTTTATCCCTGGTTTAGTCCTGGTTTAGCCGTAGTTTAGCCCTGGTTTAGCCTTAGTTTAGTCCTGGTTTAGCCCTGGTTTAGCCTTAGTTTAGTCTTAGTTTAGCCCTGGTTTAGCCTTAGTTTAGTCCTGGTTTAGCCTTAGTTTAGTTTTGGTTTAGCCTTAGTTTAGCCCTGGTTTAGCCTTAGTTTAGTCCTGGTTTAACCCTGGTTTAGCCTTAGTTTAGTCTTGGTTTAGCCCTGGTTTAGCCTTAGTTTTGTCCTGGTTTAGCCCTGGTTTAGCCTTAGTTTTGTCCTGGTTTAGCCCCGGTTTGATAATATTGGTAGAAAATTAGAAATAAAAGTAAGTTTTCAGCTGGAGGAAGTCAGAATTATAAGGTTAAATTTCAGTTTTACCCGTCAAAAGATATATATTTTGACCTGGTTTGTGATTACCACATGTATAATTACTGGGCTAGTTCCCATGAAACAAAAACTGACACAAAGTCCAAAGTTTTCCCATAAGCAGAAACTGTGTGGTGGCATCTGTTGAAAAGCCAGATGTTCAATATGGCAAGTTTGTGGGCCCCATCTCTAACAAAACAATATCTAATATTGTGTTTTTAGTCTGCTTTCTTTCCAAAACAACTAATCTCCCGAATGTCCCTGTCATCCATCAGAAATTATGACATCCTCAAATATTGGAGGATTAATATGTCCTCTGATCCTCAACTGAATAAATTTCTTTTTTTTTTTAAGGGACAATGGAGGCTAACCAGCTCTGTGGTGAATAATACTCATAAGATTTTCAGTCAACAGTTTTAATAAAAGCCGATTAGAAAGTTTCAGAAACAGATTTTCAATAAAGTTATAGGTCTTTAGTTACGACATGATTATCCCCAAGCAAACTTTTTTTTTTTTCCTACAAAGTCAATGGGGAACTCATGGGAAATTTACAATCAAATGGTGGGTGGTCACTGCTGGGCTCCATTCAGTGGGTAGTGCAGGTATAAGACTCGAATTACTCTGCTTATGCTAGAGCGCTGTTGGACATTATTCAGGCTTTTGTTCACTTTAGCTTGAACACTTCAGAAAAAGGAAAGAATAAAGAAACAACAGACTGTAAAGTGAAGAAATTAGAACATGGGCATTTGATTAGCATAGCTTGAGCGTAGAAATTATCAGAATGATACGGGTGGAGGGTTATCATTACCCAATTTATCACAAAACTTTACATGCACATTTTCTTGGGGGCCAGCTCAGTAAAATATTAAATATAATCATGTTCACTACGTTTTAGTGAAACGTATGGTCTAACCCAGGCATGTCCAAACTAAGGCCCGGGGGCCAAAAGCGGCCCGCAGACCAATTTTTCTTGGCCCTCAAGCTTCCAGGCGAATTGGCCCACATTGTCCTAAGACATACTTTTTACAGCAAATTTCAGATTTTCTACTATTATAACCTAAATAACTAACATTTCGGAGTGAGACAGACCTGATATTAAAGCACTGAGACTGAATTTAGGTGTGGTGGCACTTAAAAAATCAAATTAATGCAACTTTTTTGAACGTTTCACGATTTATTTGTGGCCCTCCTCTTGGTCTACATTTCAGTATGTGGCCCTTGGTGGAAAAGGTTTGGACACCCCTGGTCTAACCTGTCATATGGACATCGAGTTCAATGAAAAAGAGCAAACTTGGGTAACGTCAGGTGTTGACGTTAATAAAGACGGCAGAGCTTTATGGATTACAACAAAACTAGAACAAAACATGAACGCACAACTACATTCATCGTAACATGGCTAAAAGCTGAAAAAATAAAACTAACCCTAACCCTAAAACCTCCCCAGTTTATCATAAGACAGGCCCTTTAAGAAATGTGTGCGTCTGCAATGGTTTAGTTGACTTTCCGCCGTACTGCTAGTGCTCGTCCTCATTAGCATCCTTCACACTCCACATCATCCATTTAGACCCGCTTTATCTGCCCCTGCCCTTCCCTGCCCTCCGCCAAGGTCTGCGCACAAAGTCGAGGCCGAGCGGCGAATCCGAGCCGGCGCTAACTCAAGATAAAACCCAAGGCCTTCCCCTCAACGTTGTCGTCATTTCGCCAACCTATTCATCCATTCCACGCTGCACAAAGCACGACATTTCCCCGCATCGATCAGATTAAGTGTTTCTCGAGTCACCTAATTCTCTTAATCCCCACCTCTTCTTGTGCTTTTGTTGTTTAACGCCGCTCTTCGTTTTGGAGTTTTGTCAATCTTCTGCTTTAATTGAACACGGGGAGCCATGTTAACCTTCTCGTCAATGTCACTCCGTCTCGTCACTTTTTTGCATTGTCTAGCATGTTTTCTATAATTACAAGTTTGAAAACTGCACGAAAGAGATAACTTTTGAGACACTCAGCACAAGAATAGAAGTGTGAGCATGTCTGGGCAGTCAGCCGAGTGACCCGTGCAGCTAAATGTTAATCATCATCATTTTGTAGCCTTCAGTTTTGACAAAAGCCAGCCCACGCCTCTAACTTTCTAACTGGTTTTCAAATGTCAGTGAGAAATTTGAAGAAATATCGACTTGGAAACGCTAACCTAGCTAAATTTGATTGTATTTAACTGTTTAATTATATTGAACTTAAAGGTGCTGTACCTGGTTTTCACTTTAAAACAGAAGAAGTTCATTTTTTACGGTTTGAATTTGTTATTCCTCTACATATTCATAGTGATTAGTTTTTTTGTGCTTTCACAACTTCCGGGGTCAGAGCGAGGTTTTTCAGTCATACATAATTAGACAGCACACAGCGGTCTCACTTTGACCCTAAGAACTGCTTTTACTTTTTATTGTATCTGTTACTGGGGCAAAACAAATGTTACTTTATAACATGAAAAAAAAAGAATAGATAGTGTGATTTTTATCCAGCTGTCGACATTTGAACCATAATACACTTGTAGACAGCAGCGAGATTTGTGTTGTTCACACATTTGCAAAAGGTTCATAGTAAAGCCACACAAAGTATGTTTAGTGCACTCAGAAGCCTATAATATAATATAATATGACAATTCTTCACAGTAGACAATGCATCCTTTTGGCGTGTCATTCAGCCCAATTATAATGTGTCTGTATTGAACATGTGTATCCATGGAAACCAAGGCAAGCTGTTCATGGTGTCTGAAAACATAAGCACTATTCTGCCTCCATGCCATACTGTGCGTCCAAATGCACACCACTTTATGGCCTGCTGTTATGTTCTTGATCATATTGGTCTTTAAAGCAGTGTTACTGACAGAGAGATGTGTCAGAAGAAGCTGACAGACTCAACCCAACGCAGTCCAACTGATGCAACATGTCAAACATGCTCCAACCTGAAGTGAGATCACATCTCTCCATCGAAAACACACAGCCGGCCTCAGCTGCACAGCTTCATCAGCTTGAGCTAGACTTGTGTGTGTGAATATATTATTCATCGTGTCTCATTCCTTCATGCCTCATTGGCGACATCTGTCATCTGTGGAATCATTTTATACATGTTTGATGGTCCTTCAAGTAAGAAATGTCACCAAAAGTGAAAATAGTCCCAAAATGGCTTCATTTTAAATTTTAAAGCTTTGAGATCAAATGGCAAAATTCATAGTCTTTGCATATCTAACACGATCTCTGCACGCATACTGCAGGAGAGAGTTTGTGAGAGACGGATGGTGCTGTAGTAAAGTTTGACTTAAGGAAATTCATCAGATTTTACTGATGTTTTCATAAAACATCACAGTTATCATTTTAATGTCAGGGTAACTGGCAGTGACTGGCAACAAGTTGTGATTAAGACACATTCTAAAAGGCTTTAGTATGTGGCCACGTTTGATCTTCCACAAATATCAGCTGTATGAATCATTCATACATCAGTCCAGTGCAGAGATGCTTTCCTTTGTGCATCATGACTGTAAACATGTGGCGGCTGTGAGTGAATCTGCTCTCAGCCCATGGCTTTCTTTGTGTCCTCTTTGATGGACCAGGGGATTATTTTCTACATTTATAATGAAGAGAAGCATATTTCTGAAGTCGAGGAATGTCTTCTGTCTAATGTTTTATGAAGATGTTGGTCCAGGGTCTTTTTCTGCTTACGTGGAGCTGTGGATGGGACAACCATGACAACATGGGCCAGGGTAGAACATGCACCCACAAGTACCACACTAAAAGGCCTCCGCTGAGAGTCTGAATAATGCACAACATGGAATGAGCCTCAGTGTGTATAAGAGCAAGACGTCCTCATTCCAAAAGCTGCTGCAAGGAAATGTTTGACCACAGGAGCAAGCATGACGTACTTTGCTCCCTACAGTCTGGACAATTAACTCCTTTGGACATGTAACTTATATCTGAAAAAAGAGGTTACAAATAGCCACAGCTGGACATGCTGCAAAACTTACCACGGTACAGTGGGTTGATCATGCAAAAGCAGGGAGTTATAAGATCATTAAAGAAATTCAAGAAAAATCATGCATATTATATAACATTTGATATTTTGTCTTGGAGTTGTGTATTATCTCCAACAGTTAATGATATCTTCATTATTGTACTAGGTCCTAGTTATTCAGTCAGTAAAAATATATATACACTGTTCATCTGCTCCTTTTGCTTTCAGGGGTCAGCTCGGCAAATCAGTCGCATGGATGCCCTTCCAGGGAATAGAACTGTTTTAGCAAATGAACAATTCAATTCTTTCAAGCAGTTTGCAAAGTAATCTTCATCTTTGTGTTGACACATCGGCTTTAAAACAATGGCTTTCCCCACACTGATTGTCTTAGAGCTGAATTATCCTCATCCTCGAATGACTTCTTTCGTCTCCGCTCTCCCCTCGTCTTCTCTTCATGTTACCTATTTTCATTCACGATCAATTTCAGACTCTGTAATACATCTGTATGGTAGGGTTTCTCTGAGACAAAAGGTTTCAAACTTTCATCTCACAATCCTCTATCTTTTGAATTCTTTCACACTTGCTAACACAAGATATATCCACAGATGCAGCCATCAATCTCACACAGCGGTCCTAAGTAACTCAAAACACTCCTCACAAAGCCCTCTCTACTTAATGCTCGGCTAAATTGGATTAAAAAGCAGCGTTGTTGTCAACCTCAGTGAAGGAAGCATGATACCCGTGAGCAAGTTAATGAGATTTCCACTTGCACTGCGCATGGTATAAAGTTATAACATGCACAATGGCAATAAAATAATAGGTTTTCCATTCATCTCTTTGGATGAAATAAACCTAAACCTTAACTGTGTCAGGTCCAACATTGAAACCAGGTCCTAAACTAAATCTGGGGATGAATAAATTAGAACTAAAGCTTTATCAAACGCTACATAAAAACAGATACCGGCGCTAATCCACGACTCACCCAGGTCTAATGTAGATCTTGACCAGCTCTAATTCAAGACTATAGGGACTAACAGGATTACTCCAGAGCTAACTAAACCAGCCAAACCAGGACGGAAAGAGCTTAGTGCAAGAATTAATCATCGTCATCGTGCTTCGTCCTACGTTGGTTGGATGCTCACCAGTCGTCTCGCTTCACACCTTCGTCGTAGTTCATTCCCGTCCATTGCTTGATGTTATACGAGTGATTCTTTGCAGGGTATTGTGACAGGAAATGTGGCCAAAGTATATTTTCTATTTTCAATTTGTCTTCTTGTAACCTCAAACATCTCAAACGCACCCAAACGATCTATCGTTTGTCTTGAAATAGTCCATGTCTCTGACCCGTACAGTAATGTTGACCACACAAAACTGTATGGAAATCTTATCCTGATCTTTAAGCAATTTCGAGGTCTTACGAGTACTTTAGACCTTTTGGAAAATGTCTTTTTAGCAATGGATATCCTTTCCTTGATTTACTAAACAGCGACCACATCTGCGCAAATCTACAGACCTAGCATATCCTTCTTTTTAAATCAAAGCAGCAGCAGCGCTAGAGGAATCACTGTCGATATTAGAGGTCATCCTTCCACACTTGCACCAGGCTCTTGAATAATGTCCCCTTCATTTTAGATCAAGTTGCTCTGATGCCCGTTTTAAAAAGGAATACAGACTTTTCTTTGCTGAAGGTTGCACATGTGAACTCCAGAGTGTGTGGGTATCGTCGTCTTTGTCTCCAATTGATGTGGATGTTGTTGCTTATTGTCTTTTATTTAACCAGGTAAGAATCCATTGAGATCCAAACCTCTTTTTCAAAGGTTGCCAGCGCCAAAGTGCAACATTTGCAGCATTTTTACAGACTCTACTACTTACTATAAACAAGAGACACAGCCTAAAACAGAACTACATTTAAAAGCACAGATCATTTTCATAGGATTTAAGATCTTTGTTTTTTAAAAATAGCACAAAATCCCTAAATGGCACCAGCTCACACAACCTCCGTCAGACTGGAGAGAGTTCCAAGCTTTGGGAGCAGCATAACAACTCACTGGCTCACTTCACACAATAAAAAGCAATATATGTCACGTGAGCGGCGGCCATAGTGACCTTCAGCTCTCTGCAGAAGGGCGCACAGATAGGACGACATACAACTTTTGCTGCAGAAAAGGAACCTGCTGCCAAAATCGTTTTTTTACTACAGGTCAATAGGAAAAAATATAAAATTTAAAGAAATCAATTGTAAACTTCTCCTGTAGTTTACTCACATAAAAGTGAGAAAAAAAATGTATTACAACTTTTTCATGTGATGTTTTCATGTAGAAAAAAGGGGAACATAAGGTACATTTCAATTTCATTTTTTGTGTCATTTTGTATATTAGTTACAAAAAATGTACAGTGGGGATTTTGTATTTCTTATTTAGTTTTTGAGTAAATTAGATCTGACTGAAAATTGCCATAAAATTTTAAATTGTGTCAAATTTTTTAGACTAAAATTTTATTAAATCAGGCTTTTCAAATCCTGTATGTTTCGTCAGTACAAGATTACAAAGTGTGGTGTGTGTAGGAGCTACTGTAAATGGTGATCTTTATGTGTCTGTGGGAGAAAAATGCAATTTAAGAAAATGACTTCTGAAGTTACAATATCCCTGTATGAACTGTGTGAATGAAGGGAATTAAATTAAATGAAAACAGCATTTTTAGGAACAGATTGGACAAGTTTGTTTGCTTAGCATGAGCTGATATGTCGAGAGAGCAAACTGACCATAAAATAAACAAAAACCATCAAAAATGTTTGCCTGTTGTGTCTCGCCTTTACTGAGTCCGGCCTGATTGTTGTATTATTATATTTTCCTCTATAAATGAAACTGACATGAACTTAATCTATGCTTTGCTCCAATTAGGTTTAAGATTTTTCACCGTGGACGGAGCATCTCAAGGCTTTTCAGTAAATGAAACCCGGGAAAGAGTATTGTCAAGTAAACTTCCGTTGCCATTTTATAAGTTAAATAAAAACACAACACGTCAGATAAAAGAGTTGCAGGATTAGCTCTGACGTCTCTGGTGTAAATCAAGTCTTTTAAATATAGACGCATTGGCCTACGTTATGTGTCAGTGATTCATGTAACACGTGGAGGAATGGATGGTTGAATCAAAACATTTCTATTTACCTTCTGGGAGTTTGTGTTCCTTAAGACACCTATGATTGCTGCAGCCTTACTTTGACCCAGCCAGTGTGGTGCTAAACAGTAGATAGGAGGCAGTAATGTGATTTGGTGATTGAAATTACTTCCATTATAAAAAAAATGTGTTCTTTTACCCTCAAATCTGATCTGGGAGGCAACACAAAACGGGCAAACAAAAGGGTAAAACAAGCGTTAAAATGAGCACATAACAAGCAAGATTGTGGTGCTGCAAGATCTGGAGTGTTATGAAAATGCACACGCTATTGTGAGACGCACATAACGGGTGGTTTAGGTTTTTGTTACGTGTCTGTCCCTGTAATCCATTCAGGGTTTGGTATTTTTGAGTCTCAACCTATCAACTATCAGTGCATCTTTTTTGGTTTTTTTTGCCACAATCCTCCACTATTCCATCTCCAGAGCGGCAAAACCATAAGACTCCTCAGGCTCTGATAATTACCATACTCTCGTTCAGTAAATAATGGCTGGAGCAATACTTTTTGGAGCTTAATATTTATCATGTCTATGTGCATTTCTTTTTGCACTAGTGGGGTAGTTTTTGTTTACTTTAAAAACTCTTTGTAATACGATAAGATCTGAGCTTTAGAGAGTCGAATAACTCAAACTTTTTCACTTGCGACCCCGAAAATAACAATAATTCACATTCGCGACCCCCAAGCACAAAGAATATGCCAGACGCAAAGTGATAAATTAGCCTTATATCTAATGTTTGATTTTATTTAAAGAATATAGACCTAGAAAAATGGCTTTGACAGGCCAACAAATAGGAATCTACATTACCACTGCATTTGAAGGGTGTCAAACCTTGTTTAAGACTATTCTATCAATTTTTAACCATCATCTGGGAACCCCTTGAAAACATTTCGTGTCCCCCATTGGAGTCCCGACCCCTAGTTTGAGAACCACTGGAATAAATAACAAAGTACATACATTTTACTGGGATTCTCTTGTGTTTTTGTCAATGGCATAAAGACGTTTCAGTATTATCTTTTATTGTGACGGTTTTCTGTAGCACTATATCACACTTCAAAATGTGTTACTGTGACAGGCTGAGGCACTCTAAAATTTCACAAAAGAGTTTGGGGAGCTAACCTTTGAGTTCGTCTGAAGACACTCACAAATGAGACTCTGGCATCGATCGCTAGAGTCTATGACCTGGGGGAAGATATGTCCCTACAAAATCCGTCATTATCTCCCTTCATCACAGACATGTTACTGAACTACTTTCTGGGGTTCGGACATCAAAGTTTATCTATTCGAAAAACTAAGCTGAAGCCAACGCGTTTGTCAAAGAGGTCTTTCCATCATTTATGTTGCAGACCAGCTGAGCACAGCATGTTTTCAGTCAGAGTCAATTTGGAAACCGAGGCAAAGCTCTGTATTTATTATCCATTAACTGTGGATGTAAGGATCCCTTTTGGCAACATCTTAAACATAAAGATGTTAACTGCGTTTTAGTGAAATGTGCAGTCTAACCTTGTCCTTCAACAAAAACAAAACAAGCCCCACACCAGGACTATACGAGGTTTCAACAGCGGTATAACATGGAATAAACCAGAGAAAATCAGTCTTAACTTGGACGGAACAAATCTGAAAGCTGGTTAATAATACCGATCGTCAAATCACACAGCAACTTGCCAACTTGGTAATGCCCTGGTCAGAAAGTTACGTTGCGTCAAAGCTCCAAACTGCAAAGGCTGCAATTAGTTGATCCACAAAGACTACATGGTGCCGCAGATATCGTTTGGATTCCCCCAATCCTGATTAGCGTTGCAGAATCTCAGACCATTAAACCCAAAAAAAAATATGCACAATGTACTTTTTTGGGGGCTTTTAACCCTGTTCTAACATTGTTCCATCATCAAAAACATACCCAGAGTTCATGTTAGTTTGTTGAATCCAGATTTAAAGATCCTCTCCCTCCGACCGTCAAAAACACGGTGTAATGAATTTATTTGACATGTGTTTGATGTGTGACATGGCTCAGAGAATCTTCTTATCTGTTTTTAAGTCCATAAACCATCACCAGACTCACTGTGAGCATTTCTGCCGTCACATCACGATCGTTACAACTGCGTCACAGCTCAGGACGGCTCGCATTACAAAGCATTGCGTATATGCAAATTTGTGTAATTGCCTCTGCAGCCAGTAGATGGTGCCACAGCTAAGTTACTATGGCGTCTTCCAAAGCAGTGATTAAAGTAGTAACATTTTATTTTTAGCTGAAGAACATGAGATATCAAAGATACTCAAGAGCAGGCCTATTCAACTTAATTTACAGAAGGCCAGATTTTTCGGATGGTTTTGTCCTTTGGGCCAAAAATATGTCCAACACTTTTGAAATATGAAAAACATGTAACACAAAAGGCTTCGACAACATCTACAGAACTGAACCAGGTCTAAACCAGGTTTAACCCAGGACAAAACCAGATCCAATCCAGGATTAAACCAGGTCTAAACCGCAGTGCACAAAAATATTTCTAGATAAGTTTAAATGACTTGAATTCAGGACATGAATCTTAATTTCAATAACTCTGAATATTTTCTTCATGGGCCTAGATTACTTTACTTGTTTAAGGGTTGATGTAATCCCTCATTCGTCCAGGCGTGTTCCATCGTAGAAAAGGTTTCAGGGGTTGTCATCCGGACGCTGTTTGAAGATCGAGACATTTCGACTTCTATACAAAAGTCATTGTCAATCGATCAAGCTGTTTCTGTTTATACTTGTCTCCCCTTGGGCTGTCCATGTCTTCCTGTTGTGCTGATCTTTGCTAGTGTTGCTCTTTTCCAGAAGTATGGTGAACTTCTTGATTGTCGTTCCTTACTTTTCTTGTGTTGTGCAATCTGTGTAAAATCGAACACTCTTTTGAAGATTTCTTCAGGGACAATGCTCGTAAGTTTCTTCTGAAGAAATTCCATTCTGTGCCTCAGTTTATCTATTTTGGAGTTGTTTCCCCTAATTCAGCATCTGGTTTGGTTCTGCATCAGGTTTCTTCTCCAAATCTTCTCTGCTCTGTGTCCTTTAACTGGAGGTTTGATCTGGAGGTTTGAGGCTCTTCGGAATGATGTTGCTCTGTCTATGTCTCAAGTTAAACCGGAGGTGGTTTCTGTTGTCTGCTAGTTTTCTGGCTGTGTTCTCAAGTTCCTCTACCAGATCTAAGGTTTCTTGACAATTCATTGACAATTCATTGACAATTGAAAAGTCATTGATATTGAATTTTGGATAGAAGTCGAAACGTCTCGATCTTCAAACAGCGTCTGGATGACAACCCCTGACTTGTTTCAGGTCATTTCTTCTTATTTCAAGCCAAATTGTTTAGTGAGGTAAGAATTTTTACTTAAATCATTGGTAAATTAATTTTCTTATTTTAAACTAAATTATCTTATAACCAGTCAGAAATTTCTTGAAACCAGTGAAATTGTCTACGTCACATAGGCAATGAAATCACTTCTAGTCAAAATAAGATTAATATTCTGAATTCAAGTCACTTTAAGCAATACTAGATACTGAATTTTCGCAGTGCACGTCTAAACCAATAACAAGAGATAAAATATTTTTCTATATTTTTGGATGATGGGTTGAGAGCCGGTTCACATCCATAGGAGGGCCTGATTTGATCCCCAGACCTTAAGATGAACAGCCCTGCTCAAGAGCATAACAAAAAGGCCAATAACAATACAAATAATGCATAATATTTATCCTTTAAATCAGAAAAAACAACCAAACCAAGTCCGAGTCTAAACTAAATCAACACCAGGATTACGCCAGGTTAAGACACAGACTGAACCTCGTCAACAACATCCAAACTAGGATAACGTTGGACCAGAACATTTCCAAATATTACTGACCCTGAATGAAAGACGGCCAGAGAAGAAAGAGCCTCCTTCAACCTGCTCCCTGTAACGCCTTCCACCAGATGAGATGCTGATAGCTCTCACCGAGGTCACTTTTAATTAAACCGCGATGAGAAGACAGCCCAAGGGATTAAGGCCTGAGCGAACACTTGGATTTGTGCATTTATGACTAACACAGGGAACTCCAGCCTTCATCAGTGACCTTTGTGCATGTGTGGAGGAGGAAGAATGGCAGGCTCATGTCGGCGTTCAATGTATCAATTACCAATTTCTTTCAGTCGCTTTGAGCAAATGTATTTTTCCATTTATTTTGGGAAAATTTGTGACAGTGCACTATGTTTTACTTGATAGTTATTCATATTAATCCATAGTTACCGTTAGCATTCCAATCTGTGTAAAAACAGGATTATGTACAGGGTTTAAAATCTTGTTTTGCCTATATTTCTAGCCTTTTCATGTCTTTATAACTGTTTTTTTTTTCAATCTCAAGGCAAATTTAAGTAGATAGAGGATGAAGAAGACTGATCTCTGATGTATAGTTATCATCGATGACACTTGTGGATCATAATTCTGGACATTTTAATTTGGAATGTTGATCTTAAACGTCTTGATAAAAGGCCGCTAAATGTATCATCCATAACATGCCTAACGACTTCATTTCAGTCGCTTTCGTGAAATGTATTTTCCACGTCAACTTAAAACCACCATTAGCATTACTACTATGAAAATGGAACGGAAAACGGAAATATTGTTTTGTCTTTGTCCAATTTCAAGGCAGTATTGTTTAGAAGAGGATGCACTTAAGTTGCAACAACTTGCCGCGCTGTATCACCATTTAATCGAAGAACAAAGTAAAGAGCAGTTGGTGTGTACGGGGGAGAGCGGAAAACAGGGATTTTCAGATGATGTCTCAAAGATTATTCAAACATGCATGTACCCCTCTGAATACAATTTAAAGGACTATTATTATGCATTGTGTGTATTGCCATTGCCCTTTAAACATTCTCTTCAGTATCATTACTTTGAATTTTCATTTTTTACAACTAGAAATAAAACGTTTTTACAAAGAGCAATATAACTTTATCACAGCCTCGGGAGATGCCATATTAACTTAGCTGTGACTCCATCTACTGGCTGCAGAGGCAATAACACGTGTATACACACAATGGTTTGATATGCTAAGCGATCACAGAGTAACAGGGATAGTTTTTAGATGGTAGACATGCTCCGGGCAAATATAGTTACGATTTAAGGACTTAAAACAGCACAAGATTCTGGGATAAGTGACGTCTAAAATCAGAAAAAACAACAACCATCAAGGTAGTTCAGCAGGAAGTGATTTTGACGGTTGGAGGGGGATAGGATATTCTAACCAGCATTCCTCAAACTTGCGTGAATGAAGCTAAATACAACTCCAGATAGGTTTTTGATGACGGAACATTGTTAGAACATGGTTAAAATCTCAAAAAAGTAACTATAGCATAACATGTGTCCTTTAAATGAGATAGAGAAAACAACTATGAAATGCTTAAAAGCTTTTTTTTAATTTAATTTTGCGTACTATGTCTCCTTTGATTGAAAACCAACTGTTTCGACATATCAGGTTGAGAGTAGAAGAAGGAATGTTTGCGAAAGGAGTGAAGTTTAAGGGATTTAATCTGTATTTCCTTCCTTGGTGAGAGTAGATATAAAATTTGCCTTCAACGATCAGCTCGTCAGATCTTCAGATATTCAACCGAGCCAGATATGCGTTCAAATATCCGTTATGGCATCAGTGCAAAGTGTGTATTTTCTACCTCGGTGATGAAGGCCTTGGCGGTTGCGGGGCTCATGAACAGCACGGCCCTCCTCAGCGTGTCCCTGTAGCGGTGCAGCTCCTCCACCCTGAGCGTCCTGAACAGGCTGGTGATCATCATGTTTATGTTGGACTCCACCTTCTGCAGAGACACGTCCATGCCCTGCTGCGAGGTGCGGTCCAGAAAATCCTCGATGCCACGGATGTCTGCGCACAAAAACAGATCAAGATTAGAGGTTTATCGCAGAAGTGGGTACGCCCGATACCAAGCATATCTCCTCCGCACGCCTCCATGGTATATTTCACGTAAGATAACGTTTTCTGACTTCATTTTGTTTTCAAAGCGGTGGGATAGGGACACAAGGGGAGTAGCGGGGCATACTGTTCCACTGACATAGCTTTATTCAGTTCTTTTAGTTTAGTTTAGTTTTTTATTACAAGAGTAAACAGAAAAGGAACTCAAATCAAGACACAGAGAGACAGCAGTCAAACATTTAACGTAGTCCTAAATGTGTAGTCCGGTGTAATTGTCCCATTTGGTCCACAGTCTGTTGAATTTGTCCTTTTTTTAGGTTTAGTCCGAATGTGATTTTCTCCATTGTCTGACTCTCAATTTTTACGTCAGTCCAGTCCTTAATAGGCTCTTTTCACAATGGCACTTAGCTAGCTCCGGTTGCGGATATTCACTTACCGCTCCATTCATTCTCTAGGGGGATTAGTCTTGTTAAAATAAATCAAAATAAGAAAGATCTCATGGTGGAGAGCGAATCCCAGATGGATAATCACTGGCAGCAGGTTAAAACTATTACGTATGTTGCAAATATGTCACCGGAGGAAAACCTTTGGGTTTATAAAAGTAAGTGTTTTTATCTCAAAGCTAAAGGCTAACTAAATTAACAAAGCAGACAAACGTGATAAAAGTACATACAAAGTCATGTCAGCTTTTGTAAACAGGTTAGCTCAGTTTGTGGTGTTATTTTAACTATTGATTAAACTGAATTTAGGTTAGCATTAGCTTTGAGATACAAACACCACCTTTTATAAAAAAAACAGGTTTCCCCCGGTGAAGTATTCATACAGTACATGTAGGTCATAATATTGCAAGTAATTATCAGCTGTTACTCGCCCTCCGCTTTGTGTTAATTGATTATTGATTAATTTTAGCTGCACACGGCTAATTCTCCATAAGGAATGAATGGAGCAGGAAGTAAAGACCACCGGAACTAGCTGCTCGGTTTTGTGAAAAGGGCCTTTTGTTGGCGTCATCTATTTGTGCAGCCCAAAGATAGCTACTGTGTCCATTGCAGGAGTTTTGAGGCCCAAGTCCATGGTCCTGAAATTGAGTGGGATGAGGACGCCAAAGAGAGTCTGAAGTACTTTGTTAATCTCGGTCCAATATTTCTGCACAACAGGACAGTCCCAAAACACATGGTAATGGTGGACGTCCAGGCAACCACATGACTTTATATCATTCAAAACAACAGCACATTATCTTTCTTAGAATTGTTTTAAATGTGCTTTTTTCTGATTTATATGCCTTAAAAATGTCAGTCAATGGGTTATAATGGTCATTGCTTTGTTTAATTGCTTGCTATAATGACTCTTATTTGAAAATACTTATAAAAGTCATGTTTTTTCAAGCCAAAGGATTCCTTCAACATATCAAACCAATTAATTTGATTTTCTTTTACAATCTGGTCAAAAAAAAAACAACAATATTGATATATTTTGTTATCCAGATCTTAAATCTCAGTTCGGGGCTGTTTGATGCAAAACCTTGGTCATAAACCAACCAGTTTAAGATTGTAACATCTTGGTTTAGTTTGTATGCTTTGATTAGCTCTTTGCAGTAAATACAGATTTTCATTTTTCTCCATGATAGTTGTAGAGTTTTGAATCAGATACACGGTTTTTCGTCCTGCCATACAAATCTTGATATTGTTTTGTCCCACTCATCAAACGGCCGGTTGGGAGAGTCTAGAATAGATAGAGGAATCTGGGCAAATCATATTTTTTTTATAGTTTTAATCTTTTAAGTATGGGATAAGAGTGCATTTTTCAAGGTTTTTTTTCATGTAATAAAGTGCAATTTGTTTTCCCCCATTAAAGACAGTAAAAGAAGTTATTGATGTCATAATGAAATCGCTGTCTGCTGTCTGCATCTTATTATAAAGGTTTTGTTGTTTCCCCCAATTTACTCCAAAGCAGCAAGTTTTAAAAGTAACTGGTCGAACATTTAAACCAACAATGTCGTATGCAAATCCAACGGTCTACGCTCCGCTCAAATTTGATTGGGGCTCTAATTTTTCTGCATCAACGGAGCGTCTCCAGGTTTTTTTAGGGGGGACACCAGAAAGAGATGCGTCGTCTCAAAAGTTAACAGCCAATGCCCTTTAAAATACATTATCTAAAAAGATGACAGTCACGTAAACGCCGTGCATCGCGTCCAAGATTTTGGGGAATGATTCACGATGGACTAGGACGGGTTTATTGTCAAGCTGGAGAAACTGAACATACATTACGACGTCAGTTATACAAGGAAAGGAGAATACGTGGCGTGAAAAGCGGCCTAATTAAAGCAGCCTAATTAATGCTTACATGGCAGCTATGGTTGTTAATTCTCTGTGTAAAGCATCGTCCCTCTGATGTCCCTCGTTTGTAACGTTTTGAAACCTCCTTCATACGACCGACATTTAATAAGCAATTTAAAACAGTTTGATGTCAAAAAAGTGAGATGACGTTTCTGGTGTAGATTGACGTTAACTATACGCCTGTAAACTGTTTTTCCTACATTACGTCGCGTTGGAAATTCCAGTTACGCTAGTTGTTGTTAGCTTTACAGCGACGAAAGTGTGTAATAACTTTGGACCGCTGCAAACAGTTTAAGATGAACTGGTTTTGTTTTTCACGTTTTTTGGCAGAAATGAGGTCAAACTCCTTTTCGACACGCATGCAATTTTATCACGCAAACATACTTCTTTGTTTTGTTTTTCCTTCCTTCGTCAGACTTGCTCCAATTATTTAAACGCTCAAATTGCCTCCCTCCATTAAACAGCTTTGCAAGTTTAACAATAGCAGACATTTAAGTTCATTGATTATTTACCTTCTCTGCCAGCGGATTCAGACCTCGTGCTCCCTGTCGGCATTTAGTATGAAAACTGAACGCCTGGAGGAATTTGGTTAAACCGTATTAAGTTAAAAGCTGTTTGAAAAAGACTGGATACAGTAATGCATTATGGTTATACAGTAAGTAGAATTTGACACTTCGGCGTACAATCCATAAAGTAAATGAAAAACCACAACCCCCTCACTCACACTGACATCTCGTTACATACAATATGGATCAGATGTTCCTGTAATTATCTGTTTCCGTAACAGGCCATTATGTGCCTGATGAAATATGTGCAGCTGTGGAGCATAATTGTCTGTTAAACTGTACCTGAAATGTTCTGTTGTATTGCTGTGCCGTTCACACAGGCAATGCACTTCTGCTGCCAAGGAACACTGATTCCAATAAGTAGTTTGTGTTGTCTTGATCTGCCCTCCTCTTTTTCTATCATTTTCTATTCTTGTTATTTTCTTCTCTTTGAAAGTAGAATATTCCAACCCGTTCTATTCTATTCTTCGGGTTGCATTCCTATAAATTTGCAGTTTAAGAGTCAGATTGCAGATATGTCGACCTGGATTATGGTTCATATCTCTGTAATTACAGCACCTACCCGTATGGAACAAAAACAAACTGGCACAAATTTCAAAATCTTCCCTGGTGCCATTATTCAACTCAAAAGACGTGGTTGTTGTCAGTATTGGAGGTTTGTGGACCAAATCCCTAAGAAATAGTCAGAAAGTTTATTGTTTATTTTGGATATTTCTTTCAAAAACAGTACATCTTCAAGAGTTCATGACTATCAAATTCTGAGACGCAACCATTCCCTTCCTGAATGCATGATATTTATCTCTTCCAGGTTTGATTGTGAAAATGATGAGCTGGACTTTGGCTGTGTTCATGTTAGATTACACATGAGACAACGTGTCAGCCGGTGTTCCACATTTAAGCTGTCTTCCGTTTCAGTCAACAGTCGTTAGCCTTCAGTGCTGGGCCAGTGCTCTCATACAGACAGCAGGATATTTGTAGTTAGCAATAACTTATTCTTAGCCATGTCCAGTGCATAGACTGTAGATATCAGTGGACCATGTTAGCATGCTAGCCGCCGCGTTCCAAATAGGAAGCAGCTATGGAGGCGCTCCTGGCTCCATAAAGCCGAGCTGCCATTCACTTTCTATTGGGACACTGGTGCCCTTTACTCTGTAACTGTTTCTGTCAAACTCACCATCTTGGAACTAAAATGTCTGTTTTGACACACTCTACATGAATCAGGTGTTTTTTTTCTCGTTAGGTTGTTCATAAATCAAGTTATTAGCAATAGGCAAGGCAAGGCAAGGCAAGTTTATTTGTAGAGCACAATTCGTACACAGGGCAATTCAAAGTGCTTTACATAAACAGGAAAAATTGCATTAAAATCACAAAATACAAAAAGACACACAGAATCATTTTAAAATCATTTTAAAATAAAGTGCTTTAAAAGAGAAGAGTGCAGATAGATCTTTCAGTCATATGCACGTCTAAAGAGAACTGTTTTTAGCCTGGATTTAAACATTGTCAGAGTGGAGGCCTGTCTCACATCTTCAGGGAGACTGTTCCAGATTTTAGCTGCAAAAAACTGAAATGCTGATTCCCCATGTTTAGTCCTGACTCTAGGCACCTGCAGGAGGCCGGTCCCTGAGGTCCTCAGATTGCGAGATGGTTCATACGGCACTAACATGTCAGAGATGTACTTTGGTGCTTGGCCGTGGAGAGACTTGAACACAAGCAGAGCTGCTTTAAAGTCAATTCTCTGAGCCACAGGAAGCCAGTGCAGAGACCTGAGCACAGGACTAATGTGATCGTACTTCCTGGTTCTTGTCAGGACCCGAGCAGCAGCATTCTGGATGTACTGCAGCTGTTTTACAGCTCGTTTGGAGAGGCCAGTGAACAGGCCGTTGCAGTAGTCTAACCTACTGGAGACAAATGCATGGATAAGTCTCTCCAAGTCTGGTTTAGACACTATACCTTTAATTTTGGCAATGTTTTTTAGGTGGTAAAAGGCTGTTGATGTTATTGATTTGATGTGGCTGTTAAAGTTCAGGTCTGAGTCCATTATTACCCCCAGATTTCTAACTTGATTTGTCGGTTTTAGAGCGAGAGACTGGAGGTGACTGCTGACACTTTCTCTCTGTTTCTGCGGCCCAAAGACGATGATTTCAGTCTTGTCTGAGTTTAGCTGAAGAAAATTGTTTTGCATCCACAAGCTGATCTGTTGGATGCAATGACAGAGTGAATCCACTGGTCCATATTCACCTGCCGTCAGTGAGACATAGATCTGAGTGTCATCTGCGTAGTTGTGATAAGACACATTTGTGCTGAGTATTAACTGACCTAAGGGCAGCATATAGAGGTTGAACAGAAGGGGTCCCAGGATTGACCCTTGGGGCACCCCACAGGTCAAGCTCACGTGGTCTGAGACACAGTTACCAATCTCAACAAAGTACTCTCTGTCCTCAAGGTAGCACTTCAACCAATTTAGGGCAGTGCCAGTGATGCCCACCCAGTCGTCTAGTCTCTGTAGGAGGATCCTATGATCGACAGTGTCAAAAGCAGCGCTCAGATCTAACAGAATTAAGACTGAGGCTTTGCCCGCCAGTGTTCAGGCGGATGTCATTTGTCACCTTGATAAGAGCAGTCTCAGTGCTGTGATGAGGTCTAAAACCTGACTGGAAAACATCAAATGAGTTGTTTATTAAGAGGAAGTCAGTGAGCTGTTGGTAAACAACCTTTTCGAGGACTTTGCCTAAAAATGGCAGATTTGAGATGGGCCGATAATTTTTCAGTTCTGAGGCATCAAGACTGCTCTTCTTTAAGAGAGGCTTAATGACCGCAGTTTTCAAGGCCCTTGGGAATGTTCCAGATTGAAGCGACATGTTAACTATGTGAGTGAGTGGTGTTAACAAAGTGCTCAGAACAGACTTTAGAAATCTGGTGGGTAACACATCGAGGCAGCATGTACAAGAACTCAGACTGGTGATGATCTCTTGGACAGTTTTGTCAGTTACAGGTGCAAACTGAGGCAGCTCTAAATGTGTTGGTGGTTTTAAGGTTATTATTTGCACTGTGGAATTTATGGCATTTTTAATGCCCTGAACCTTGTCATTAAAGAATACTGCAAACTCATTGCACTTAGCTGTGGAAATTAGTTCTAACGGCAGCAGAATTGAGGGTTTGTTAGTCTGTTTACTGTTGCAAACAGAGCACGCGAGTTATTACTGCAATTTCCAATTATTTCAGAAAAAAAATCCTTCCCTTGTTTTACATAAAATGAGGTTGTACATGTACAACCTTTCTCTATAAATCTCTTTATGAATCTGGAGCTTTGACTTGCGCCATTTTCGCTCAGCCCTGCGGCACTCCCTTTTCTGTGCCCTGACTGTCTCATTATTCCTCCATGGCGCCTTCTGCTTATTTTTAACCATTTTAACCTTCATAGGAGCAATGGTGTCCAGAAGATTCAAGATATTAGATGTAACAGAATTTAAAAAGTCGTCAACATTTGAACATGAAGGATTTTCAAAGTTTATCATTTCAATGAAGAGCGCACTTGTGCTGTCATTTATGTGTCTCCTCCGAACAACTGCAGGACCAGTCGGTGATTTGGGAATAACAGACAGGTCAAAGAAAACACAGAAATGATCAGACAGTGCCACATCGACCACACTGACGTTTGAAATATTAACCCCTTTAGTAATTATCTCTATATAATAATAATAATATTTTATCTCTAAAAACTGCACAGACACCTCCACCCTTTTTGTTGTCGCGTGTTTCAGATTCAAACTTGAAGCTCGGTGGAGTCGCTTCTATTATAACAACATTCCCCCTGTTTTTGTCAAGCCATGTTTCAGTTAAAAACATAAAATCAAGATTATAAGAAGATATAAAATCATTAATTAAAAGTGATTTGTTACATAATGATCTGACATTAAGCACAGCAAGTTTCAGATTGGTTTCAATGTGACTGGACGTTATCTTTTCACAGGGAATATGAATTAAATTTCTAAGATTGGACAGTCTAACTGTCCTTCTGTTCTCCAGTCTGTGTGACGTGACTACAGATATAACACAGGGCCCCGGGTTTGTTTGACCATTTTCATGACCATAAGTCCCGGCAACGCTGAGACCCACTACATCCTAGCTATGGGAGATAACAGTTCTGGGGGGAGGTGGGGGAGGGCGGCGAAGGGGGAGACCTGGAGGAGGTTTGGGCAAAGGCTGAGTGGGGAGAGCTGGGAGGGCTTTGGGTGATGGACCAGGTGAAAGGCGAGGGGGTGGAGGTGCAGGTCGTTTTTTTGGTGAAGCAGGAGAGTTGAAGCTCCTGGGTGGTATGGTGGGCACAGATTTGTACGGGGAAGAGTTCATCATTGTTGACATCAGAACTCTTGATCTTGCTAAATTAGGTGTGAGTGGAACCATCTTTACTCCTGATTTGATCAGACTTTCAAGATGGTTGGGAAGGTCCCTGGGTGAAGGTGGAGATGAACAGGAGAGTGATGATTGAGTGGGAGTAGATGTTGCAGGGGGGACCCAGGACTGGTCTGAGGGTAGGGGTGGTGACAGGGCAGCTGCTGGGCCTGTCACTGACCGGTCCATTGCCTGTGATGAGGACCCCGAGGGAGGGGGGACGGATGTTGAGCTTGAACCCTTCACTGGGGGCGGTGGAGATCTTTGTGGTGCTGCAGCTGATGAGCTCTTTACTGGAGGCAGTGTAGGTGATTTTGGAGCAGCTGGAGCTGAATCCTTTGCTGGGCCTGGTGGAGCTGCTGTTGATAAATCCTTTTGTGGAGTCGGCTGTTTTGTTACTGCTGATGTTGAAGCATTGACTTGGTCTCTGGCTGATTGATCCGGAGTTCTTCTCTCATTCCTCTCTTCTCGAACTATCTGTTCACGACCCTGTCCACGGCCATTTTGATGTCTCAGAGCGTGGAGGAGGTTTTCTGTCAGCGCCCTCACTCCACCTCTGCACAGATGTGGGCCCCTTCCCCTGAACAGGTCCTCTCGTTTCCAGAACAGATAGAAGTTCTCAATGTAGTGCAATCCTCTAGGTGCACACTCTTTGGACAGCCAAGTGTTCAATTGTAGCAGCCGGCTAAACTTGTTGATCTTCCTGTCAATATTTGGAAGAGGTCCACTGATGAATGTTTTGATTTCTACTTTATCAAGCTCCTCAAATAACTTCATGAAGTCTTTTTTCAAAACTTCAGTCTGCTCCTTTCGAATGTCCACTGCACCCACGTGTACAATCAGCTGTTTAACTCCTCTGTGTGTGGACAGTACTCTGGGAAGCAGTGACGTAATCTCAGAAACTGTGCTGCTGGGGAAGCTACATGTTTTCATTCTTCCACTGATAGCACCGTCTCCTATCAAGAGTGTGTCACTGTCCTTGACGTTTGGCACAGACTGTCTGTCTTTCTGCTGCTTTTTATCAACATCATGGTGGCTACAGTTTTCTCGTTCTGTAAATTCAGCCTCTGATAGTGGCAAAAATCTGTTTGTAAGCTGTATAGCAGGCGACTTTACATTAGCTTTGTATCGTTTTGGTTTTGCACCGAGTTTGACCCAAGATGTAGCCGGCTGGTCTTTACCCAGTTTTGGGAAAGACACAGAGTCGCTCCGGTTTAAGTTGAAAGTAGCTTTTCTTGAAAGATATGTAGACTTCTTACCCCTCGGTGACACTGGAATTGTATCGTGAAGTCCTTTTTCAGATTCTAGAGCGAATATCCGTGCTTGTAGCTCAATTATTTCATGTTGATATTTCCGACAGCGTTCACAAGAGTTTGTTTGACTTCTCTCCCCGGACATGTCGCTGGCTCGTCAGATAGTTTGTTAAAAATGGAAAAAATTATCTTAAAATCCTTGGTTTCCTTCGAAAAGTCATAATCCAAGATTTATAGAGGAAAAAAAATTGATTTAAAAGCAAAATAAATAAGAAAAAAGCTGTAGCAAGCAGAAGCAGCAAGGAAAAGCGTCTGCACTCTTCAGTAACAGGAAGTAAAAAGATTGGTCAATAATAACTGACCAATCAGGTGCTTCCTTTTCCAGGGGCCGTTTTCGCTCAGGTTAGCAACAGGTTTGATTGACAGCTAGCGCCGCACGTTGCCGCCGTCTCCTCTCACCGAGGGGCGGATACCGTTAGCAACCGCGCTCCTGATTAGTCCGTGTGGTTGCCACGATACGCACTCGGATTTCCAAATATGGAGTCTGGCTCCGCTTTAGCCGCTATAACTGCTCATTCCATTATTCTATTATTTAGTTTATTTATTTATTAAGTGTTTTAGATGGTGTTAGTTTTAATACACAGGACAGAGACATGGCTGCCAAATTCTACCAACAACAGTGAGGATGAGCCTCCTTCCTTAAGGTATTGACAGGACAGAGCTAATTTATTTCGATGGATCAGTGGAAAAAGCAGCCCTCACACCATTGACCATATCTTCGTATCTCTGGAATAAGCTAACCCACTGGCCGGTGCGTCCCTAATAAGTTAGCTTAGCCAAAAATAGGCTCCATCGAGTCTGGCTCCAATAGACTTTTGAAAAATTGATTTCCTTGTTACGGTCTCTGGTCAGGCTTGTCATTCCGGTCTGGAAATGTTTGTTTTAGGCTGCTCTACATGCTCCTGCTTTGCTTTTTGCTCTTTATTTATGCAGAAAAAGTGCCTTTAAACATTTAAAAAACTGTACAAATGGTTATCGACCCGGGGTCTGTTGGAGACTACAGCCCGGAGACCATTAACAACTGCAGTATCCAACAGGACACTTACTTGAAATATCTCAGAGAGCATGTGGATAGTAACTTGTGTTGGAGCACAAAGGTCACCAGTGTCTGTGTGAGTCCATCAACAGCTTCACTTTGTATGTCGACTCAGAGTGTTTGGGGTGTGCAAAAACATCACGGCATTCAAGAGAGTCCATTTTGCGTAGAGTCCATTTTGCGGTATAGCACCACCTGTTTGTTGCTTTTGCTGTGTTCAAAAACTCAATCCGGAGTATTTTACAGGATCAATGCACATGTTTTTCTTGTCTTCTTTACTACAAATGCTTGATGATTAAATTATTTAGGTCGTAAATGAGCAAGCTCTCTAAACTGACCTACTTCATCAAAAACATAAATAAAACAGTTGGTTTGCAAATTTGAGTTCGAAATCTAAAACCTTGCAATACTGTCTGCAAGACAATAATAACAGACCAATCAGTATCCTTCTTTCACCAAAGTTGACTCCAGCTAGCATTGATAGATAGCGGGCCTCGTGAGTCTTGGCCACTGTTCCCTCTAAGCTGCGCGCGTGTGCAATTGCGCACAGCTCCCAGTGGCATCGCGCAGAGAAAATCTGAGTTGCGCACGAGAGAAAGAGAGAGGAAAAGTGGTAGAGGCGCGAGCCACAAACAGTGACGTGCACCTGAACATAACTGATCATTAACAGCACAAAGCGCTCCGGGGGAACTAAAGTTCTACATCCCATACGCTTTTAAGTAGACTTTCTTCTGGACCAACCCACCTCGTTTTCACGGAGAACAAACAGCTGACGAACTAATGCGTCTAGAATAGCGCAAATTACCGCGAAGACTCGCGCGCCCCATCAGGTGTGAAGGCATTACGGCCCATTACTGCGGACCCCTAAAATATTTGCTGGTAGTAAGCTGTACCAGCAGGCACGCAGACGACGAGCTCCTCCACCTGACGCACGGAAAAGTAGTCCCACTAAAATCATTGCCTCTGGAGTCAAACCATCACATTAGACACAAACTTAATCCAGGGTCAGACTGTGCACTTTTTGAGATTTAATCAACCCAACCCCGAAGTCTCAGAACTCACGATGACTAACTTGATTTGAGTTCATTCATTTTGGATCTGACTTGTCTCCGCGCGTCTTTACGCGGCGACAGTGTGAGGGCCGTGTGCAGCGCGGCACAGACACAGACTTCTCAGACTCCTCTGTCTTCAGCACCAGTGAAAAATCATGAACCAATCAGAGCAAACGCCACAGCGGATCTACAAAGTTTAGCGCTTCGCACAGTTTTCGCGTGTGTTGATATGTAAATTAGCCGCGTGCGTAACGAGGCGTTAAGTGCTCTATGCGCACAGAATAATCCCAAGTGAAAATTGGAAGAATGAAAATTAATGGCCACTGACTTATTTTGGCTATTGAAGACTGTCTTGTTGTATCAGAGCTACAGTAAAGTCTAATCAATGACATCCTTAGTCATAAATTAACTGTAAATTATCATTAGGCCTATTTGAAACATTAGGATCTAAACATGACACACAGGTTACTTTGTCCAGAGGCTTCCAGAGGAAATGTAAGCAGGTTACTGAATATTGCACAGAAGTGTTGCTGGATGTGAGTTAGTCTTTATGTTAAAATGCATCAAAAATGTGAAAGCTTTGGAGGGGAAAACACCATGACCCTGATTTGATGATATCCATTTTTTAATTATTATTAATTCTACCTAAACCAAATTATAGAGGGGCTGTGATCAGAGAGAGGAGCAGAGGACGGTGCAGCTCACAGACAGGGGGCGCTGTAGTCCAGGAGCTGTGATCAGAGAGAGGAGGACAGAGCAGCTCACAGACAGGGGGCACTGAGGAGCAGAGGACAGTGCAGCTCACAGAGAAACACTGATAAGATTTAGACACAAGTGATCAGCAGCATGTGGACTACACAGGTTAGCACAACTGTGCCACAGGTTTTCTTATGATAAACAAAGCCTCCATTTGAATCTTGAGCAGAAGTAGCCTGCAATCATAATGTGTGATTAAAGGTGCACTATGGAACTTTTGTGTGGAGGGCCTGCCATCAGCCTATTGCGTGACCATAAAATGTATCACTGTAGCATTTGAAAGCTTTCAAACTTACTCGCTATAAGGTAAATTCAAAATTCTATCCAGGGATGCTTCATTAATGGATGAAGGCCAACAAAACCAATTTAGACTGTGTTACTGCAGTGCTCTGATCTCAGGTTTTGAACGATTGTGACACTGATGTGGCCACAGTGCGTCTGATGTCGCTCACATGGTCCAAGGCACTGCTCAGGGAGTTTTTGTGTTCGCTCAGACACATGAAAAATTAGAGGGAACATTGGTCTTGGCCTAACCTAACCTTACCCAACTTTATCAACTTAAAGTGCCCACGACAAGTCTAAGTACTATTTTTTTTCTAAAACACCGTTAAGATAATTACATTTAAGATTCTGCTGAAGAATTAACAATTTTTATCCCAGTTTGGCAATTTTTTGGGGTACATTTTTTTTACTTCCTGTTTGTAAATCATGACATCACAGTAGGAACTTCAGTAACTGTTACCTAGCAATTATGATGTGCACTGAAAACTCCTCTAATGTCAACTAAATTATTATTCGACAGATAAAAATAAATGGTTGCCTTTCTTTAGTTTAATTAATGTTTAAACGATCAGAAAAATGTGTTTCTTGGTCGTAAATTCTCCCTAGTGATGTCATCATGTTTTGGAACTCTGCTCTACTTCCTGTAAATTTCAACATATTTTTCCATTTTTTTCTCACAAACTCTTGTGACTCTTTATTGGTGTAAAAGTACCATATATATTTACAACAAGTTTTATTCCACCAAATAAAGTAAAAACTAGAAAATGATGAAAACCTGTCATGCGCACTTTAACAATGTAGCTATTGTAAATTCTTTTTTTTTTAATTATATCGTTTTTTGCCATCGGATGTGACGAAGGGAGAGCGAGGACAGGCGCAATCAACAACGTCACTCCTGATTGGCGCTGTAGTTGCCATGGAGACCTAAGTGGATGGGCCTGCCTTGCTGAAGGACTAGCCAATATGTCTTTTGTACCCTTCTGAAAACGAATGTGTCTACCGAGCAATCTGTGCAAGCGAGCGAATGTTGGAGTCTGTGGGAAAGTTTTTTTTTTTTGTTTTTTTTTCCCCTAATGAGCTCCACGCAGGTCAAGGTAATCTTAATGGAGTCACTTGGTTTGAGAGCAGCGCTAATGACATGTGCGAGAGGGCTGGTTCTGTGGAGCACCCTCTTAATGATCTATTTGATATGGAAAAGGAGAGTCACTGCTGTCATTGGGAGTGTCATGTTTCGGCAATTAACTGGATTGATTAGACTTGTTGGGAGCAGGAGGGCGGGGGTGAAGGCAGACTGCAAAAGTTAAGATATTTACAAAGAGATTAGATGAAATAAAAACGGCTCTGAAAACTTAGAATGTTATGAAACCTCACTAAGGTTAAATACAGACTAAGATTAAGAAGTAAACAACTACAGAATAAAAGACACATTTTTACACAGTCTGGAAGTTGTTACAAAAAAGCGAGCCTGCTCATGGTAAGAATGCAAGTTTTAAAGGTATTTTGCTTTAGTTTCTACAATAAAATAGTGGTAATTTAATGGATGCAACTGATTATTTCTCTACTGTATTGCGCACGAGATAATAACATCTCCATGATGGCTTGAGATTCAACGCCAAAAACCATCCGTCATGTGCCAGTTTTTTTGGCAGTGGTGCAAATTGTCCAGATTGGCCAAAGTGTAACCCAGGTCATAAAATGTCAAACTCAACAAAAATAATAAATTCCTACACTACCGGTCATTGAACGCGTCACGTCACACGCACGCCGCTAAGCATTACGCGCACACCGCGGGCGCCAGGTAATCGCGTTCCTCCGGGCGCCTAATACAAGCACCTGTGCCTCTCCTCCGCTCATTACGTGGGGAGGAAGGCGACAGGACGCGCAGCCCGAGGTGAGACATAAACGTAAAATCTACTCGTTTTCATTGTTATCCCAGCCCGTTCTAAATCAAACGTTATTACTGTAAACTGTTATAGAAGCCCGCTTACCGACCGCCGCAGACAGGGTTCCGGTGTGCGCCGTGTTCGCAGTGGAGTTGGTGAGTCTGTCTGTCTGTTTGTTTTGTTTTCGTGTGCTACAGCGGTTAGCATTAGCTTAAAAGGTCCGCTAGCATTTTACCCATTCACTTGCATTGTAAAGATTAATTATGAACACTGCCTTGTATTGTCACCACTAGTATTTATGTGGTATTGCAATTGCACTTAATCAAAATGTATTTAAGTGAATTTATTTGCACTGTAAATAGTATTTATTATTGAAACTTTGTGTATACACTGACTGATTGAAATGAATGTAGCTAGCTAGTCTACTAGTCTCTTAGGCTAATAGAGTTTATTGGTTTGTTGAATGGTTTATTTATGCACTGTCTGTCAATCACAGGCCAGGTGTACCCAGTTGGGTTTAAACCTTTGATGGCGAGCTGAAACAGCCTGGAACCAAGAACCTCAACATTCAACAATCGATCAACGAAAGTCTCCTGCGGGTCTGGTAGGGGCTGGATGCAGCCGAGTCCCCTCCCACACACAAAATCACCTGCTCATGAATTTTCAATTGAAATAAAAAGCGCTAATGGACAATTGCAAGAACTTTCAGTAAAATCAAATGGACATTCTAACATAAGTCAAATCCTGAAAATTCTGAACGAGCCACAGTTCTTGTGGGACCTTTTCTTTGGACTATTAATTGCATTATTTGTGTAACATCTTGTTGGTTGAAAAGAAATATTCATGGATGGGGAAACAACATTTTTGTTTAACTTGGAATCTGCAGATTTTGTAAATATTGGGTTCATGTTTGTATGTCTATTTTCACAAGCACTGTTAATATAAGGCACCAGCCACAAAAACATAATTATCTGTGTCTGTATTATTTCTGCCACGCACTCCGAAGTCGACTCCTACCCTTCTGATCTGGGCCTATTTAAACTACAACTAAAGAGAACAATTTTTTCTGGCATTTCAACACATATGCTACATAAAGAAAAAATGTGGCGATTAGCTAGCCAGGAGGTCGTGTGCAGTATATAATACATACATTTTTGGTTTCCATTCAGACTCACCAAAACGCTCCAATCATGAATGTGTTCGACTCCCTTAGTATTAAAATACCCAATGCTGTGTTAGTAAGTGGTGTTCCAAAATGTGAAGAGGAGGAAGTGCAGGATTTCTTGTTACAATACGGGGCAATAGAGCTGCTCAGTTAAAATAAACTCACCTGAAAGTGAATTTCATGACAAACTAGTTGTTGAGTTCAAAACTGGTTCACCTTTTGAGATGTTGGGTCCTATTTTGCCATATTCGTTTAAACCTGATAAAAATGAATATTGTGTGCAAAGTTTATCTAAAAATGTATGGCTAGTGTAGGTTGCGCTTAAAACCAGGACTTACTTGTCTGACTTGAAACAAGTGGCTAAACTGTCTGGCCAAGACTTTACTGAAGTTCTGCAAGAATTGATGATTCAAATAAATGAAGCAGTTGCTGAGTTGCGCCCTGCTACCACAGCAGAACCTGCAGAACACAAAATGGCTGTCCCCACACAACCAGAACTCAAAATGGCTGCCCCTACACAACCACAGCACAAAATGGCCGCTGCTCCTGAACTCTCTGCCTCATCCTCTGAAACAAGACACGTTTCCATCAACATGTCTGCTGCTGAATTGAATCCACCTGGTATACAGAGGTACGTCGTGGAACACATTGTCAAAAATGATGATACCATGCATGTGCGTTCTTCACACAGACTACGAATGTTTTCCGGCAAAACACCCCGACCACAACATGAAGTGGATTATGACACATGGCGCTCAGGTGTGGACATCATACTGAAAGACCCTGCTACATCTGAACTACAAAGAACACGTCAGATCCTCGACAGCTCATTGCCACCTGGGCGGCCCATTACATTGTGAAGCACCTCAGTCCGGATCTGCCAGCTGAAACGTACATCCAACATCTAGACTCTGCATATGGAACTGTGCAGGACGGGGAGGAACTGTACGTGAAGTTTATGGACACACTGCAAGATTCGGGTGAGAAGCCATCTGTCTATTTACAGCGACTTCAAGTAGCCCTCAGTCTGGCTGTAAAGCGGGGAGGAGTCAAGCTGAATGATGTCAACAGGCACCTCCTAAGCCAATTCTGCAGGGATGCTGGGACAACAACCTCATTTCGAGCTCCAGCTGAAACAACGTAAAGCTAACTCCACCTTCCTTCGCAGAACTACTGCTGCTGCTAAGAACAGAGGAGGATCGGGAAGCCAGCAAGACTCAGCGGATGAAACAACATCTGGGAACATCAAAACAACGAGTCACTGCTCAGGCCCAGTTAGCAGTTGAAGAAGAGAGTGGAGTTTATGCTGCCCTGTCGACACTCACGAAGCAAATGGCCGAATTACAACAGCAGCTGGCTGCTTTAACTGCCTCTCAGAACACCCAACCTCACTACTCAATTGCTTCAAGAACCCGGAAACCACCTCAGAACCCCAGAACTGCTCAGCTTACATCTTCATCGTCTCCAAGTCCAAAACCTGGTTTTTGTTTTCGCTATGTGAAGACGGACATATTCGACCCCAGTGTGAGAACCGCCTAAATGATGCACTCACAATAAAAACGAAACAGTTCAACGAAAGAAAACAACAGTGGCAGAAACAAAATTCGTCAACAAATGAACATTTAAATCTAGTTTCAGTTCCTGTAGTGGGACATACAGGAGCTGTGCAGGACCCACACTGTCCTCAAGCAAAGAAGAGAATTGTTCATCGTGCCGATCTACAGCAATCCAATCCAGGGTCAACCGCAAAGCTGCCTCGAGGGGTTGGTTGGATCACGCTGCACGGCAGAAGTCAGTATTGCTGGTCACATCCACAAGTGCCTGCTTGACACAGGGTCCCAGGTGACCACTCATACCTGCATCCTCTTCTATAATGAACATCTCTATGAACAACAAATACAAACCACTTCATGATCTGTTACAAGTCGAAGGTGCTGCGGGTCAAGCTGTCCCCTATCTTGGCTATGTTGAGATCTCCATCAAGTTTCCCAAAGACCTGGTTGGCGAAGAGAAAGACATCACAACACTTTGCTCTAGTAGTTCCAGATTCAAACTCACTCAATACAACACCAGTTCTCATCGGCATGAACACTCTCGAGCCACTATATGAACAATATCTTCAAGAACATTCATCATTTCAGCCAAATGCCCACGGTTACAGAGCTGTCCTCAAGACCCTACAGCTGTCACATCAACAAAAAGACAATGGCCACATCGGGTGTTGTGGAGGCTCCACAGCAAAGCTCCTGTGTGCGCTCCAGCAGGCCGCACCATCGCTGGCATTGAGGGCTCTGCTAAAAGTTCCTCTCCACTGTCCAGCCAGAATGTCATCTTACAACATCCTGCCTCCACCCTACCTGGCGGCCTTTGTGTCAGCAGCTGTCTCATTACACTCCCAGCTCTACTCTCCATACAAGGTCCCCGTAGTCATCACTCAACCAGTCCGAGCAAGACACTTTTATACCACCGTTATGTCATTGCCGATCTAGAGGCCTATCAGTGCATCCTGTCCTAACATCGAAAGTGACCCACCATCTCACAGAGAAACCATCGCCCAAACTGAATCATTGCTTCGATAATTCACCACTTTCATCTGAATGGAAGCAGAGGGTCACTGAGAAACTGGAACACTGTCTCAGATGTTTTCTCTCCCAACATGACCTAGATTTTGGCTGTACAACTGCAGTAAAACACCAGATCCCACTCCACGACCCCACACCTGTGAAGCAACGTGTCTCGGCCGATCCATCCACAGGATATTGAAGCCGCCAGACACCATCTACGTGAGCTTATAGAGGCCGGTGTGATACGAGAATCAACATCTCCCTTCTCGTCTCTGTCGTGGTTGTGAGGAAGAAAATGGCGACGTCCGCTGTGCATAGACTACCGTGAGATTAAATCTTTCAGACCATAAAAGATGCATATGTTTTGCCCAACTTGGAAGAGTCCTTCTCAGCACTCACCGGTTCAAGATGGTTCTCAGTCCTCGATCTAAAGTCTGGATATTATCAGATTGAGATGAACGAAGAGGACAAAGCAGAAGACAGCGCTCGTGACTTCTTGGCTTCTGGGAGTTTAATCGATGCCACAGGGCATCACGAACGCACTCCAGCACATTTCAGCGCTTGATGGAGCCGATGTATGGGAGATCTCCACCTGAAAGAAGTGCTGGTGTTTCTGGATGATTTGATCATCTTCTCCGGACACCCTGGAGGAGCATGAACGAAGGCTGCTGAGAGTTCTCAACCGTTGAAAGACTATGGGGCTGAAGCTGTCGCCAGATAAATGTCGATTCTTCCAGACATCTGTCCGATATTTGGGCCATATAGTCTCTGAAAAAGGTGTCGAAACCGATCCAGAAAAGATCCAATCCATAAAAACATGGCCAACTCCTACCACACTGAAACAACTGAGATCATTCCTTGGCTTCGCGGGATATTACCGCCGCTTTCATAAAAGATTACGCCATCATTGCCAAACCACTGAACAATCTGACTCGTGGTTACCCACCGACCCGAAAGTCAAAAGAACACAAAATCACAACCGCCATCTCTACCATCCGAAACCCATTTGGTGAAAGATGGACTACTGACTGCCAGAATGCTTTTGAAACCCTCATCGAAAAGCTCTCTACTGCACCTGTGTTCGGGTTCGCTGATCCATCACGCCCATATATTCTCCACACGGACGCCAGCGTGACGGGACTCGGAGCAGCGCGAAACCAAGAGCAAGAGGGAAAATCCTGGTCATAGCCTATGCAAGTCGTGGACTGTCGCAAAGTGAGAGCCGTTACCCAGCCCACAAACTTGAATTCCTTGCCCTTAAGTGGAGTGTAACGGAGAAGTTTCAAGATTATCTGTATGG